>VXBR01009081.1:7058-178080 GCA_013400215.1 Cisticola juncidis
TTTTTTGTTATGGTAAATTATTTTCCACTTGTATTCACTTCTTGAGTCATAACAGCTATTGTGACTGGTTTTGTTTGGTGTCTCTTTGCAGTTATTAATCATGTGATGTAAAGCGTGGATTTAAATGCCAATTTAATGAGCTGCTATCAAATTATTCTTTTGTGAGTGTTCTGCAGCTGAGCGGGTATATTTGCAGTTAAACAACTAAGAAATGGTGGTTGGGAATGGATTTCAGCTCAATAATTTTAGTTCCTCCCAAAGTTCCTGCCCGTGTCCGTGCACTTGGAGCTGCCTGATGTTGTGTGCTTCTCACGACTCGCTGCAGCTCAGCTCTGCCAGGCTGCTCCACACGCCCCATGACTGAGCACAGGTGTTCTAATGAATCTGAAGGAGCTGCAACACTGAATTCTCATCAACCATCTCTGGAGAGAATTAATCATAACTCCTAATTTCATGTATTTAAAAAGCTTTGGGCTTTTTTTTATTTGTTTGTTTGGTGCGAGTGCTGAAGTCACATGTGGGAGAGGATGTGATACTGCCTGGCAGCTGTAACAATTATGTATTTGTGATTTGATTAAGAATAGCAGATAACAGTTTGACAACATTATCTAATTGCAGTTATTTTGATATATTGGTATAAAACTACTTCTTAAGACAAATCCCCATAGTTATTGCTCTATTTAGAATTATATTGGAAATTATTTTATGTACTTAGAACTCCTAGTACTGTGACTTAGCAGTAGTAAGCTTTTAAATGATGTTTTTTTTTTTTATATCTCTTCAAGGATCTAACTCTTGGCTCGTACCAGAAACGAAAGGAGCAATTGTTCAAGGTGGATATGGCCATACCAGTGTCTACGATGAACTGACAAAATCTATTTATGTCCATGGTGGATACAAAGCATTGCCTGGCAATAAATATGGATTGGTGGATGATCTTTACAGATATGAAGTTAATACTCGGACATGGTAAGTTGGATTTACAGTGTAGGAAACCAAGATACAGGTTACTGAAAAAAAAGGTGTAGAGTAAGGTTCTAGGAGAGTCATGCAGGTACCTCTGTATCCTTTGCACATTTTAGAGCATCAAGTTCTCTGCAGCAAAATGGAAGAGTTGTGAGGGACTAGACTTGAGTCAGTGGATTAGTGGAGTTATTCATGGAAAGGATGGCAGGGAGGAAACTTTGTGCATATTCTACAAATTAGGGAAATTTTCCTTTGCAGATACAACCACTGTGCAGAAATAGCACATGTGAACTGTTTCCTCATGGTGTGAGTATATTGCTGCTGTACATTACAGTGGCTGCTATTTAAAGAAATAGGAAACCCTAAGAACTACGGAAGGTTATTTTTTCACAAAACTATCAGAAATTGGAGAGTGAACCTCTGGTATTATGTAGGAATCCTTAGTTACGAATGCTCTTGGTGTTTCTGTTTCTTTCAGTTCCTTGTTCCTCAAGTTTATTGTAATTTATGAAGGCTACTTGTATGTTACATACAGAAAGTGACCTTGAATGTTTTTTCTTACTTTAGAGGGGATTTGAGATGAAGAACTATTTCTTGGAACATTTTATTCTTGCGATTTAATATTTATTTACAGTACTAATGGCTTCACTTTGAGCACCCAACACTTGCTCTCAGATGTTGGAAACATGGGTTTGATTTCATGGAGGTTCTTAATACCATTAACTCATGGCATTTGGAAACATTAATACAAGAATTTTCTTTTCTTTTAACGTATTTATAAGTTCCTCGAATGCTAATGCTTTCTTACTCTATTTTTGGAACAAAGTGATATTTTTTCCTTTGATGATCTGTTCAACTATAAAATAATTTCTGGAATATTTTTATGCATTATTCAGATAAAAACTAATAAAGAATACTTAAGTAGACTAAAATAGTATATAGTTTATATACTAATAAAGAATACTAATGTAGCATTCTCTGCAGCTTGTAGAGAACTCAAGTCTTTGTTTTGTGAGATTTACACTGGGACTGATTTACTGTGGGCTCAGAGGATGGAGTAATGACACGGAGTAATAAAACCTGAATCTTTGTTCACTGCATCTGTGACACCTTATGATTAGCCCTTAAAGTGCTTGGTGAAGTAAGAGCCTGAATGTGGCACTGGTGTGGTATGAGGAAGAGTTGGAATTTTGGTGTTTCATGCCCATGTCCATGCCATTTGCTGGTCCTCGCTGTTTGTCTCTGGCACTCATTCTGTTTCTGTGGTTGATCTGGCAGAGGTTAAAGGCTTCAGTAAGTTGAGGTGTACAAATCTGATTATCTGTTCAATTCAGCTGCATGTAGGTTTTCATTTCTGAATATCAAT
This sequence comes from Cisticola juncidis, assembly GCA_013400215.1. Classification (NCBI taxonomy): domain Eukaryota; kingdom Metazoa; phylum Chordata; class Aves; order Passeriformes; family Cisticolidae; genus Cisticola; species Cisticola juncidis. Next base: position 9,391 of record VXBR01009081.1, read on the forward strand.
CAAACAAGCTTTATGTTTGTTGAAATGCGAGGGGCAATATTTTAATTCCTGGTGTGAACTGTATTCCTGATACACCATGGGGAATTCCAGTGTTGATAATGCCTGCACTGCTTTGCTGCCCTGCTGCTGCAGCTGGGGCACAACGTGGAGCTGGGCTTGGATGGTGGCCTGGAGCAGTGGAAGCACCTGCTGGCTCCTGGGAATTGGTGCTCTCATCACAGAGTGGTGCTGCTGTGTGCAGCACTTGGCACTGGTGTAGTTAACATGGAATAATGTTTGCAGATACACGAATACGTGCGTAAATAATGGATTTGGGGGGAGTGTGCTGGGAGTCTCACAGTTTGCATGGGGTTGATATGTGTTGGAGGGTTCTCTGGATTGCCCTCATTAGTGATGCTAATGAACAGTGAAAATCATGGCCAAATTAACAAGCTTCCAGTTCTGCTGAATCTTGAGGAAAAGTTGCTGTTACTCACAGGGATGAAATTCAGCATACAACATGCAGAGATTATAGGAAATAACCCCCCACACTATGGTAGGGACCAGGAGAGGGGCAACACAGTTGGGTCACAAGTAGGAAAGTGGGTGGCCCAAAAAAGAAAACCTGTGGAGATTGTTTTGGAGATTCTCTCTGCAGAGAGTCCTTAGTTTTCCCCAGAACAGTGTGTGTCTCTTCAGGCCTTTAGTGATCAACGCAACTGTTTGTAGACAGCTGCAAGGCAGGATCATCAAGGCAGAGCCTGGTGTAGAGCAATTAGTGCAAATCAGGCAACAGGGGCTGTAGAAAACTGGAGAAGCAAAAGCCAGAAAGGTATCTGTACTTCAAATGGACAAAAATAACACATTCTTAGCATATTATCATTCTTTCAAATCATTGAAGCAGAATTCCTCCAGTTGAAAGTAACTTAAAAATAATGTCTCACTCTACTTCCATGTAATTCTGATTTTCCATGGTGCTAACTGATAAGTTGAACCCAAATACCACATTTATCTGAGGGTACCACAAGTATCCTGTATCAAGCCAATTTGTGGTTAGAAAAACACACTAATGTGGTGCTGTTTTCAAACTATGTTAATCAGAAATACACAAGAGAAAAGCAAGTCGCTTTATAGGAGGAAAAAAAGAAAAAAAAGGGGTCAAAGCAGAAGCACATGCTTGGGTATGTAAGTGGATTGAAGGAATTGTCATATTTTTAAGCAATAAAAAAGCTCATTTATTTTCATTAAGTCTTTGATATTTCTTTTGATGTTACTTTACAGGGCTGGGGGGAGTTTATTTCAATAATATTATCAGAATTCAGGTTTGATGCCTTCCTTTCAACTTGTTTAAACATTGTGATCTTTTATCACTTAAAATATTTCATGTTTGTTGACTGGTTTATGCTATTATATAAGAAAAATTAGTTGTACTTTAAACCCTCTCCCTCAAACATGATGATGATGATGTAAAAATACTGAACAAATATTATGAGAGTGATTCAAGAGAGACCATATTATTCAATCATAAGGAAAGATTGTGGAGTCAGTATGTTACAGGAAACTAATGACAAACAGTTTAATTGTAGATTTGAGCAGTGTGTAGCAACATAAATGAAAATGAGAGTCTGTACTTGTAAACTTAGATTACTGAGACAATGAAAGATTATGAGGAGAATGTAAAAGGTATTTTGTACTGGTGATCTAATCAGCTCTTCACAAACATGTCCACAGCTGGTCTGCTTAACTAATTCATCTGGCAAAATCCACAAATGGTTGCTCTCTTCCTTGGTAAGATTTATTTGCTGGGATTGAATCAAGTTTGTATTCTGTTCTTTCTGCTGGCCCCACATCTGCCACTTTCAGACTGTGGCATTGATAACTCTTGGCTACTGCTGGGGCTGTGCCATGGCTGTGGCACAAAGCAGGCCACACACACAGGGCTAAAGTGAATAGAGGGAGAGATCAAAGCCTCAATGTGCATGGACAGGGTTTTTTTAGCACTGAAGTTTGCTATGTTTGAGCTTACCAGTCTGAATAAGTTTATGAAGCAGTGCAAGTGTTTTTGTCATACCTAGAATGCCTTCTACCATTTCTTTTCCAGTTCTGAGTGTTCAACTGATTAGGAAACAAAAATGTTTTTCCTTTTGCAATATTTAGGATGGTCTAAAGATTATTTTAACCTTTAAAAGAATTTTTAATTGCATTTCTTGAGCAAAAAGCTAACATGGCTAAGGATATATAAGAATAGGAGTCAATACTATGAATGAGTTTTCATTCTGTTCTGAGTATAATTTCCGATATCAGTAATCATTTCTGAAGAATGAAAACATGTTAAAATTAATTTCAGCTATATTATTTGATAAACTGTTTTATTTTAACTAAAAGTGTGATATTTTAAATGAATACATTTTTTTTTCTGCCATGAGAAAATGGATAATCCTAGAAACAATCTGATTAAATTCATAGTATTTACTGAGTAATAGCTACAGTTCATTATTTTTCTTGTTTAGTGTTGCTTTCATGTACAAATTTTCTTGATGCACTTACACAGTTCTTCATATATGAGTATTTATTACTTCTTGTGTTTTGTAGGACTATTTTGAAAGAGAGTGGCTTTGCCAGATACCTTCATTCAGCTGTCCTAATCAATGGAGCTATGCTCATTTTTGGTGGAAACACTCATAATGATACTTCCCTGAGCAACGGTGCAAAGTGTTTTTCTGCTGACTTTCTTGCATATGATATAGGTATGTATTGTACTGTTTTTTTTCTCATTTTAGTTTTAAATACCACAGTTTTGCTTTCTCAAGTCCAGCTAATGTGATTCTTTAAAGTTTTGATCCCAAACACATTCACATTATTTATAAATTTTACAGGTTTTTGTTACATTTTGTTAAAGATTATGGTTTGTGGGGCAAGGCATAGCAGCATCCAGGACATTCTCAAGGCCCTGGATAGTTTTGTAGTGTTTTGGCAATGCACTTTTAAGGAAGACAAAAAAGGCTGTAAATGACAAGAGTTATTAAGGCTGTGTGAAGCATGAGGAGCCTCTAGGAGATGATAAAAGGATGTGGTATATTTAATTCCACAAGAGTGTGGCTTAGAACAGAAAAGATTGTTTGTAAATATATGATAAGAATACAGTTTGGAGGCAAACTGATAAGACAAGACTAGGTGGGTGTCAGCTTTCATTCTGGTGAGTGGTTCCAACCCTTTGAGCTGTACACTTATGGAAAAGCCTCCCTATCGGATTGTGGAGACTATAAATAGAATTTAATCAGTCCATAATCTTGTTCCTATCTTGTGCCACTTCTGTTCTTACCTTAAATAGTTTTTCCTTTCCCTGATGTTCACGTCCATATTTTATGCATTGACTTTAAATATAAACATAGAGCTCATATTTGGGTTTAAATATAATCATACAGTTCACACTGAGGCCAAAAAGCACAGTCACTTGTCCTGGGAGCCAAAAACTGGGAAATGTGTCAGAGCAGCCTGGAAATGGGCTCAAGCATGCTGCTGGTGGGAACAGCCTGTGGATATTGCCTGGATCTACTTTTGGCAGGCGTTTATCAGCTGCCTACAGTGGTGGAGGAGGCTGAGACATGATCCTTCTTTAGGACTGGTTAATGGCTCTTTATGGCATTCACTGTAAATATCAATGCAATGTCTTTGCTTCAATACAAAAGCAATGATTGATTTCAGTAGATGGACATATATGGGCTATTTCCTGCCAGTTTTAATGGGTGTGCAAATAATACCTTAACAAAACAGTTGAATTTTTTTACTGTATCCCTGTTTTACGTATTCCATAGCTGCTTATAGGCATCAGGTGGTGTGAGCTATTGATTTTGTTCTCTCTTCAGTTTACATGTGGATTAAATTTTTAATGAAACAGAGCTCCTTACTCATTTTGGAGCATAATATTATTTATTGGTCTCCATTTAGTTGTAGAATGTGCACTTACAGTTCAATAGTATGAGTCCTAAGATGTGAATTAATCTAACTTTCTGACTTTCACACACCAGTAGTTTTTTATCATGTTTAATGAAAATGTTCTATACTTTTTTCTTAAGGAGAACAATATTTTGGTTTGTCTAGTTGGTTATAATATTTAATCTTGTATTTGTATTCTCTTGCAAGCCACATGTTCCATGTGTTGTAAAACTGGCGAAGTACAAAAGAAGTGAATGTAGTAATTACTCTTTGGATGTAGTAATTAATCTTGAAAAAATGAAATATATGAAGTTTGATTTGATTCAGGCTTACTCTTCTGTAATATTCATTTCACCAACTTAGAAACAAATGTCACAGCACACATTAGATAAAGACGTATTTTTCAGAAAACTTGAAATATTTTACGAAGAATTAAATAATTACACAATAGGAATATTTCAGAATCTTGTTTACTTTGTATCATGAGTTTTTGAACAGTGCTTGGAAGAAAAAATATGCGATGCTATCAGCATCACATTTCCTAGATACCTTGCAAGTGATGGAGTGTTATGCCTTGTCTTGCAAAAAATGGGAGCTGTCTAGAAACCAGCTGAATCCTGGAGATAGAGCCTGTGCTATTTATGTTCAAGTTGGGCTAGAGAGTGCTTTTGATTATCTCTCTTATTATATGTGACATAGTGCTCTGGATAGATTGCTTCAGCTTTTTATTACCCATGAAAACACTGTTTTTCATATTAATGTGGAATAACTGTTGGTGTGGCTTCCTCTCAGTTGAGCTCAGCTTTCTGAAAGGTTGGTTTCTAATGCAGTTTGGTAATCCACACTCCTCTAGTCCAGGCACAGAGAGAAGCATCTCCAGGGAGAAATTCATTTTACCCAGCTGAGCACAGAGTTACCTTTTCTCCTCTGCTTTTTTAAAACAGTCATTGCTCTAAGTTCTGAGCTTAGTCTATAACAAGTTTTAGACCTTAAAATGTGTCATGAGCCAAGAGCTCAGTTCAGTAATTTGAAATACCTACTGCAGATTTGTTAAAGGTAAAGACACAGAGATGGGGAGATGTTGTAAAAACTGCTATGGTGCCTTAATTCTCATAATTTAATATTGCTGGATGTATTTACTTATAGAACAGTAAATATATGATGAGAGGACTGCTGCAGTAAAAAAAAAGCTTTAGAAGTCCGGCCTTGGTATGCTTCTGTTCAGCTTTGATATTTTACCACCAGGTTGCCCCTGGGTTGCTCTGGAAGCCCCTTAAAGATCCACAGAGGGTCATTCTTGTATTTTCCAACTGTGCTGTTATTTCTTCATTAATCTGAAAGAGGAACCTTGGCACTGGGGACAGTCTTGAATGCTGTGGTTGACCTGCAGTTTTCTAAATTGTGTTGGTTATGGTTTTTCTTTACAAGGGCCTCCATATGCTTAAAACTTACATTAATGTTCCAATTAGACCTTAGAAAAGTAATTTAGATAATATTTTATGAGTATTCGCATGCAAAATTTGCAGATAAAAATAGATTAATTAGACACACAGAATTAGAGTTTAAAATAGATTCTAACTGCTAAGACCACTATTAAAATACAAATAAATAAAAGCTTTTTTTAAAAAGAGTAAGGATATTTATTTTAGTTTCTGGCCAAATGGTGCAATTAGTAAATGTATCTCTGCATGCCTAAGTTCCTTAAGTTTGAGTTTATGAAGTGTTCAGTTTCTATCCTTTTGTTCCACATTTGACAGTTGTTAAGGTGTCTGGATACCCATGATATGTACAGAGAATTATTGACAGAGAATCTCTATAAAAGCCAAAACCTGAAATCCTGGGAGCATGGCAGCTGTTTCTGTGCTTTCTCCTAGTGATGGTTGGAGTTTGCATTGTTTGGATCCGTGGGAGAAGTGCTATAACCCATATGTTTACACTAATAATATACTCCACAATATTTCTTTTGTTACTATCTGATTTCAGTTTATTATTATGGATTAAATAGAATGCAAATTCAATTGCTTATGAAAGACAGTATTGGATGTGAAGTATTAAGTTTCTTCTAAGGTAAACAAACACAGCTTAAAAACATTCTCCTTTTTTGGAAAAAAAAATTCAAAATTATCTCATGAGATTGACTTTAGTTCCACTTGTAATCAAACATATTGCTTGTATTTTGTAATAAAATGGATTGTTTATTCATAAATTATTTTCTTGTAGAGTAAATTGTTTCACCTCTAGTCTTTGCCATTAACAAACTGAAGTAGTCTAAATATCTGTAATTTTTTTTCCCAATATGAACACATCTATTTTTGCTGTTCTCCCTGTTTCTGGAGTTACAAATGGATAATCAGTGTGCCATCACAAAGAAAATGTAAAGCTGTGCCTGTGAAAGATTAAGTTTTATGGGTTCCTGAGCACTTAAGTTATAAATGCAGTTTTGGTGCAGTCTGTAACAGCAATTACCTCCATATTGCTGTGCTATTAGAAGAGCAGAGCCATAATAATATAATGCACTAATTGCTCCCTCTAATAGCAAAGCGTGAGGTTGTTGATTTCTTTATATTGCTTGGGGAATCACTGTTATGTGTATAGACTCTGTTGTAGATGTTAGTTCTATAGTTTAAATTCGATTCATGCTGTTTTGAACATACTTGCCATTGTGTTTTCCTGCAAGTAAGGAGATTTTTATTATCTGATTAAAGGAAAATATTTATGCAGTATGGAATGACTCAGAATAAGTTTTCTGCTGGTACGTAACTTTCATGATGTTTTAGTTGTCTATGTTTAGTGTTTAGTCATCCAGAGTCATAAATGAGAACTGGACAGAAGTATAATGGTGTCCATATGTTGTGAACCAACATTACTTCTTTTATCAGAGGAAAATGAGCATAGTAATTATTTGAAATATTTACAGAGAAAATAGAAACATAAGCTGACATTGGATTCTGTGTAGCAGATAAGGCTGCACTGCAGTGTTGATTGAGCAGAATAAATACATTGGCATTTCAAATCTATTTAAATAGTTTGAAATTTAGAAATGATTTGATAAATGTAGCATAAAGTAGGTGGTTTCATATACCTTCTCTTAAAACAAAGCTCAGAATGAAGTAAGAGGCTGTCACTAAATCAGGCTGCCAGTGCCCAAATACAAATGTTGATCCTGGAGGTGAAGTATGGAACACTGGTTGCCTCTTTTTTAAAGACTGTCCTAAACAACTTTTACTTCCTAATTCTAGCAATACTATTTTTTTTCTATTATTTTTTTCCCTCTGTTTAGTCACATTTTGGTAAGCCTGATCTTAGTTAAAATTTTTAAATCAAATTCCATGTTCAAGAATTTGACTGACATGGCAACCTTGATTAGAAATGATTTGGTTGTTTTCTGTTTGTTTTTTTTTTCCTTTTTTCTGTAAAATCATACTGGGAAACCTTCCAGTAGTGTATGAATACTGTTGCAGCACTGAGAACTTTCCTATGACATGTCCGGGTCATCCTCTCTGGTATCAGTAATGCAGTGTTGCCAGTAGGTTGTAGATGAGATGTGCTGAGGCCTGACCTGCCAGAGTGAGGGCTCTGGAGGGCAATATCCTTTGTAAAGTTCAAGTGAGGATTTTCTCTGCCAGCATCTGCTGGATTTCTTCAAATCCAGTGCATTTCTGTGGTGTTTCATCACAGAAATGTGTGTGACTGACAATTCACTGTCACAGCCACTTCTGTTCATCTGGTCACCGTTTAATCTACACCAGGCAGGAGGATGAAACTTTTAATGTTGAAATGTGGCACAGCTTGTTATTAAAGCAGAAGCCTTCGTAATAAAAAGAAAAACCCTTTATTTCTCCTTGTACTTTCCAGTGGCTAAAAATTCTGCTGATCACTTTGGAATGAATAGTATTGTTTCTTCATCTGCTTAGCAACTGGTCCTGTTAGAAGCAGAATGTGCTGCCATGTGCTGTGTGCTGTACCTGGTTACAGATAGAACAGATACAACTAATTCTGTATCTTCCACTTACCATCGGTATAATGCCTTGAGGACATAATATTTTATGGAGGAAAATATTTTATTGTTTACTCCACACAGTTTGCCATCATTATTAGACTTAATACAGTACACACAACACACAGAATGCTGTAATATTGATAAATTATGTTGGAAATGATATTACATTTGCCCTTTGTCATTATTTCGTGGAATGGTACAATGAACTCTGGAAATTTGGGTGCTTAGACATGTTCAAAAGAAGTTTGAAGATGGACAGGGATGAATTCTATTTAATTCTTTACTTATAAACACCAGGAATCAGTTGGCTAGCTATCTGTATTTTGTATTAATCAACTGAACAGAGAAACTCTCATCAGGAATTGAAAGCTGAGCAAAAAGTATTATTCTTGCACAGCGCAGTGTTCAGTGTTCAGCAGTCATTGAGAAGACTAGCAGGAGATAAGAGGAGAGGCTATTTGTAATAAGCTTCCCTCCCTCTTTTTTCTTGTACTCTATTGAAAAGACCTGCCAGTTTGAAAAATTCCATCAGTAAGAAAGGAATTATTATATCTGTAGCCCTCAGGGGTTCCTCATCTGAAAACCAGCCTTTATTATGGTTTTGTGGTCTACCCTTTATGTTAAATCCCACTTTTTCTAAAATAAATATCTAAGTACAGCAAAGACTATATATTTATGTTCATAATGTATATGTTTGTAAAAAATAAGAAAATTAAAGTCAACACTTCTGAAGATCAGATAAAAATTTAGTGTGAGTTTTAAAATCAGATGGAAATTTAGTGTGGAGTTCCTAAATTGTTTCCTTTACCATCAAAGGCACACAAACTCGAGTGTGCTGTGTCTGTTCATGTGCAGTGACTTAACAGCACAAGAAGTTGATTTTAAAGTGTAACAGTAAGATTTTGTTAAAATGCTTGCTTTTATAGCCTTTAAAATGGAATATTTTCTTGAATTGGAATTTTAATTAATGATTGGTCTGTTGATCCCCTATTTCTAATAAATAATGTTGCTGTTGGTCTGAGTTTCTTTCGTAAGTCAGGCACCCTGGAGGCATCAAGTGCCAGTGTTATGGATAGATATGGGTAATACACAACTTTTATATTTAATGCTACTCCCAACTTCATCAGAAATTTATGATCATAAGTAGGTAGTTGTCCCAGTGCTGTGATCTTTTTTGTTGAAAGTGTTTCAGGAGCATCTCGCTGGCATGTACATACTTTCACCACTCTGTTTAAGTAGAGAGAATAAGAAAAGAACAATTGTAAAAGATGAAGTGAATTAATAATTCCACAGTGTTATGATAATATGTTAACAGTGATAATGACAGAAGGTAGAAGCTGAGAAAGAAGTAAGAATTTTGGGATGTGTTGCTCCCATAAAACAGTGAATTAAACTTGTTATACTTGCTTCACACTGCTAATTCTATTCTGATTCCACCCCTGATGTCAGAATTATTGCTGTTTGAGCCATCTGCGTTACTCTGGTAATAATGTGCTTGTAGTTTTTGTTTCCAGTCGATGCAGAGGTGTAATTGATTTATTTATCACAGCCACAGTCTTACACTGGGCTCAGGCTGTGATTCCGTGGAAGGCTGAGCTGATTTAGCAGTGCTGCTGCCATAGCTGTGCCACCCTATCCCCCCTGCATTCCCAGTCCCTCCTCATGTGACCTTGCACCGAGGGGTTCCAGCGGGCTTTGCTAACAGGATGCTGCCTGCACAAGATGCTGCTGTCAGTAATTTTCTGCTGTGAATAATTTCCTGCACTAGAAGTGCCAGAAGAGCAGCACTGGAGGAGTTGAACTGTTCTGACAGGGGGAACAAGATCAGCCTGGAAGACAGTTTGTTCCTCCTGGATTTCCTAATATACATTTCTGTTTTTTTAAGCTGAGGATTGAAGTGTTATGATCTGAATATTGAGAGGTGCCTCAACTCAAATTAAGGTGCAAAAAGACCATATGACCAGGCCAATAGCACAGATTTTCTTTAGTTGTAAATGTGAGGGAGGGAGAGATGGAAAGAGGCAGGGAGGGGACAAGGAGATCAACAAGACTGGGAGAGAGAGAGACAGATCTTTGTTTGCCACAGTGGGAATTTTTGTCTGGATGCATTTCCCAGGATGTTCTATGCAGACTTTGCCAGGCCCAGAGGCAGTCCTGTTCTGTGCTTATCTCCAGAGCAAAGGCCTTCTGTGATCCTAACAGTGTTTGAGGCAATTGTGGTCTCTAAGTCCCTTATAGCAGAGAAGATGATTTTTTTTTTAAATTTTTTTTAATCTTTTTTTGAAATATGTGGTCTGATGGAATTTCTTTATTTTTTAACCCTATCCATAACTTGCATAAATTATCACAGATTTTAATATTAAGTAATATACACCTAATATTAAGTAATGTACACCTTCTTTAGGTGTGACTGTCATTGGAGTCTTACAAGTAAATTAACTCAGCAGTGTTATGTAAAACCTTTCTTGCATTAAGACTCTGGAAACAGCTTTCAGATGTGTTCCCAGCAGTCTTGCTCTCTGCCAACAATCTTTTCTAATTGTTGATCATTCTAGGACACTTCTTCCTTGTGTTACTGACTGATTCTGCAGCTTCTGCAGGCAGTACTCTATCCACTTCTCTGTAAAATAGATACTTTTTTTTTATCTTAATGCCCAAGTTGGTAGCTTTACCTCTGGCTTAAAATGAAGTGTCTATATGAGTAAATAAAACTGTGCTTTTATTTCGAATAAACTGAAGAGGCCTCTTCCCCTTCAACTCCTTTTCAACTTTGGATGTAATCCTTATTTTTGTGTGTATAGCAGAGTTGTTGTTTTTTTTTTATTGAGAAAGCTTTCATATTAGGGTTACAGTTTTCCTGAAAGTTTGCCCTACTTGTCTCTAAAACCTATAATGATGATAAATTCTAGGAATCTATTTCTTGCTCTGTAGAAAAGTACTTTCTCTACTCCATTTTATAGGGATTTCCTTGAAGTATCAATCTGTTAGTGCTCCCTATTTTGATTCCTATGGGATTTGTAGTAAAAGAAAGGAGGAATTCTAAAGAGCTAAAATCCTAGTCAGGAAAGAAACATTAAACCACACCGAAACCGTGTTTCTGTACAGCAGTTCTCAAAGTGATGTGCTTGAATAATTAATTTAACGTGGAGATCCTGATACAACAGGATCTCTCAAGTATGTGGAAAGTCATTAGCAGCATATTTAAATCAAGATACAAGACAATAATGAAATGGGATGCACAGCTGGAGGAGTGATAGTTTATCTTAAAAAGGAGTAACTTGTTGATTTATCCTTGAGTAGTTAAAATATACTTCACATGCATTTTGCTGAAAACTTTTCAAATTATTTGATTTATGCTTGGTGTTTTGTCTTTCAGCTTGTGATGAATGGAAGATATTACCAAAACCTAATCTACATCGAGATGTCAACAGATTTGGTCACACTGCTGTTGTCAGTAATGGGTAAATGAAGTGTCTCTTAAATTTTCCTTGCCATTTTTCTGAAGGAAAAAACTGTAGCAGAAATCCCACCTAAGTGAAGTATGGTTCAATAACAGAACTTATTAAAAGGGAAAGCAGTGCTCATCAGGTATCAGTACAGCTGATCCCCAGTCTGCCAGGCTGGGATCTGTTCAGGGACAGTTTAGGTGAATGTTCCAGGATACTGAGGTGTTTTCTCAGCATTGAAGGCTACACTGAATTTGATACTTGGTGCCAACTATAACCCTCACTTAGGTGTGATGGGAGAAATCTTTTTCTCTTTGCAATACACTACAATTCTTCATTCTTCTACAATCGTAAAATAACCATGGAAAAAGGAAAGATTTTCATGCTACTGATACAGTTATCATCTTTACCACCTGATGGATGAAAAGCCTTCCAGCAAGTAGATGATATTATGTTGGAAAAGTTGTAGAAAACAATAGTCAGGATAGTCAGATTTAAAGAAATATGTATTGTTTACTTGTCTCAGCTTTTTCTTTGCTGGTTGCCAACTGGCCTAGTATCTGAAGTTGCAGTGCTATAGATCATTGTACCTCTTCTACATTATTCATCACACCAATAAAGTCAGTACTTAAGTATTTGTGGGCAACTTGTGGATCCTCTATAAAAGATCCTGTATAAGTCAGAAATAAGGTCATGAGTAATGCTACAAATAAGAGTGTGACTGCTTTTAATAAAAATAGCACTGAATTGTAAGTATGTACACAGAACACTTGACATTAATCAATGAACAGGCTTATTTAAGACAAAATTGCTTGGAATTAATGAATTCAGCATATGATAGTTTTTCATTATGTTTTATGTGTTTCATGCCATCTAAGCCACGTCTGATACTTTGAGAACTGTCACTTTCCATGAATTACATTAAAAATGCTGGGGTTTTTTTTTGGTTTTTTTAAGAACATAGGGGTATTTTTGGTAGGGTTTTTGGTACCAAAACAGTGCAATACAAGAGACTCTCCAGATTTCTGCTATAACTCTGTGATTCATTCTGTTTTAAGAGTATATCTACAACAGATACAGAGGTTTTCTATTACTATCTTTTACCTAAGACTGCTCTTAGTTTTAATGAGAACAGCGAGGACTCAGGTTTACTCTTCTGGTTCCTGTGTCAGCAGCTTCTGCACCAGGAATGCTACCAAAAAGGAATATCTGTCTTGCCAATTGTTGCTGCCTGTCTTGAAAAGAGTGTTCTTGTTTTCTGCAGGCCAGTATTTCATGCTCTGTTCTCAATATCTAACTGCAAAAATCAGTGCATTCTTCCAAGGCTCTTCATTCATTTTCCAGACATTTGGGATATGCCACTCCATAATACATATAGCACAGGGAGTTTTCAGCAATTTTTTTGTTAGTCTCAACTTCCATGGAGAAATAAATTGAAAAAGTAATCAATAAAGGAACCACTGATAGAGTCTTTATTAGAGAAAGAATAAGATTTTTTTCTTATAATATTTCATGGGTTTTAAATTTTATATCGAGGCAGATAAGAAATGAAGAAAATGTGTCTACAATAACAGTTAACTTTCCTTGCTTTTTCCCCATAGGTCCATGTATATATTTGGGGGTTTTTCAAGTGTTCTGCTGAATGACATCCTCGTGTACAAGCCTCCCAACTGTGAAGCATTCAGAGATGAAGAGCTGTGCAAAAATGCCCGTCCAGGAATAAGGTGTCTGTGGAACAAGAAGCATTGTGAATCTTGGGAATCTGGACATGCTAATAATATCCTTAGAGCAAAATGTCCCAAGAAAACAGGTAAGGGAATTCTAGTCAGGTTTGTAATGCAGTGTAGGAGATGGGGGTGGGCAACCCTCAAAGAGGAAATCTTGTGGAAGTGGTGACTGAGATCTTAAGTGTTCCCCTGTGAGAATACCCAGTATAAGAGATACATAGACTGTTAAAAAAATCATTCCATTGTGGAATCTTTTGTGTTCTACGTGCAGGGAAATAGATGCAAAAGAGCACAAGTTTAAGGTGCTGTGGGAGAGTGTGACAGCAGTGAGAGCACAAATGGGCACTGCAGGTGATACCTGGTGTTATGGGCATATGGCACTCCCACACCTGGATGTACCAATAAGAGAGGGAAGCAGCACTGCTTCAAGCAGATTACCTGTGAGACAAGGGCATTTGTACAGAAAAATATAATACAGGCACAGCTGGAAAAACAAACCTGAGGCAAACAAGCCCTTTGCAGTGTGTCAGATGGGTTCAAGTTTGTCATATGAATTTCTCTGTGGCATTGTGATGGCTGTATTGTATGAAACAGCAATTTACTGTTATGAATGACTGTTCCAACCTATTCCTAAGCACTTTGGCTTGTCACAAATAAATTGCTTGTGAAAGTGTTGTTCTTATATGTCACATGAACAGAATATTTATCCCTGCTACATGCACCTACTATTTTTTCTGTGCATCTTTCCTTTCAGCACAGTGTAGAATTTCTTCCCAAACTTTGGCTGTGTGCTGTGTGTACAAACTGCTGTACAATTAAACTGCCAGTCTGTGTTTAATGTTTGTTGAAAAGTTACTAGCACTGCTATTAATCAGCACTTCAAGACATTTTATTTTTCTGATAGCTTTTACTTGTTTCTAGACTGGCTATAAAGTCACAAACTCAGAAAAAAATAGGTACATGCTATCATGTATAGAACAAAAACATTATCCAGGTTCAGTTTTCTGGAAAATGGGTTTTGTGCCTTTTCAGAACTTTTAGAGATCTACAGTCTAAAAAGTTTCATCTATATAGAAAAAAAAAATCTTGTGGCATTAAATTCATAGGTAATACAGATGAAAGTGTATCTTATAAAAAGCTGATCATAGCAACAGGTGTTTATGAAAGCCAAACAAAACAAAGCACAGACAGGCTGAAGGAAAATATAAAAAAGTTGGAGCAGTTTCTAAAGTACAAGTGCTGCAGTGGAAATAAAGTACAGCTCAACTTGGAAGAGATGTGGTCTGTATAATTTCAATTCTGAAGAAATTGTGTGAACAGCACTGTTTCACTGCTGTCAAATTCCTACAATTTTGGGTGGTATTTTTTGCCCAAAGCAAATTTTTCATATATTCTTTTATATTCTTGGCTCAGTTGTTACTCGGTTGAGAGTATCATCTGAGAAACTGCTCATGGTCAGTGTTAAAGAATAAGCAGAAATTTTAGTGCTTTTCAAAAGATCAGTTCTTGGATGACAGGACTTCCCTGGCAAGAGAATCTTTTAGCTGAAATTAAAGAGCCAAACCAAACAGGAATTACACAGGGTAATCAGTGTAGAAGATGGTACAAATTCTCCTATTTTGCATCATGATGATTTTTAAAACCTTTACCTGCTTTAAACAGAAGTAATAATTTGTGTCCTAAATGATTTTACATAACCTAAATTTTAGTCCAAGTCCCATTATTAAGAATATAACATTGACTCTTTTTCAAATACTTTTTGTAGATAAAGGACGGAGTTTTAACTTACCACTCATTATTAGGTTTATAAATTAATTTACAAAGATTTAAAATGTCCATGTGTTGCTCGTATCTGTCTTAGTTTTATTTACTGCTTTTATCTTGTCTTCTTATATAGCCATTTATTATTTTTTATAGAATCCTACATTTGGAGAGAATCTTCCTTCCATGTTAAAAGAGTGAAGGAAAAGTAATTGTAAAAAGTTTTTCATACTCCTAATTTTTGCATTGTGCTAAGAGAGCTTGCATACTGTAAATCAGTGAATATTCCTTCAGCTGATACGAGATGTACAAACCTTCAAATACAGTTGTTACTAAAGGAATGTTTAAAGCGGCAAATCCTATTAACTGAATAGAATTAATTTCTACAGTAGCTCAAAGCCTCATGAATGGCTAGAGCTCAGCTGAAGGCTGTGACAGGACAAGCAGTGAGGAAGTGTTTAGAAGGTGGCGTTATTGGCCTGTGTGGGCCGTGTCTGTTTGGTTTGTGTGGCAGCTGCCGCGGATGACAGATGTTACCGCTACGCCGACTGCGCCAGCTGCACCGCCAACACCAACGGCTGCCAGTGGTGCGACGACAAGAAGTGCATTTCAGCCAGCAGCAACTGCAGCATGGTGAGTCCCCAAACCTGAGCCTGGCACTTCTCCTTCTCCAGGTTTACCAGACTAGTTTTTCCTTTTTTAAACACAAACTTGTTTGCCAGCGTCTTGGACTAAAAATGTTGCAGCATGCAGAGTTGCATCGCAGCAAAAAAAAAAAGAAAATCTATTTCAGGGTAAAACAAATCTTCTTCATGATTGTGTTGCCTACCATGTATTTCTCAAGACAAATATTATTATCCCCTAATTAATGACATTTGAAAAGTCACAGTCATTATTAACTTTGTGCATATGTGATACACAGTAGACAGGCAGAAACCATGGAATCTCATCAAGGTTGCTGTTTGGTTTTTCAAACAGGACCAGGCCAGTCTCATTAGTCATGGTCTTCTGGTCATTGATCATCACAGAAATGGTTTTATTTGTCATGGAGTCACTTGTCATCTCATTAAAGGAATATAAGCTTCTGTAACTATGAGGTCCACTGCCTGGTGATGATTTGGTTCTGATCTTTTTAAGTACAAGCAATCAGATCACATAGATTGATGCCAGTTAATACTTTTTTCTTTTTAATATTGCCTACTGCCATGTTTTATACTTTATGTTGTTGTTTGCCAGCTGCTGCATCTCTTGCTTGTTCATTTGATTTTTGTCAAGCTTATAATAGTATTTCAGCTTTATAAATTTTGTCTCCTTACACTTTGCAGCTATCCACAGACACCTGGCTGTACTTGAGTTCAAAATCCTTTCTTTATACACTTTCATTAGTAAAAGCATCTTGCTCTCTGGCTTCAACCTGATGCAAACCAATCTTGTTTTCCAGACAAATTAAGGTGTGAATTGGATCGACTGTGACTCAAATCTTGCTCGTTCAGAGTGAGCACAGCCAGCTCTAATCACTGGCATTTGTAACTAGTCACTACTAATAAAAGCAATGCAGACACAAATTCATCAGTAGCCACGTTGTAAGTCTGTCAGAGGGATTTCACATTCCAGGCACTAATGGTTAGCTTCCTTTGTGATCTTCAAGGGCCTTCTTTTTCTGACACTTTGTTCTCTATTAGGGGCTAATTTTCTAACCCTGGTTTTCAGCCCTTGAACAAGGAATAGTTGCTAAGGAGCAGAGCATCCTCATTCCTAATAAATGATCCCTAATAAATGTGGAGCACTAGGTATTTTAACACAACCTTCTTGGTTCAGTGTCCTTCTTTGACAACCTTTCATGACTAAGATTGTCAGCTTAATTAGCAAACGAGTCTGCTCTGTCTCATTTCCTGTCTTTTATTCAGGGTTTGGAGTGGATAGCAAAGGCTGTTAGTGTAGTTACTGAAGAATGGGGTAGCAAAAATGCATCAAAATGATTTCTGGGAAGAGGTACTGTCATAAATGGAAGGTGGCTGTCGCAAAATTAGTCTATTGGCTGTGAGATGATGGAGGCAGAATTTTGCAGCTTCAATATAAACCCACCAAAATAGCATCAGCAGAATGGCACCATGTGGAAAACCAGAATGGAGCAGGCTGATTATCCATTTTCATAGACTGCTGCTTCTCGACTAGGCCCACAAATGAAAATGTTGTGACAGCACTGTGATGATAATATGGGATAATAAGCTGTAGACTTAGGAACATCAGAAGGAGCCTTTGCAGCTGTACAAAGGCCTTCATTTATGACTTAGATCATAGAACTCCAGATGAGACAGACAATAATATTTTAGAATCTGCTGCTGTTGCCTCATGGAAACTGGCCAGTTTTCTAAAGATGTGCTGTCAACCAGTTTGGCAGTGGCCTCATGGTCACACATATCTGCAAAGCAGTGGCTGCTCTGCTGAGTGGAAGGCCTGTAAAAAATGAACATTTCCCTGAAAGAACTCCAGTTGGACAGATGGACTTCATGAGCAGTGCTGATACACTGATGATGCACACAGACCTGCCTGTGCTCACCCTCTGGTGTGAGCCAGTGTGTTACAGGACACTGCATTCCCCTGCTGTACAGACTCATGCATCATCAAGGTATAGATCATATAGGTCATGTATGTCATACTTATACCTCTTAATATGGTTATGAAACTGTGTTCACTCTCCATGGCTGCACATAAAATGCTTTATCTCACACCCTGTGAAAATGATACTCCCTTGCTGCTGATCACGTTGTGCAGAAAGTTGACTGTATTTTATAATGGAAACAAGTCTTTACCAAAAAAAGAAAGGAAAAAAAAACCACAACAAACCAGGCTTTGTAGGAGAGATTAATTTCATTTCAGATTGTTGCACCTTTACAAGGTGTCATTTTTCCTGAAGTAGTATCATGGAAGAGTAAGCTCCTCTATGAAAGCAAAATCTTCTTGTACTTGACCAAATAAAATGGTAAATTGCTGGAGAGGGCTGACTGATTGCAACAAAATGCAGTTTTCTTTACTGAGGAAGACCAGAGATTGAATTTCAGAGTAAAAAAATTTACTTTGTCAATTTTGTTCAATTTCTGAAGACAAAAAAAGAATTGATGAAGTAGCCTCAAAGAGAGCCTTGGTATCAATCAGCACAGCTGAATTGTTTTATTTCTGCCTCCACCCAGTATTGCATGTTTGAAAATGTTGGTGCCTTCAGAAGCTCCAAGTGGGGCATGTTCCTACAACAGGGAGATGTTTCCTCCTTGAGTGGGAGGAGCAGGCTCTGAAATTCTTGTGTTGGTCTCACATGTGCAATACAGTAAAGCCCCACCTGATGCAGTCACCTAAATACAGATTGCTGTGTGATTTAAGTGTTCTTTATCTGAGTGTGGCAACATCAACCAAACACTGTCAAATCCATGCAGGGAATGATAAAGAGTGTTTAGCTGAGGAAATGGGATAGTAGAGGAGGCTTCAAAGAGACCTATAGTCCTACATTATTAAATGTGTTTGCACAGTGGCTTAAAGACAAGAATCCTTGTGGTTTTTTGTAATGTTTGCATGGCTTCCAGAAAGCTCCTTCTTTCACAGTGGGAGTCCTTGAATGATACACTAATACCAATAATAGTAGTCATAGTAGTCTGCCTACATTTGAGGAATTCAAAGAATAGTCAAGAGGAAATATATAAAGTAGTAGAAGAAAATACAAATAGAATCAAATTTATCTTGGAGGTAATAAAGAAAATTTATGAGTAAGGAGTACCCAGTAGCAAGTTTTGAGAGTAGCTTCATGAAAATAATAGCAAACCTATAAATTAATAATTTACATTTACACTAGGCAAACTAGACAAGGTTATACTGTTAACCTGAAAAATCCAGGAGGAGGAGAGAGGTACATAATTTAATAGCAATTTCTGAAATTCTAAGATAAACTACTGTAGTATTTTCATTCTCCAGTAAATATTCAGAAAATCACTACAGTTCACAAGTCTGTCTATATACTACTGTATCAGGATCAGTACTTAAAAAATCTAAGTAAATCAGACATGAGGGAGGTTTTATACATAACATGATTTACTCATGCTTTGGTGTGTAAATATTATAAATATCCTACAGCAATATAGAAGTTCTGTAACAGATGGACTGTCATCTTTCTGAATTTCATTGGGTTTGGTAGTTTAAGTTATAACCTTAATATTGTTTTAATATGAATTACCTGTTGGATTCACATCTACATTGAACTAATGAGATTTTCAGGCAAGCAGTGTTTAAATTGGATTTAAGGGAAATAAATGCTGGGAATAAGGGAATACAACAAAGAACATTATTATAGAACAGTCACCAGTACTTTGAATTTCATTTTAAACATTAAATAACCAGCACACAACAAGCTTCATGATTAGAAAGTAATAGAACAAATATCTCAGCTTAGGTGGAAAATTGTAATCTGTGTGTAATGCCACTGAAGAATATATAATTTAAAAAAGAAATCTGACTGCTTAAGGGTATGTCAAAATGAAGTGTTAAAAGTGAGTATTAGTTGAGCTATTGTAAATGAGCAGATGGTGGTTACTTGTGCTCTAAAATTCACTTTAAAGCATCTCTCAGGCAGTTTTGTGAATGTGTTTTATGACAAAGTGAAACTAAATGTGGGTTTGTACGCAAGATTTCTTTTCTGCTTTACTGTTTTATGCATTTTTGGCCTAGATAGACAGTCTGTTACTTGCTGGCATTGCCTTTGGCTCTGTTTTGTGTTGTGGTGCAGATGCCTGCACATAGACCTGTTTCTCTGATCCTTTTTGCTTCACAGTAGCCTTTCCTATAGAATAGAAAAAAATCAGGACCTCTTAAAATAAACTTACTGGTAGGCATCTGATCCAGTAAAGGCAATAATATAAAATAAAATGCCTCAACACTGTTGAACAGTGTTGTTCAACAGGAATGAAGCTGGTTCTGTGTGAGACTGAGAATTCACTTTCACAAATGCATTATTTCAAGATTAAAAAAAAACAAATGAAAGGAGACAGCTTTTCTGCCCCCTGCTCTGTCACTGCTGTATTCCAGTACCAACCACTGTGTGACTTATTGTCAAGCAGTCCCTTTATAAGTTGTTCAATCATACTCCAGGAGACTATTAGAAAGGAAAGCAACCAACATTGTCAATAAATCATGCATTTGCTATCCAAGTGCAGTCCATTTCTGCTGCCATGTATTAATTTAATCTTTGGTTGTTTAAGAGAGACAAGACTTGTTAGGGTTTGACAGGAGGGACTCCCAGAGGTCCCTTCCAATCTCAACTGTTCTGCGAGTATAAAGCTGTCTTGCATTAGGGCTTACTTTTAATTATTACTTTGAAATTAAGTTGGTAGAGAGAGCCTTAGAGGTGAGCTGGTGAATTGGCTGAGGATTTAGGGCAGTTCATTAAATAAGGTATCAATACAATGTCTTAATTAAAAGTACTATGCAGAGGGAAGAAAGATTTGTATTCAAAATGTCCAACTTGGAAGACCTCAGTTTTAAGGGAAAAAACCCAAACTCAATAAAAGCTCTCAGGTCATAATTCCTTCAGTGTTTACTGCTTTTCTTGTAGACTAAGGTACCAAAGGATTGAAGTTATCCCTGGTTTTATGCCATGTGTAGAGTGTGTTCTTGCACCTTCAGTCAGTTATATGTAATTATTTTGCACCATGTACAATTTTTTTAATGTTGTTTGGCTATTTTTCTTGCTTTAACCTGCATAGGATGAAATAATTCAGTGATAACCCTAAACTATCTAAGAAATAAATATTTAGTTTAGTTTAGCTCTTCCTGCTGTTTCTACATGGAATTGGCCTCTTCAATTTGACACTCATAGTTGTGTAGAACAAGTGGAATGATTTGTGCTCCAGTGTTGCATTCTGCATCTGGTAAAGGATTCTAGATAAGCAGCTTAAATTCAGCCCAGCCTTCAGGTGGCCACGACTTTCTGGGAGCCATCCACCTACTCTGCATTTCACTTTTGACTTCTGCTCTTTTAACAGATGTATGCTTGAGATGCTGCTTTGTCTGTTTATTTTTACAGTCAGTGAAAAATTACACGAAATGTCACGTGAGGAACGAGCAGATCTGCAACAAACTGACGAGCTGCAAGAGCTGCTCCCTGCACCTGAACTGCCAGTGGGACCAGCGGCAGCAGGAGTGCCAGGCACTCCCTGGTAAGGGACCCTGCTGCTCACAGCTGGGGAGATCCCCTCTGTCCTTGGAGAGAATGTTTGTTCATGAGCAGACGTGGATTTGTTTTATTTGTGCTGGCTCCTGCCTGGCTGTGCCCGTCCAGGTGGAGCCAGATGTGATCACAGCCCTGCCTGGGGTATCAGGGCTCCCTTTAATCCAGATGGAGCCAGGTGTGGTCACAGCCCTGGCTGGGGTGTCAGGGCTGCCTTTAATGGTGTTAGGGGAGGTGATGACATTAGTGAGGGCACAGTGACTGTACCCCTGCACAAGCAGTGGTGAGCTCTGGCCTGTGGGGAGCACTGAGTGCAGAGCTGAGTGCCCATACTGGGGGTTTTACTGTCACATGGACACTGACATTGTTACCTTTGCTAGCTGGGCTTTTACCTTAAAAGTTATAATTCAATTATACTTCCATTTTCCTGTGCAGATAGGGCCCAAGATCTAGTTTCTTGATTGTCTAATGTTGGTACTACTGTGAAAGTAGTAAATATTAAAATGCTAATATGAAATATTCTCAGAAAGTGACTATTAACATTGTGAAACAGTATTTGTATTCTGAAATAGTATTTATTTTGTAATTTATATTCATAACTACATATATGCAGTTAGATGTCAGAATCTTTTTCATTTGATCTTTATGTCCAGATGAAGTTAATGAACGCTTTGTTTTAACAGAGATGATTCTTTAAATAGCTTATTTTCTGCAGTTCAAAACTGTATGTAATCTTTGTAGATTGACTATAACAGTTGCTTTTACCTATCTTTTAATGGTTATCTGAGTCTTGAGTAATGCTGTAAAATATTGAAGAGAAATATTTTCTGAGATGTTACCTGAATTTTCTATCATTTGGATTGCATTAGTATTTAGGCAAACATACCTGCAAAGATATGATAAAACAAGGACAGTGTAAAGTTGTGATTTCTTAATTCTAGGACAGTTGTTATTAGGTTTTGAAATCTACATAACATTTAAGTAAAAGGAGTTGTTAAAACTATTATTTATGTACATAATCTAATCTTAATATTTAGTTGTGCTCAATTCTAAGTAAAAGAAAGAAATAATGGCTTAAAAATATTATGCTGAAACTTAGCATGTATTTTATAATTGTTTTTTAAATCAGAATTTTCTTTCCATAGAAATACACTATTCTGTATGAAGATACTTGGTATTTCAGAATTTATGTGATGTGAAAAGGGAAATTGAGTGGGATGCATTTCGATTTATGATCTTGGGAAGATAAAATTTAGACTCCTTTGGGTTTTTTAAAGGTTTTTTTTTTGAATCAGCTTTAATCCTATGCTTTTTGCACCAGCTCACCTGTGTGGAGAAAGGTGGAATCACATTGGAGATGCCTGCCTGCACATAAACTCCAGTCGGGAGAGCTACGACAATGCCAAACTGTACTGCTACAATTTGAGTGGAAATCTTGCCTCTTTAACAACCTCCAAAGAAGTGGAATTTGTTCTGGATGAAATACAGAAGTACACACTTCAGGTAACTTGAGGAACTGTAACTGGTGCTTATGTGAAACAAATTTACTTTGAGAAATCTCGTCTAGGATTTTGTCCAAAGAAAGGAGAGTTTATGCCTTCAAAGAAATGTGCTGAATGGTGCCTAAGACTTGTCTAAGTCACGTGGAAGATATTAAGGAAATCTCATATTTAAAACAAATCACACAGCAGCTCCCAAGTTTCCTCTTACCAGACTTAAATGCTAGAAGTTACTGTTTACTTGGAAGAGAGTGTTTGCTCAAGAGAATGGCTGGAAAACTGATTTTGTGTGCTGGTTTCAGCCGTGACTGAGTTAATCCTGAAATTGAGCACAGGCCAAGGCAGGTTCCAGCAACAGGGACACACAACCCATGCACCAGTACAGGTGTAACTCCTCCAGAAAAGCCAGTTCCCTCTGTCATGGGTCTGTGGGATCAAAGGGCCACGGAGAAGCTGCACTAGTATGTAAAACATGTAGCAATTCCCTGCACAGCAGCACTGGCATTAGCTGGAGCTAATTAGCTTTCTCTAATAGTGTTGGAGGGAGAGAGAGAGAGCCAGCTGAAAACTTCCATGCCTCTGGCAAATGAGCAAGCTACTACCAGAATATTCCTTAGGAAAGTGATCCATGTTACTTTTATTAACTGTGGGACAAGAGAAGGGAAGAGAAATTACCTGTCCCTGGGTGGTCAGGTTCAATTTTTCAGCAGTTAAATATTCAAATGCTTACTGCTGTGTTTAAACATCACTGGTTAAAGTATATGAAATGTAAGAATGCTCAGAAATATGAAACCCAGCAGTGTACACTCAGATGGGATACCTAACAGAATGTGATTCTGATTTTTATAAGCCAATCAGTTGTTGTTAGCAAGGGACATTTTTGGGTGTGTGTTTAGTTTTGTAGAACATGCAGCACTTTGTCTGTATAAAATCCTCAAATTTTTAAGTAGTTTAGGATTTTACAGTTACAGGAAAATGAAAGATAATTGTGGAAAATCATTAAAGCTTATATCCAAGTAGTATGTGATTTAAAAAGTTGTTATGCTGCAGATGAATTGAGATCATTCGAAGGAAAAAGCAGTTAAGGATTGGCTTTATGTTATTACTGAATCTCAGAGCAAGAGGTTAGGGATATATATTGTGGACAAAAATATTCTATTATTCTTTTTAGCATTCCACTGCAAAATGCAGATTCAAACATAGGTTATGTACTTGAGGGTTTTGTGGTTTTTTCCCAAATAAATATGGGAAGTGGACAGAGAAAATATTTTTACTAGATTGACACTTTTTTGTTTGTTGCTAATGAAGGAGTGAAATCATTCCATGTCAGCAGTTCTTCCTTAATATTGAATTTATTGCAGCCTTGAAATGCATTCTGTCTGTCCACTCTTTGATGAGTTAATGTTGAAAATGTAATTGAAACAAAAACAACAAAATGATGTTGTCAACATAATGGCTATGGTTATTTATTTTATCACCTTTTTTCCTTTTTGCTTTCCTTTCCCCTGATTTCTATTAAAATACTGCACAGGATACCTTCAGATCTAATAGTGTGTGATAGACTATTGATATGACTGATTTTGCCTGACTGGATTGAGGTTTAGATGAGAAATAGCTTTTTTTTAGTGTTTGGAAGCAAGATTTTTCTTACATTTCAGAGCTTAAAACTTCTGCAAGGTGACATCCTGCTGAGCATATCTTTATTTAAATGAAGTACATCCTGAGCCAATGTAGTGATGTAAATTTGAGATACCTCAAATACAGTTTAAGCAATTGTAGACAAATGTATACACTTTAAAAAAAGCTATCTAGGATTAAACAATCATTTAGCTGTCAGAACCTCTAATGAAATTCTGCCATGCATTATCCTGGTGTTTTCAATGGCACTTGGAAAAAAAGAGATTTTTTTTCATTCATATCTATCTGTCCAGCTGTATTTACTCAGTGTGATACATCCTAAATGTGTTGTCAGGTGTGACAGAGGCTTTCTGAAACTTCTTGATCTTCTTTTGCCTGCCTTTCCCTCTCAAACTGCAATCATAATGATTTAAAGAGTGAGATTTCATTTTAGATGGCTTTCTGTAACAGGTGCTGGTGAGGAGTTCACAAATGGAGTCAGAGCTGCTGTAAGGTGAACACTGTGGTTTTAATCTCTATTATCTGCAGTAGAGTTTGACTTGGGTGGTTAATGCTGAAGGCTTTGAAATCTTTAGCCTGTGAAAGAAAAAATATTTCAGTTTCACCTGAAAACAAAAAAACTTTTCAGGATTAATGAGTGTGTCAGATCAGCATTTGGAAATGAGAATATGATTCTGACTTTATCTCCTTGTTATTTGGTATTAGTAAGCTGAGAAAAGAAAAGCAACTGAGGTAGCTGTTGTGTATTTTAAAAACTTTCAAATAGTACCAGTAAATCTACAGCCTGAAGGACTTCAGCATTCTTTATTGTTAATAATAGCATCATGATGTGATTTTGTAAATTGTTTCCTAATACACAAAGTCCTTCTTCTGGGACAAATTTAGGACAATTTCTTTATCATGTTCAGAATAATACATGGATGCTTTGGAAGGATTCTGAGGGAGGGGCTGCCATTGTCCCATACCCTATCCCAACCTCATGGTGTATAAATAATTGGTGTATAAATAATGTGTATAAATAATGTGTATAAATGGTGTATAAATAATTTCTCCTAATCCCATAAATCAATAGGTTGCCTCCTTTTAAAGGATAAGGAAGAAGGTTCGTTCGGTACTAAAGAAAGGGACACACAAAAAATCTGTGTAATATGACCTCAAAACACTGTTGAATTTGTAAACATATTTTAAAATTATCCCCAGCAGTTTAAAGTCCACTTTGTATTGTTCATGAAAAATAAATTAAATTCTGCCAGAGAATGCCAAAGTAAACACAATGGATAGGCTGCAGATTCCCCCACTAAAGAAAAATGACACTTCGTAGTTTTTCCTGATGTGCTTTTACTGACCTAGTAAGCAAAATATTATGAAAGGGAAGATTTGAATTTCTCTGAAAAATAGATTAAACAGCAATATGAGGTTAATTTACTGCTCCTGCTAATATTCAAATGTTGTATATTCATTTAAAAGTGCAATTAGCTCTCCTGGGAGTTTGCTTGCAACCGTGGGATTTAACTAAAAATAATAATTTTCTTGTTAGCATACAATAAATTCTGAGATGATTTAGTTTTGGTGTAGTAAGCACAAAGAAGAGAACAGTTTTACACAGTGCCTTTCATTATATAAACTGTTTGCAACTTTTCCTTTGACTCACTGCTCACAAGGCTAAGCATCTTTTTTATAAATTACACTTGAGTGTAGGTTGCAGTTAATTAGTGAGCTTTGCATAGCAATGTTATTCCTTGTTAGCTGCAAGTATTCTCTGAGGGCTCTGTGTTTCTGTGGTTTTATAATGTGTGTGATTGTGGTGAAGTTGACATCTACTCTTGGTTTCTGAATTACTCCCTACAGAACAGTTTCTACCAGTCCCACTTCCCTATTGTGGTTTTAGCAGTCTAATAAATTATTTTAGCACTTTGTCTCCATTTTACAGTTGTTGCATTGGCTGTCCATTAGTTCACCTCTATTTTAACTGTCTTCCTAAATTCAGGATTAGGGGAGCTCAGCTCACGTTGGATGCCTGGGAATTCAAATTTTCCTGTAAAATTGTCCCCTATAAAGAAGAAATTCCAAGAAGAAACCCAAGTCCCACTGGAATACCAGCTACAGTCTCTGTAGATGAAAACTGGGGAAGTTCAGGATTTTCAGTTTGCCAGATTGTACATTTTTTAACCAATTGGACCACAGGAAAGTTTAAAAAGATTAGGAGAATTAGGTGTTCTCATGACCTTATGCATGACTCCTGCTGTTAATTGCATCCAGATTGCATCATATGAGTCTAATAGATCCAGAGACACTTACAACTCATAAATCTTCCTTCCACTGCTAAAAATGTGTCAGTCACTGGGCAAATATTTACAAAATATGGAATGTGTTGGTATCTGGCATAGTTACTGATGCAGATAAGGAATGGAGAATGCAGCAGTATGTCTGCATAGAACACATTGTTTCTCTTCACACAGCTGCTTTTTCAGGAAGTAGTTTTTTTGTTCAGAATGGTGCAGAAAAGAGTCAAATTAACTGCAAGCCTTTCTCCAAATTGTGAATGTTGTGGAAATATGGGCACTGAGAGTTCAACATTTAATTGTACGTTTCATCCTAGAGCAGCAAATCAAGGAGTTCAAACAATGAAAACTTTGTTGAATTTTGTTTATAAGATGTTGTGATGCACGCAATAGAAAATTAAACATTAGTGTATTATAAACTTTCAGGACAATTTGAGATCCAAAATAAAAGGAATTTAAATAAAAGTAGACATAAATTTTTGAAAGAGATATATACTTCCTCAGCAATTTGCATAATTAAGTAACAGGGGAGATTTTTGAGCCTCAGTGGTAATTGGCTATTCAGTAAAGGTAGCCTTGCTCACTTCACTCATCTGCAAATTATTCAGCCCTCATTAGTTTAGTGCTGATTCAGCAGTAGTACCTGAAAAAATGTGTCATGAGTAGAAATGATCCCTTTCACTTTAGATCTCAAAGCAACTCAATCTGATTTAAATTCTCAGAGTGAACTGTGGATTTAACATCAGTTAAACTATCAGTTAAGCTATCAGTTTTCCAGTTAAGGTTACACAATTTTCCTTTCTAAATAGTTCCATAATTACCATGTAAAAAACAAAATTGTCTGATTTAGAATAAGAGAAGAGCATATTTTTGAAGTTAGTAGTGATCACTGCTTTATAGATTGCTGTTATGGCTAAAAGTTATGTTCAGCTTAATATGACTGTAGATGAGATTACAGAATGATGTTCTGTTGATATTGCATTCTATGATTGCAATTCTGTTTCTCTGTCAGATGAAAATAAAACCTTGTCCAGCATTTTTTCTCAGAATTTAGTAATTTTTAAATATTTTCTAATGTAAAGGTTTGTCTCTTATTTAAAGTGTTTTTTTGGCAATGTGTTTTCAATGTTATAAAAGATGGTTTTATGAAAACAGGTAAACTGTTACTAGTTGTATTTGAAGCAAAATATAAAGTTTCTACAATGGGCTGTGGATTATAAAAAATAGCCTAGAATGATATGGATGAGAGGACAAACATATTTCAGAGATGATTCCAAATTTTAAATAGTGTAGTGGGCTAAAACTATACAATATTTCTCAATATATATTTGATTGTGTTATCCATTGCAACATTTGTAAGGTTTATTACAAATTGTTCCAAGATGGATTTGAGCACCTGCTGTGTATTGCATTGCTTTGGTGTTATTTTTTTTTCTTTTGTTTTTTTAAACTGATTTTTAAATTTGCTTAGAATGCTCTTGTGTGAGCTTGTTGAGTTGTTGTTGATGTTGTTTTAAAATGAATTGTGTATGTGATGTATCAAAGGAGTTTTTATAGATATACATATATAGAAAGAAAGAACAAGTTTTCAAAACTCTCTGAGGTGTAGCATTCTTCCCACTCATATGTTGAGGAAAGATCACCTGAATGTCCAATAAATTAGTTGATGTGCACTATATTTTTCACTCATCTGGTTTAGTAAAAAATACTTTTCTAGAGGCCTGGGAGCTGGAATCTTGAATCAGCAAGTTCTGGTTCCAGAGAACTGACAGTCTCATTTCCTTCCTGTCTGATCCTCTTCAGAAGTATCTTTGGCATGATATTCAAAGTAAAGGAATCAGTTTCCTGCATTCATTTTTCATTAAATGAAACAACCATAGAGGTCAAGTGAAGTATGTTCAACTCTCATTATTTCTTAAGCCTGAAGAAGAAACTGGATTGCCATTTTCAGTCGGCACATTTGAAGCCCTTTGGTTGCTTCAAGTACTCTGAGATTCCCAGCTCTTCTTACTAAATCTTTCATCAATTTGAGAGATAATTTATACTAGATTTATGCCTTTTTAAAGGAATTAGTTTGATACCCACAGAGCCCTGGTGGCTGCAGGTGTCTCCTGTAGAACTTCCTGAAAGCACTTGTTGTGATTTGATTTTTCCTGTTGGCGTCTGTGCAGTGCAGCAGCAATCATTTTTGGTGATAAACTTTGATGATCCACACACTCTGCTATTGCCAGCAGTCTTCACCTGTGGCTCAGCACATGATGGAATTGATGCCCCATAATTGAATATGCATCTTAAGCACATCACTGGAGCATTTGGGAGGCCTTACTTGGATAATCTGTGCTTGGCATCCTGACAGCCTGGCCAGGGAGGCCTGAGTGGGCCTGCAAGGTCACAGCTTCAGTGGGGTGTGTTTGGTAATGGGCTCATCAGCATTCAGGTCTGTGTCTTGATGTTTTACCCTAGCAAAGAGCCAGAGATGGTACATATGGAATTTGAGATGCCTGACCATGATGACTGTAAGCTGTCCAGATAGTACAGCTATTAAGAATGATTATGACTGGGATTTGTGTTGCTTTTGCTGGAAGTTTTTCATTTCAGGGATGCTGCTTTTATCTCCTATGGCTGTTTTGGCTTTCATGATTCTCCCTGGGACTTTGTCATCATTAAAGGGGTTCCAAGACAGTCTCCTACTCAAATGGAAGAATTGATTTCCAAGTATCACTGCTGCACTGTCAGTTTTCGTTATTGGCTCACACTCTTTTTCACCATAGCTGGAATAGGACCCTGTTTTTTATATACTGATGCTGAGGCCAAATTATTTGGCAGTGCAATCGAAACAGTCAGTAATATGTTAAAGATTCTCTTGGCTGGAATCCCTCAATCCCAAAGAAGTCATGTAGGGTTGGTTTATGTGTGTGTTTGTCAGCAATTTATCCTGCCTAAGCCCCTGACATTATTTTCTGTGTGCTTGGTGTGCACACTCAGCATCTACAGGGAGCTGTGTAGGTATCTAAAGTTTTCTGGTTCATGTGGACCATGTGCAAAAACAGGAATCCAGGTGACTAAACAACAAATGAGACAACAGATGTATTATTTACCATTTTCCAGATGCCCAAGTTCCAATTCTACTGCTTGCATTGTGTTTTTTCTGGTATCCAGAACCTGTGAGTCCTCACAGACACCTGGGAGATTGCTCACCTGGGGTAGCAGTGGAGTTAGGAAGTAAATACAGAACCAAGATACAAAGTGGGCAGTGGTAACTTTGCTGAATGTTCTTGAGTCTCCCAGAACACATCACTGCTTATGAAATAGAACATTTCTTAGTAATTTTCTGTTTTGTTTAAGATTGTTCTCATGTCCCTAAGTGTTAGTAGGTAAAGTAATTTTTGTTTGATCGTTATCTTAACTGAGTACAGAGGCAGAAGAGAGTATAGGCAGTACATTTTAGGGAGGTCAGGAATACTGATTATCTACCTATGGATTCTTTTAAAAGGTATTTACCACTGATGTTTTTGAAAAATAATTAGAATCCCTCATATTTCAATTTTCATTAACAAGGCAGAGGAAAAAAGAAGAAATGCTCTGATTGTGTGTAGAATTAAGAGTACTGATTTTCTTTTCAGCCACGAGTGGCCAGAGAAAATAGGAGATCAAAGGTAAAAGATCAGTGATAGAGAATGGCAGTAACTCCTGGTTTACTTGTGGAAGACCTTTACATAGATCTTTAACTGTGGCAAGTTCCCTTTAGGTGTATTATAGTGTTTTACTTACCTTGTAAATTCCCTTTACTTACCCTGTAAATTCAATCAGTTGTGAACCTAATTCACAATCAGATCAATATCTGTGCTTTGGAGCTGACAATGTGTATCCTCTGCCTGGGCAGGCAGCTGGGTTGGTGTTCTGGCACCCACCTGGCATCCTGTACCCATCACAGCCCCATTGTCTCTCTGTGTCTCTCTTCTGTGTGTTCAAACTGGGCTTAGTGAAAACTGCACAGAGATTACAGGAGGAAACGTGTTTGGTTTGGGTGTTTGAGATTTTTACACCAGTGGTGGCAAGTAATTCATGTAGATTTATCCTGGAACAAGCAAATGCCTTTTTTTCTTAAAATCTGCTTTCTCGCCTGGTAAGTGTGTAAAGATGAAATGATAAAAATCTGTAAAATTTGTAATGTAGTTTTACTGATATATCCTAACTATATTTTAAAAATTTGTGCTTTTAGTTTTTTCTAGACCATTTTATAACTGATAAATCAATAATGAAATTCAATGTGTATTTAACAGCATTGGAAATGCAAATTGCCACTTTTATCTCTGTCTCTTAAGCACCCAAAGTTGATCAGTATCAGCACTATGGACTTTTGAGGATGGAATATTTGTCCTGCATTTTCCTGAACTTTGAATTCTCTGAAATACTGTTAACTTGTGTGTATTTCAGTGGCCTAGCAGTTAGTAATCATACAGTGGCCACTTGGAAAACAAACCCAAACAGTTTAATTATGTCCTGTATCCAATAACAGAAATCAGAATTTTCTTTGAACAGAACACAGATTTCTAGTTGAAGAGAAACATATAGAAAGTGGAATTTTTGCTGGAGTTTTTGGGGATGTTCAAGATAGAATAATTAAGATAAAAACTCTGTGGACAATGATTAGATGATAAAATGAGATAAGAACATGGTAAATTCTGAAAATGTGAAGTTGTTGCTGTTGAGCTATTTTTTGAAACATTTCATCAAGACAAAAAGCATTTTAAACGATTCTCTCCCATTTGTTTCATTTCCACCCGTAGAAAATTTCACCGTGGGTGGGTCTGCGCAAGATCAACATCTCGTACTGGGGCTGGGATGACATGTCCCCGTTCACAAACACCACCCTGCAGTGGCTGCCCGGGGAGCCCAACGATTCTGGCTTCTGTGCCTACCTGGAGAGAGCCGAGGTGGCGGGGCTGAAGGCGAATCCCTGCACGGCCATGGCAGACGGCCTGGTGTGCGAGAAGCCCGTCGGTAAGGAGCCCTGACCCCGGAGCAGGGCTGGGGGAATGACAGGCTCTTTGGGTTTCATTACCTGAGGTTTGAATTCAATCATTACAAAAAGATATAATTTTTTAGTTTTTTTGAAATAGCTATAATCCATCAATATTCCTGAAACAAATTACAAATTCAGAAACAAATTCCTGAAGCAAATATTAGTTGAGAATTACTTCACATGGCTTATTTTGCCTTACACCAGAAATCTTTATAGTTTGCCTCTAAATCAGTATTACTCAGCAGTAACAGTAGCTGTAACCACATGTGGAGATATTCAGCAATGCTGGTGTGTTCTTTCTGAATCTTGCTGAACATTAGTGAGTATTCTTAAAGTCATAAAAGACTGACAAATCCAAAATTCTGGTTTCTGTCTTTTAGGTTTGTTTGTGTCTAAAGTTTACTGTGACAGTCACTTGACTGTTCAAGTTCACATACACTAAAATGGACTCTGTGAGCTGTCATATGAGTCATGCTCAGTTTTGCGTATTAAAATTTTTAAAATGTGATTATATTTATATACAGGAACATAAATTTGGATCAAAATATTTATAGCTAATTAAGAAAGCAACCACTTCAACAAGGATTTTTCTAATGGAACAAATAGCAAAAGAAAAAGGAGATTAAATGTGTGTTCAAAATGATAAAATATTTGTGATCCTTTTTCAGTCAGTCCCAACCAGAATGCCAGGCCCTGCAAAAAGCCATGCTCCCTGAGGACAACCTGTTCCAACTGCACCAGCAATGGCATGGAATGTATGTGGTGCAGCAGCACCAAAAGATGTGTGGACTCCAATGCCTACATCATCTCCTTCCCCTATGGACAGTGTCTGGAGTGGCAAACTGCCACCTGCTCCCGTGAGTATCTCAGTGAATACTCATCTTACTAAGTATCCTGTTAGATTCATTTCTCACTCAGAAGAGCTGGAGGGATTCAGCACATTTGCTAGAGATAAAAAGATTTTCAAGTGAATGACCTTATATAGCTACTGATGTGAGAAGGCAGTGCTGAGTGTGCACTTCTTAGATACAGATAAAATGCTGGCAATTCTTTGATGAGGAAATATATTTAGTCTTTTAGAACTGTGAAAAGTATTTATCCCTTTCAGATGAATAAAAATTACCATGATTATTTGTATGACCAGTGTTAGTGGGACAAACAATCACCGTGAGCTGGAACAGGATACTGTTAAAATTAGATAACCAATACATGTAAAACTTTGACTTACACAATATCAAGCTATTAAGAAAAGGAAGTGTACTGAATTTTTAAAGGTTTGAATGTTCTGATTTATCTTTTTCAGATTCAGGCTATGCCATTTTCCTGCAAAGAAAAAAAAAAACAACAAAGTTTTAATAATGATAGTAATAGTCTTGAGGATATTGTAACACAAATGCAGAAAAAATGATCTTGGTCTTCCTTAGGTTCTTCTCCCTTGCAGATGGGGATTATTAACCCTTGATCCCTAATAACTAACTCTTGCAGATTGTTCATCCTCTCTATGGAAGTAGAAGGAATTCTATTAGGCATCAGGCAGGTAGAGGAGGTACAGAAAACTTCTGCCCTGTGTGATCAGACTGAGTCAGGCTGCATTAATGTTTAAGGTTGCCCATTCCATCCTTTGGGAACGAGAGGCAAGGGATTTCTTTCTCTGTCAAGGAGCAGAGTTCCTCTCTGGAGGAACTTTGGAACCCATCTGAGCCTGGTGCAGTGTCTCTTCAGGAGAAGGAGCAATTCTCCTCCAGGTCCCTTCAGTGTATCAGGCACTGCTGCCCTTCCCAAGCTGGGAGCGACCAGAGCCTGCCCCAGGCAGGTCCAGCAGGCCCAGGGTTTATTGGTGCCATCATTGATGCAGATGCTGAAATGAGCTCCATGGTGCCTTAGAGTTTTGTCTTAGTTGAACAATTATTATTATTTAGGACAATTATATTATTTAGAACAATTCCTCAGTCACTATTGTTCAGAAGACTGGTTCTTAACATTTTTCAGGATTTCTGAACTGTAGCTTTGGACTCTCCTTATTGCTCTACTCTGAGAATTTTTCTTGTTACTTCTGATTTCCTTTCACTCTCCATAAGGGTCTTGTGATATCAAAGCCTCTGGAATCTTTTATTTGTGGATATCTTGTAACAGGATTCATGATCTTGACAACAAGAAGCAACTTGCTTTCAGGATCATAATTAGATCATGATTCCATTTGATAGGTTATGGATACAAATTAAAAAAAAAAAAACCCAAAGAACACAAAGGGCAAGTTACTTGCTGTCACCTAAGCCTCAGAAAAATACTAAGTAAAACAAGTTCTTGATGTGTCTGTAAAAAGAACCATTGATAATTTCTAATCTTAAGAGAGAAAAAGAGCTGCATGTACCAGGCTGCCACACATCTGGGTTAAAGGGAAATAGGGCATAGGAAAGCTTTTCCTTCAGGCTGAACTGGCCAAGAGCCCATATTCCTCTGATTGAGGTTCCCTCCTCATCCTTAGCAATCACAGAATGTAGTGAACCAGGACCATGCTGAGCTGTTCTGGTAAACTTTTCAACTAAATTAGTGAATTTCAGGTATTAATCCAGGTTCTGGTGCCCAGCTCAGTGTAGTAGGTAATAGGAACACTTCATCTCTTGTCAATATGTTTGGAATAATAATGCAGTAGTTATATAAAGGTTTCTCTCTCATAACCATTCACAGAACTTTTTTTTTTTTCCTTTCCTGTGTAGGAATCAATTTTGTAACTTATAAAATATTGATAGTGAGTTGTGGCAGAACATAAATAGATTGAAAATCTGGAGATAAAATTGACAGAATACCACATAAATGATGCTTATGTTTTTGAAGTAGCAGATATTATGTCAGCCTGAACTTTCAATTCAGTTTTTCTCTTCGTGTAGTATTTGCACATCGCGCTGATTCAATTTGTTTGGGGAACATAAGAAATTGTTTTTAATTTGATTGTCATTTTTGTCAGGTCTGTAAAAGTTTTTATTAAATAAGGCAAAAGGTATTTGCTATATACCAGCTCAACATTAGCAATTTTATATGAAAATATGCTTTCTATTCAACAAATTAGAAAAAAGCCAAGATTCTGTGGCTGTAAGCAGTTTTTCCAGAGTTTTACAGATATTTTGCATTTCAACAAGAAATAGCATGTCCAAATGAAGCATGGTTCAGATATTATTTTAGACTAAATGACTTGAAAATTTTATTAGGTAAATATATCATTATTGCTGCTGAGGTAATGAATTATTAAGTGAATTCCCTTATCAAGGGATAGTGTTTCTACTTGAAACTACAGACTGGAACTATACCTTTAAAAAATCCTCCTTGTTTTTAAAATTTTATGTTTTTGAATGACTAATTTCTGAGGTTTTGGATGTTTTGCTCTGAATGAAAAAAAACCATCAGACAAGCATGTATGATTTAAAACACAAAAAAACCCAACCAACTGAGAGATTCACATTTATCTTCATGACGTGGAATTAAAAATGAAGAATGCTGTTTTATTGGTGACATATTGTCATTTTAATACCTACTTGCCAACAGCTTGCAATTCCACTCTTCCCTACATCTTCCATCCATTATGACTTTTGATTGAACAGCTGACAGTTGAACAATCTTGGACTACCTCTAGAATTTCAAAGAAAACAAAATTGCTGCTTGAATATCCCCTTCTTCCATCAACAATTGCTTCTCAGCTCCCTTCAGATTTTCAGCTGAATGCCACTACAGATAATAGCTGAGGATTTTCACTTTTGGTTCTGTTTTAGCCTCTGTAAAGATGGTGCAGCTGATACTTCAGGGCTTTATAAATAGCAGCATGAGTATAAATAGCAGCATGAGATTTGTTTGGATTGTTTAGAGTGCCTTTCTGAAAGGGCAAGCCAGCCTGTGCAGAATGATGGTCTTTATTTTTCTGCTGATCTTCTAACGTATTCAAAAGCCCAAATTTTTATCATTCAGCTTCAGCTCCGATGGTTTAAAACTGATTTTTCACGTCTGACAATTTGTGACAACAGTTGGTCTTTTCCTGTCCCTTTTATTTTCCACATTTGGGAAACTTGAAACATTTCCTCCTGTTTGGATTCCTCCAAGTCTATTGAAGAGCTCTTGCTTCAGCTTTCTGTGCTGTTAAAATCCTTTTGAGATTCACTCAGACTCTTCACTGCCTGTTTTCCTGATATCTGCAGGTATCTTTAGACTGGGCAGTATTTTTTCTTCTTACAGCTTTCCTTACTTTTAAACAATTTTAAGAGTTGCTGAAGTGAGAGGAGCTAGCTTTATTCTGCTCTCAGTTAATTTAGTTAGCAGTGAAATCATTCTTCTTAGTGTTGCTTTTGTGGACCAGAGGAGCCCAGGTAACTGTGAACAGTATTTGGATGCAGTGTCCTGGCTGCAGATGAGCCAAACTGAGATCTTACCCTCACCTAGAAGCACTCTGAGTGTCCTTCAAAGTCACTCTGGGAATCTTTAAATTACTTTCTTCTTTAAAAAAAACCAAAACTTAGGTAATTCTGGCTTCACAGCAGGAGCTTAGCTTCATGTGTGCTTTTAAAATCTAATTTTGAAAGCCTATAAAGTTAATGTGAGGAGAGACAGGGACCCATAGTGATCAATGTTTGAATGAGTCTGATGTTAATTTGATCCAGTGTTACAACAGTAATTAAAAAAAACTAAGATGTATCAGAAAAAGCTTAAAGAAGCTTGGGAACTTTCATGGTGTTCTTGAAGTTACTAAAATGTTGATTTCTTATTAATAAAAAATGACAGTAACTTCAGTATAGGAATTCTGTTTGGTTCTAAACAGATTTGAAATATGAAGACCATTTAATTATTTTAAAGAATAGAGTATAGAAGATCTAAAGGGAGATTTGGCTTTTAGAATGCAATTTAAAAAATGAAACCTGATTAACTGATGGGAACCTTAAAGTATAGTTAATTTAAATGGATTTAAATTATGACTTGTGGCTAGAGATGTGTGGTTTGCTAGCTTGTTTCAAGAGCTGTATGTAAGAAGAATAAGTCATATTTGTAGGCCAATACTCAGGTGACATCCAGGGGTACTTCGTGTCCAAAATAATTTTTGGTTTGAATTTGAATGCTCCTGTGGTTTTTGTATCTACAAATATTACCACTCTTACCTGGTTTATTGACTTTGTACTGAACTTTAGAGTTTTCCTTTTGCAAGGGCTGTTTAGCTCAGTAAAATTAGCAATAAATGCATTATATACTAACAATAAGTAAAGAATTTGTTTTCTTGTGTGTCTAATGAAGAAGTGCGATATTCTTGTTCTGCTTCATTACTTTTGTGGATCTGAAGTTTTTATTATTGCATTGTGGAGTAACAAACACCTGCTGTGTGTTTTGAGGTCTTTAAGGAAACCCAACTTTTAATGGAAAATGAGATATTCTTACTAGTATTACTGATATTTTTTTTAATTTGCACAAGGAAAAAGAAATGCTCCATCTCCTGTTGTAAAATCCAAGCATGTTACTTAAAAAACAATGCATTAATATTGTATTCCATGTACTAAAGCTCAAAACTGCTCTGGGCTGAGGACCTGTGGCCAGTGTTTGGAGCAGCCTGGGTGTGGATGGTGCAACGATCCCAGTAACACTGGCAAGGGACAGTGCTTGGAAGGCTCCTCAAGAGGCCCAATGAAGCCACTCAGTGCCCACTCCAGTGAAATGGTGCTTGATGCTGCTCTGTGCCCAAAAGAGAAAAATTATGAGTGGTCTTTCATCCAGTGTCCAGGTAAGGTTTGCTTCTGCTCTTTCTTATATAAGAAATATGAGTTGAAGCGCATGTAAATAACATAATTGTTCTAAGTAATGCAAATAGTGTTTTCATGAAAGACTTGTTTTTTACAGAATATTTCCTAAAGGTGGAGTTTGTTTGTCTACTGAACACAAGTGTAGGTTGACATGTGAAATGCAGTGCAAGTAATTTAGCCAAAGTTGCCATTTATTCGTAGATAAGTTTTGACCCACTGTATCCCTCCACATTTAGAAATCAAAGCATACAAATTTTCTTCAGCCTTTGCTTTTTTCTGGCTTCTGTATCCACCAAGGAGTGGAACTGGGGAGAAATTATCCATAGGAGAAGACTGATGGACACAAATTTCCCTCCTGCTTTTGCCAAGTCCATCTGACTGTCAGAATGGGGGGCTGCCAAACCCTGAGCTTTGCTTCCGGCTGACCTTTTAGACACTCAGGGTGAATAGAAGACACCCTTGTCATAAATTTTCCTAGTTTTAACTATTTTCTTTAAACTAGAATTACCAACAATTGTCAGCTTCATCAGCTATTTCAACACAAAGGTCAAAAGCAAATTAGTCATAAAATTGCTTCTCTCCAGGGCAGCCTCACTGAGGATTCAGCTGAAGATTTTTGTGTGTGAGGTAAATGACTTTGTTGCTGCCAGTGATGTACATTAAAAGGACTTAAGGAAAAAAGAACTTTTACAAATTTACTAATTCTTACTTAATGGTCATTACTGTGTCTCATTATTTTAATGACTGTTTTAATTATTTAATACTAATGTCT
This sequence comes from Cisticola juncidis, assembly GCA_013400215.1. NCBI lineage: Eukaryota > Metazoa > Chordata > Aves > Passeriformes > Cisticolidae > Cisticola > Cisticola juncidis. The sequence continues at coordinate 47,436 of VXBR01009081.1, forward strand.
CCAGTTCAATTGCACTGAAGCAGCTTTGAAATTGAGTGAACTTGCACTTTTAATGCTTTTCAATGAGATGCATCTTTTTAGGGAAATCAGCAATTATATAAGGTAATTTTTCTATGGTGTGTCATGTCAATTGTGGATTGCACTACTTCTTTTTGTGTATATATTTTTTGGAATTTGTTTCAAAATCTCTTCCATTTACTTTGACTCAGAAAAATCTAGGAATTCAGAGCTGCCATATATGGCCAGATAATATTACAACTTGCAGAAAACTAAAATTTACAGTTAAGGTTGCTTTCATCACCCTACATAACACAAAAATTAAGAAATACAAAGCTAAGCATTAGCAAGAATAGAAAATCTATAAATCAATGGTCACTAGTTAGAGAATATTAAGAATTTGTCCTACGCTATGATATAGTCTTAAGTAGAACACATCTTTAATGTACTTTCTTTTTTTACTTTTGGCTTACTGGGCTGTATTTTTTTTTTACATTTGCTTGAAGTATTTTAATGTGTAAAACACGTACAGAAACCCCAGAATGGAGCTGCAAGTCATGGTACTTCTGTGTAGCTTTTCCTGAGGATGGCAATGAACTGCAAGAGGGAGACACCACAAAGATGTCTAAAAATCAAGTATCCTTGGGAAGAATAAGGCTTGTGATTTCCAGAGATTTAGTTAAGATAGTGAGAAAACCTAATGGTACAGAAATGTTTAATGGTTGTTTGGAAGATTCTCTAGGCATAGTTACAGAGGAAAGAAGAGATTGTCAACTTGGGAGGTTTTAGTGGTTTATGAACCAAGTCCATCAATGGCTATAAATATATTAAATTACTAAATTATAAAATGGCTCTAAAAACTTTTAAATCATGCAATGAAAATCCCTTTTTTCCCCTAGCTGGGACACCAATCACTTTGACACTTAAATTAAAAATCCAAATTTAAAAAAGAATACAGTCTTTCTGTGATAGCTGTCCTCTTCCAAGTCTTCCACCCACATTGGCACTGAGGAATTGATGTGGCTGACACAGTTTGACATTTGAGAAGTTGCTATAATTGACAGATTACTAATCTGCTGGGCACCATGAGCTCTGAGGCTCCACTCTATAGAGAGGTCATCCTTCAAAACCTGGCAGCAGGATCAATGATTTTGGCAGGATTCACATTGTGATTTTGCTGCAGGAGTGATCAGTGCTTTTTGAGTTTCCCCAAAATGTGAAGCTCTGGAGTGGAGCTCTGCTGGTTTATAGTGATGTTATTTGACAAAAAGCAATTTTATGCTTTCAAGGTCAGGTGTGAAAAAATTATGTCAATAGGAATCCTTTTTTTTTTTAACCCAAAATTGACTGTAGTAAGGAGGGACTGGAGCTGTTTGACGTGGTCCTGATGGCCTTAAAATTGCTTTGTATGCCAATTATCATGACAATTAAAAATAGATAATATTTAGTTTATTTATTTTGGAAGTTGTGTCTCCCCACTAGGTACATTTTTCTGTGAGTTCATATTCTCTATCATACTAGGCTTTCAAATGCTTCACATTTGCATGTAGGTATTGGGCTTTTCATAGAGGCTCAGTTAGTGACTGACCACCTCTCCAAATATTTCTGAAATGCCTGGACAGCATTTTAAAGCTGTAAGGATGAATTCAGTCACTCCAATGGCAATCCCCACCCCTCTTCTCATAAAACCCACCTTAAAACTCACAGGTCACACCACAGTCAGTTTTTGTGTGAATTCATGTTGCATTGCAATGCTGTTTTGAGGAAGTTCTGTGTCAGAGTGCAGATATATTTATACTGGTTATTAGTCAGGACTAAACTCCTCAGAATCACATTTTCCACAATTTTGTAATCACATAGAGGTGATTTTTTGTTCCAAAGAGCAATTTAGTAATGAAGTTTTTCAAATGTTGTATTCCAGCTTGCCAGTGTAATGGGCACAGCACCTGCATTAACAGCAATGTCTGTGATCAGTGCAAAAACCTAACAACAGGAAAGCAGTGTGAGACCTGCATGCCAGGGTATTATGGGGATCCCACAAATGGAGGACAGTGTACAGGTAAGTTCTTCTACTGGAAGGGAAAACAAAAATATCAAAATGACATTTTATGTAATGTGATTTAATGTTTTTAGTGTAACGTGAAATTAACTTTCCTTTAAAGGTTAAAAGTTTATTTTATTTTACAGGTGAGCTGATCAGCTAAACTAATGATGCAAAAGCAGATTAATATATTTTAAAAGAAACTCATTCAGAGTCATCATTTTGCAGTTGTTGCTCTCTCAGAAAGAGGAAGAAACTCTCTTGTTGGAGCAACACCTCAAATTCATCAGAGAGATGTCATTAAATTCCATGTAAACAATCCTATTAGAGGCAGTGAGAAAGTACTTATAAACAAAGTTCAGTATCTGCCATAATGTCTGGTAACACTGATTTATTCAAATATGTGATGCTAGTGGAGAAATTCCGCATTTAACAGACCAAAAGGTCTTACTTATGTATGAAACAAAAAGGCCTGGTGTGCTGAGGATGGCAAGGCACCCACACCTATTCAATAAAGAATTTTTAAACTGCTGCTCTGCAGGATTCTCCTTGAAATGAAGGAGAGAATGAAGTGGAATACTCCAGGTGGTTTTTGTGTTTTGCTGTAGGGCTGCTTTTTCATTTGTGTGGGTGGTTTTACAGTCAACAGAAACTCCTTCCCTTAAAACTGAATGATGGAAGGAGGAACACATTCAACATGAAAACTCAGTGAGGTTAGCTTTGAATCCAGAAGGGTGCTGGAAAGCTTTGTCCCGTGACTTTTTCTTCTCCATTACTGATGTTTCTTTAGCCAGACCTTTGCTTCTCAAGGAATATTTCTTCATTTAAAGGGTTTGTTGGTTCCTTAGCATTCTGATGTGCAGTAGGCAATGCATAAAGATTCACATCTGGTAAACTCAAGCACGATATGTAAAACTTGTGTTCAAGGGGATAGAAAGATTAATGTCTACCCTTATTGACAATTGAACATTTTGCTGAGGCTTTATGATGCTTTAAATAATTCTTAATAGTTCAGTTTTTCTCCTGAAGTTGACAAAATGTTCTTTTGCTGTCTGTATCACCTTTATGGGAAAATGATGTATTCATACAGCTTTTATTCTTCAGGGATGCATTAGCTATCAACCAAATAAGCATTCCATCACCTTTAGTGAAATATGCGTGCTGCAATAATGGCTGAAATCAATTTATAAGACCGGTAAAATTATAAATTTTATAACTTGTTTTTTCAAACCTAGTCTGTAAGAATGCAAATTTTTATTGGTAGATGTGATTTTAACAGGAGCTATTTTGACTAGAGAATGCTTTAAAAATAAAAATGATAATTATTTCAATGCTTTATCTGCTACGGTATGTTGTATTTCTAGTATAGAGCCCATAATAAATATGTTTACATCCTTAGGATATTTTGAAGGATGTAGTCATTGTGAACTGTTGGATTTTCTACAGTATCATGAGTACTGTGATAGAGGTGCCCAAATTGTGGGCCAGGGATTTCTACAGGAAAAAATAGCAGTGATCCATAGCTAAGTCAAATCAATGTTACTGGGATTTAAGAGGATTTTGGAACCATAGCTGGGATCAGGCACAGTGCAAACATAAAGAAAGAAAGTAATGGTTCTGTTTCATTTCCCCTTCATTCTGTTCATGTTATTAGTAATGCAGTAAAACAATTAAAGATGGCTGGAACATAAATCCATAATTAAAATAGAAACATACAGAGAAAAATATGAGTTGAAGAAAGGGCAACCCAGTTAGAAGCTGAGCTTAAGTGTGACTGAAATAAAGAGAAAATAAGACAGGAAACTATATGAAAACTGACAAAAGACTCACAAGGAACTAAAAAAATACCCAAACCAGTTATCTTTTTAGTTGTATCTTGAGTCACTCTGTGCTGCCAGCTGAGTTCTGGCTGGACCCCACCAACTTTTCCAGCAGGACTCAGCCCTCGGTTCCATGGCTGCCTGAGCACAGGGTGCGTTTTTCCCTTGGAGCTCCTGAGTAATTTGAGGATGCAGGCTGAAAACTTTCTGAAGACATGACAAAATGATGACTGTAACTGTGAAAGCACATCTGTAATGCTGTAATGTTCTTTGTGGATCAGGTTGCTATAGTTACAGGGGCATAGTTTGGTTTTGAATGGGAGAGCAGTCAAAGCTGGGGACAGGGACTGTACTTGATCTCTGCTGTGGAGAGGTGACACTGTGTGCTCTGGGACAGGGCATTTCTCTGGCACACTCATGACATAAAACACCTTCCCAGTGTCCTGACAAAAGTACTTATGTATTCAGGACACATACTGTGTTTTTTCATGTCATGATATATGTACTTATAGGTAAAATCTGAGCTCTTAGTTTGACTGTTGATGCTACAGACTAAAATGATTTGCAAGAAAACCTTCCTTTTATATGTAAGTTGCATTAGACTTTGTTGTTCCTTAGATCCCTGATCTTGGAAGGAGGGAGGAGGATGTGCACAGCAAACCTTGCAGTCCTTGGAAATCTTCTAATTTTTTCCATTACTGTGCCAGTAGTTTCCTAAATCCTTTCTGTTTATACTTCAAGGAGGTAATTCAGAAAGGTCTGAAAGAAATGGTTCTGAGTCCACCTCTGAGTGATCAATTCTGTTCTGACCTTTGTCCAGGGATGGCAAGTTCTGTTAAAATATAATTTTTTTTTTTGACACTGGTACAAATGGTGGCTTTACAACTGTCATCAGATAACTGATACATTTATAGTGGTATTGCATAGTGTTATGCTATCAAATTACTATGGAATGAGTATCAGTTATTATAGAAAAATGATATAATTCAGATTTCAAAGGGTTTTGAATAGTTGTGATTGAAGAATGGGTAAAAAAAATTGACTTTTCTGGATTTTGACTCACAATAATTGCTGACATTTCAATAGCTTTAAAACAGATCTAAGGACTTGCTTTGCATCCTGATATGATGCAGGCTTAGTAAATGTGACAAACTTTGCAGAAGGACAAAGAAAAGATGGAGGCATAATAGCAGGCTTCAAATGCATGAAGGGAAGCTGAAAAGAGAGGGAGGTGATAAAGCACCTTCCCCCACACCCCCATTTTGGTAGAGGAGGAAGTAATGGGATTAGGTTGCAACAAGAAAGATTAAGGTGGAATACAAGGAAAAATTTCTCCTGGTTAAACTGTGAAAGATTACCTAAACATGCCGTGAAATCGGCATTATCACTTACACTGTCCTTTTTAAATTTTCAAACGTTCAAAGGCTTTGGAAATGGGCAGGGAACTAGCTGATTCCACACATTTTCCTCCAGTTCTAAGATTTTGTAGTGTCTTGGAGTTTGAGATCTAGAAAGCAGGGAGGTATTGAGTAAAGATAAAGTATTCTGATTATACAGGAGAATGAGCAGTGTACAGCCATGTGGCAGTGGATATTTACCATATTTTTATCCTTATTGTTACTAAGATGTTATTAAGTTGTATACCACTCATTTTTGAATCTGTAGCATTTTAGTTACTGTGGAGTTAAAAAGCTTTCCATCCCATGCAGGTTTCCCCCTGTAGCTGAGAAATTGGTTGATTTGTGTCAGAAGTGTAGTATTTTGGTTGCTGATGGGCAATAGTTTGGCAATGGTCATATTTTTAAGAAATAACTATTGTTCTTTTTCTTGAAATAACCATACCTAATACCAATTACTCATCTAAATTCTGTCACTTGAGCTCTCTTTTCAGTACAGAGAATGAGAGTTCGAGTTTGTATTCGTGGTGTAAAAATGAGCTTTATGTTCAGTTGTCCTAAGCTGTGGCTTGCATTAAAGATATATGGGCTCCTTCAGTTCTTTCTGACATTTCATTGTACAAATATATAGTTTGAATTATTTTATATTTGATTCATTACTGCGTTCTGTACAAAAATCAGTAATAAATCACAGGGATCTTTTATGAAAAAGGAAGTTCTGTGACTGTAATCTATTAGTTATCTGTTCTCATACTCCTTAAAATGGTTTCAGGTAGTCTGTGGTGTCCATAACAGAAAATGAAAGTAATTTCTAACCTTAAATTATGAAATATTTTAAGTTGTACAAAAAGATTTGCATTGCTTCTTGGAAATAAATGGTAGTGCACAAATTAGTAAGTCCAGACCCTGTGCTTAAGATGCTTAAGCACATGCTTAAGATTTGTCATCTAAACCCCCTGTCTAGCAAAGAAAGCATGAAGAGAGAGTACCACCCAACTGAGCAGCTAAAGTTACAACATCCTTTTTAAGCATTATCTCAATGTGCAAGAAAATTAGAGGGAAGACAGAGATGAATTCTGAGCATGAAGGAATGGGCTGCTCTGGCAAGGGACAGGTTTGGGTTTCCAGGCTAAGCAAATCCATGGACAGTCATTGGAATCCTAATTCAGTGCTGTCAACCTGTGCCAGAAATATTTAAGTAACCAAACCCTGTCTTGGACAGAATAAGGCACATTCTGTGTTGTGGTAAGGATTAGAGGAGATATCACATCTCAGCCTTGTCTGTTCCTGGGACACCTGGGAAGCCTTTCAGTCTTGGTGTTGAGGTGTTGAAAGCAGATATTCCAAATCACTTTGTTCAATATTTTTCTAAATTTTGCTAAAGTCCCATTTGAGGGATGACTGAAGGCACGAATATTGAAATTCATTACCAGAAAATTCATCATGGAATATTATTGGATTTTGGAAATAAAGCAGCTTTGACTGTAGGTGTGACCAGGTCCTGGCTTGCTATCTTGGTGGTTTCTTTTGGTGTTTTGTTTTCTTCAGGGTCTTCTTCGGTTATGTGCTGTCTGTCAATACACAATTTTTAAATAGAAATTCTAGAAAAACTAGAGTCGTATGTGTACCATGGACTGCACATAAAGTTCCAGAAGAAAACACCATGGGAGATTGCTTGGAAGAATTTGTTTCATCTTAGTGATGGTTTTTAGTATTATTTTCAAACTTATTAATCATCTACTTAGTTTCCAGTGTTAAAAAAAAATTGCTCTAGCTGCTTATCATCTTGTCATTTTCTTTATGCATGCTATTTTAAAAAATTATCATCACAATTTGGGATGCCAGGAAAAAATTCTTTACAGTAACTAATGACACACGCAATGAATGTATAATAAATTTAATAATAATAATATAACGTAAGCATTTTGCTGTATTGTCATTTTCTTTAATAACAGGATAACACTCCAAGCAGCATTCAGTTTTCCCAGAATTGTGCTGCCATTGTTGCTTTTGCAGTAGGAGGAGCCTCTGAGTCCCAGCACAGCAGGAACATTTTGTCTTAAAGGGCGCTGATTGTTCTCCAAGCAGCCCTCAAAGGCACCTGGGACACTGATGACCATCCTGTAAAAGATTCCAACCACACAGGCTGTTGGAGTGATGCTTTTTAAGCAAGGCTGCAGCATTTTCATTGCCTTTATAGGTATTTTCCTTTGTTATCACACACTGGACATTTGCAGTACCAAAGGCAGCGGCTCCCCCCATGTTTGGTTTGAAATCATTCTGTTTGGAAAGGTGTAGTTAATCTTTTACTGGAAACGTCTGATTTCTTAACCACATCTTCAAACCATTATCAAAAGTCAGTATGTTTTTAGCTAATATACACCATGTGTGCACCTGTATTTGTACACACATGTGCATACATCTACACATGCTGCAGCTTAAATCATTCCACATAAACTTTGACATGTAGACATGGGGCACCCAGCTGGCAGGTAACCACAGGAAACGCCTCAAGACAGTAAAAATGGAAATCAGACAGGTATCAATAAAAGACTAAATTGTCAGAGTTACTTTAAAGTACCTTAGGTGAAGGATTTGGGTGAAATTTAGCCCAGCAGTAGATCAGTTGTATAGATACATATTTGTGATTACTTGTGCTGGTTAAAAGAATAAAACCTAAAACTTATTAGTGATGTGTTGACACCAAAGTTGTGTATGTGAAGGATGATCTTCCATGGTGTTCAAATCTTCCTGTTCAGAAAATGAGATTATTCTGAGTTACTGACAGCTGAGATGTGGGGTTTTGAGAGAAGAGGCCAAGGGTGCCACAAGCCATTACTTCAAGTGTCTGTGAAAGAGAGACATGAGGAAGATGTTAAACTCATCCTGGCAGCAGATTGACTGTGGTCTCCTTGGATTCTAGGTTCTGTCTAACTTTCAGAGGTGCCTGACTTTACAAATTGTTTTCCCTGGCACTATTTCTATCATTTTTACCCATTCAGCAGTGGCAACCTTCATAATGTGTTTTCATCATGACCTTCTGTGGAGGAACTGATTTGGATTTCCTTCCTTTCCTCTCCAAAAGAAATCCTGTTAGAAAAGCTGCCATAGGCACCCTCAGGAGCTCTGTTCCTGTGGAGCACAAAGGGCAATCAGAGTGTTAGATGTTTAAAAAAAGAATTCAGTTTGATTACCTAAAAGTACTTGCGGTGTTCCTTAGGTGGGCTGCCTACACCAAAACCCACTCTTATGCACATACTTCGAAGTAATGTGCATTCTGATTTTTTAGGAACAAAAGCATCAATTTGAATTAGATTATCTTTGGAAAAATAGGACAAATTTGCTTAAGAAAGCCAGTTGGAAATAAATCCCAGGACAATTGACACATAGAGCCCAGGATGATGTAAACAGGTCTTCAGGTACTAGAATACAGAGGTAAATGAAAAAAAAAAAACTTGTTTGCTTGTACCTTGGTTTATAAGAAACAGTGTGTCACAAGTTCACAGCAAAACTCTGTGCTAAGAAGCTGAAATTTAAGATTCTTAAGATAAAGAAAATCTCACTAAATTTCAGCAGATAACAATTTTGTTTATGCTGTACAAACAAAATATCTGAAGATTTTGACAAATGTGGGGAATGTCAAGAAATCCCATTTTGCAGTAGTAGTGGTGTTTTGTTTTGTTTTCCTTAATGGATTTTTTACTTTTCAGTATTGAATAGAGATGACACCAATTCATCGGTCTTTTTAAATAAAATACATTATCATAGAATAAAAGCACTTACTATTAACTAAAATTCGGTTTTAGTAGAAGGAAAAGGGCTTCTTGGTTCATGTGAAACACAAAGAAAAAGGATTCTAGCACAATAAGCTATTCAAGAAAAGCCTCATGCTGCTTTTTGCAGAGATTGTTACAGTAGTCAGAATAAACACTTTTAAGAAGACCTTTTTTCCCAAAGGTGATTTGTAAATTTATTTTCCTTCCCATAATGAATGCTGTTTATTGAACAGTGTCCAAGATAGTCTGACCACTGAGTGAAGCCTGTGCTTGGGCTTAGTTATGAATTTAAATTAGGTTCATTTCAATCAGAATGTATTCAAAATTAGTCCTGCACTACTAAACTAGAAGTAGATTGCCATAGAAAAAACTTAGTTGAGGAACTTGAAAAAAAGACGTCTTTAAAAATTACTCTTCCAGTTTTTTTGACTGCCAAGCAAAATGTGCTAAGCAAACTTCTCAATATGCTGTTAATTCTTGTGTACACATAAATTTTCTTTTTGATTTTTTAATAGAATAGATCTTTATTATAAAGTATGATTTCTAGCACAATTATTTATAAGTTCAAACAAAAAACCTAAATTTAGGAAACTTTTTATAGACACATTTGTATTCCATAACCTACTTAGAATAATGTTAAGTGAAGGACCTGGAGTTATGCTTCAAGGAAAGTGTCATTGTCGAGTATCAATTACATTTAGATGTTCATAATTTGATGAGAGAAAGAAGAAGAAACTGTTGAATGTAACGTGATTAACCCCCAGGGAGAGATTATTTTGGCAGCCATGAGATTTCATAAGATTTTGACACGGTGCCTGTTCAAGATGTTTAACATTTTTATGTTTTTTCTTTGACTGCATACAGAAGATTTTTATGAACTTCCTGTCAAGTACAACTGTTTTAAGCTACCTCTTGATTCTCTAAATTAGACTTTGCTTCCTAAACCAGGATGTGTGTGCTCGTTGCAGAATGGTCTGATTTTAGGAGCAGTCAGCATGGCAAAGCACTGATTCAAGCATCACCTTAGGATTGTTGTTGGAATGGTTGATTGTGGAGAGCCACTGACTTTTTTTTCTTACCTAAGAAAGTTTTCTTTCCATCCTGAACCATCACAGTGTAATTGTGTAGTTAAATCAGTAATAACCAATTTTATCAACTACAGTTCTGTTCCTTAAGCCTGGTGGTTGCACTAGGCTGCTTTGCATAAGTGTAACTTCTCCATCCAGCAAAGCTGATTCTAATTTACTCAAGTGAAATGGGAACAAAGCAGATAAAAAAAAATGAGAAAACCTTAATTTAACTTGTTTCAGAGGTCTACAATGCAACAAAAATACCTGAAATAGTAAAAAAAATACAAACAAAATGTGCTATCTTAATCTGTGTAAGAAGCAAATGTTTTGTGCTTGTTCAGCATTTTATCCTGAGAACTTAGAATCCAGGCATCCTTTAATTAATCACCACTTATAGCTTTTACAGATATTGAAGAGATACAGCAGTTTGATTTATATTATATTCCTTTATCTCTGTGCTTATCTAATCTACTTGCAATGATTAAGGGCAATTCTCTTGCTGTCACTGATGTTGGTGATCAAGTCCTCCTGCATGCTCTTGTGGAACAGTTTCTGACAACAACAAACGAGTTGCTCTGCATTCTTATTTTTGTGGGGTTTTTTCAGGTTTACGTGCTATAAATTTATTTTATGTGGTAAGGAATACTTATAAAATGTATTTCTCTTGTCTGAGCTTTATTATCAGTATGTTCACCTTTCTAATGAAATGTGTAAATCCATTGGTTTCCAAATGATGTTCCTAGAGGAGGTAGGCAGGGCATGATTTAGAAACTTTCAGCTGTCTAGAAATGTACTGATTTTGTCAGGCCCTGATAAACAAACATATTTTACCCTGTATTGAAGGAGATGTCAGAAGCTCACACAGATGCAGTGTCTGGCTCAGGAGGCACTGAGGGCAGGCAGCTGCAAGCTGAAGATGACATTTTCTTAAATCACTATTAGTTGATCCTCAAATAAACATTTGACTAATGCCAGTTTTCTCATCCCAAATGCAACAGAAAAAGCAGGAATTTTGCTTGTTTATAATTTCTGCATCTCCCCTTCTATATGTATTTTGGATTGGTCACCCCTTTCCCTAAGGGGGCTTGGGAGCCCCCCTCCAGCTCATGAGAAAATAGATTTTGTGCAGCTCATTCCTCAACTGACCAAGTGAAGATCCTCAAAGACACTTGTAATTTCATTTCAGTTTGATTGCAGTTGATTCTGTCTCCATTTCCTGAGTGCTAAATGAAATGTATTATAATGCTGGACCGCATGAGTTATTTAAGGGAAAGAAAAGCCTTCTTTGCAACGGAATACATAAAAAATCAGTCATATTTTGTACCTCCTAATGGCTAATGGAGGGAAATGATTTGCTGACTTCTTAAATTTCATGGCATTTTTGCCTGATAAATTGTGTCAGTAATTTCTTTTCTTTGGGCTTTTATTCCGAATGACCAAATACACAGAAATAGTTGCAATCACCAGTTGTTGACTTCAGATGTTTTTCACCTTAGATTGGATTTTTTTTTCTTACCTTTAAGGCTGCTGTGAATAACTTTTGAAGGCTTTTAAATGGTTTTGTATTTCATACTGCCTTATAATAACTTTTTTTCTTCATTTTTTTCTTATAGTTTACAATGTGTTCTCTTTAGAGAGAATGAGGGGAAAAATAACAGCCCTTCAATGAAAGGAAGTTTTTGACCAAAATTTCCAAAATAGTAAAGAAGCTGCTGTCTTAAGAAAATTTAAAAACACATAACAACAACAACAATATTAATAATAATAGGTACTAGGCCTTTTATTTCCTGAAAAAGTCTTGAAAACATCTCAGTACTGACATTAGACCATTAAGGCGGCCAAAATCTTCACTTTGTTTTTGCTTTTAAAATAACTATCAAGAATCACTGTTTCAGTTTTTACTAAAGGTAGTAAAAGTTTGTCTGTCAGATCTCAAATTACTTTAAAAATAAGTAATTGTAGTTTTCACTTGTGTTTTCATGTGAGAAATCTCTTCATGGCTCAGAAAACTAAGAGTAATTTAAGTAATAATATTTTAAATCCTGTGAAAGGTCTCTTTAAATGCTTGGATATGTAAAAAACCTGTCCCATACATCACATATAGAATTCAGTTTTGAGTTCAACTCTTAAAATCTGCAGGTTAACCCAGTTTAAAATTTGTAGGCTATTTAGTGTTTGGTAACTAATATTAATATTATGTTTAGAAATGAAATGAATAAGTGGAAGGAATGAAAAGGAAATTGATAAGTGTGAGATGTTAAACTTATCTCCAAATAAAATATTCTTAATCATTTCACTTGGAACTTTTCAGTTTTCTATGTTCAAAGCTAATGTAAAAGTTTCAGTTTTTCAAACAGGTTAACATGGAAAACATGAAATTGCTGCTGCTCTGTTTCATGAGTTCATGTGGCAATGTTTTGGTTGAGCATGTTTGTTGGTAGAAAATGCATGTTATTCCAACAGCAAGCAATAAAAATTCTGTACAGTGGCTCAGTATTGGCATGAGAGATTCAGGCACAGCATTACTCTTGTTAATTGTTTAAGATTCTGCTCAGTTCCTAACCAGGAAAAAGGTCCTGTCTTTCAGTGTTAATCTTGTGTGTTGCATTTTCATTATCTACTTTTATAAAACAAAATTATGGTTTTCCAATCTGTCTTTATACTGTAAGTTGCTGATGATTAGAGACAGCTTTACTGTGATTGCTTGAGAGGTATTTATTACAAATAAATAAAAGAAATCCATTCACTTTTCAGGATGAATGCTTTGAACAGAAGGAATAATGAAATGCAAACACTCTGGAGCTATTTCACCAGAGCAAAAATGGCTAAAGAACAAATACAAGTCTTTAATTGATGAAGTTTGTCTTTAAGTTCAACCAAACTAAATTTAGACTTCTGTCACAGATAATCAGTCTGCTTGTTGTTTCTGGGTTTATTAGGATAAATATCCCACTTCTGGAATGTAAGTTTAGTCCCAAAAGCTAAGGAGAGGACACCTGTGATTCCCATTTTGCTTGACTGTTGCTTTTCAGGAAAAAGTAATTGCCTTACCAGTGGTCATATGATCCCAGTAGTGTTAGTTCAAGGTTGAGGGAAATTGCCTGGGTTTTACTATGACTTTAGGTTCCATATCTGAGTGACAGAAATACAAAGTATTCATCTGTTCTGTTTACCTGTTCTCTGTCTAACAGTCCTTAGCACTGTGTTAGCACACCTATGTTTTTTCTTTTCTGTGCTGTTAGGCTAGCTAATATAAAAATAAATCAATTTGAGACCAAAGAAAGATAAATCACAAGGTAAAACAAGAAAGAGGAAAATGAAATTAATTATATGTATGTTAATTATTCTGTTAAGACTGATTTATTTTGGATTCTAATCATGTCAATGTAAAATGACAGTTCAGTTTCTGGATGAACAGCAGTACGTTCTAATAGCATCTTTTTCCTTTTTTTATTTGTACTCCTGTTTTTATTGCTTATTGCTTCACTGAAGTTCTTTAGCTTAATTTTAATGCTACTCCATTAATGATCTTGCAGAAGTGTTACTGGGCACATCCTTTTGCTTTTACATTGCCTATCTCAAAGGATGTCCTTCCTTTAGAAGCAATTGTTGAATGTGAAAAGGGTATCAGGGGCTTCTAACTAAATACACATTTCTAGAGAGTTAAGTGACTAGACAGTTTTGCAATATTTCTAATGTAGAAATTAGTCTCTGTGGGGCAGTTGTCATATGAGTTGACTAATGGGTAGCATAGGTGAACATTTACACGGAAACTGAGCATTAAAATGTTTGATCTAATAGAAGTTTATACTTGCTATTTCTTACTTAACCTAATCTAAGAGAAACACTGTATCTCCTTTTCTTTTGATTTAAGTTAGGCCTTGAATTTTAGCAAAATCAACAAAGTAGCACACCTCAATATTTAATGGCATTGTCATTCATATCTTTCCTTTTAGAAAACATGAGCAGGGTGTCCTATAGTAATTATCCACGTGCAGCTCTGGTTTAGCAACCTTTCATGTAGGCAAACATATTTACTTAAATCACCATCTGTAGTGAGCTCCATTTGAGAGAAAAATGCTCTTGCAGCTGTATGTTGGAGATGGGGGCTAAGCAATAGTTGGTTTTAAATTCAATTGTTTAAAATGCACACTGCATGGAAATAGTGATGGGTATTCTTCTGTTGTCAGCATCAGCAAGAACATTTATACGCTGAGCTGGCAACTTGGAATCAATCATACTGTGGATTTATTATTTAATAAATTCTATAGGGTTGTGATTTTGCAGCATGGATTTGCTCTACTGGATTATATTGTTTTCATATAATTTTTCTGTTCCACTTAAAATCTGCATGTTGGACAAAAGAGTATTTTGAGCTGCTATTTCCCTAAAATAGAGTAGCTATTTCAAGGCTGAGTTTTTTTCTTGTTGTTTTTAAAGCTCTAATGTCATCATTTCACTTAATATGTTAAAAAAATAACAAAAGGAAAGGTTAAATTCATTGTGAGCCATAGATTATTTATTTTAAATATTTAATTATNTGTTTCACTTAATACATAAAATAAAACAAAAGGTTAAATTCTATCTTCCAAGCAGGTTTTCATTGTGAGCCATAGAGTATTTATTTTAAATATTTAATTATTGGTAAGAATCATGATAATTAAGTATTTAAAGTAACTGTTTAAACAAAAGCAGGTGTGCATGATACAAACCCAGGATGGAGATGACCGCACAAAGTAGTGTGGGAAGATCTGAAGTTGGGCTGAACACTTTTTAAATCCCTCCAGAACAGTGAATTCACCACTTCCCTGGGCAGCCTCTTCCAGTTCTTGACAACTCTTTCAGTGAACAAACTGAAGTGTTGGCCTCAAAATGTATGGAAAATATAAATTGAATCTCTTTTCCTGATTTCTGCCGGCTGACAATGATTGGTACAAAATACGATTTTAAAACTGATTCCAAGACTTGGTCTATTTCTAGTAGCATTAGGCTGGTAAAGATCCTGCCTTAGCTGCTGTTTTAACTGTTGACTACATTATCCTAAGAGAAACAATGAATCTCTAGATGAGATTCAAAAAGTGTAAATGCAGTGGTGTTGTCTTTTTCCCTGGTATTATCCAGGAACAGTGAGATTAATAGGAACTTGCTGAATGAGAGTAATAAATGTTCATTGAAGTGCTGGTACCATATAATCATTTGTGTTTTCCACTTTCACATTTGTGATCTACTTCCTATTAAGTGAGCAGTAATTGTGGGAGCAATCAGTTAAGGTTAGTAGGCAATACCTTTTATATTTGTCAAAATACTGACAGCTTGTGGAATGTGCTTCAGAATTCACCCTTTTAGCTCCTTTAAAACTTCTGTGCTGTTTTGTAATGGAGCATCACTATTAAGAGCATTTAACTATAAGCAGAATAAGCTGTTAAGAATATATTCCTGTATTTTTCACTGAAAGCATTGCAAAGATTTACACAATTAAAATTAACTTTTGCAAAGAGGCTTTTCCAGCTTAAAGTGCTTAAATTATGGTTCCATAAATGTAGAGTGGAAATCATGAATGGATTTGGGAAAACATAACTGATAATGTAGTGGTAGCACTTGAGTGAACATTTATTGTAGAGTGTCAAGAGGATAGCAGAATTACAAAATGCAGGATTTTGTGGTTACTGCAGGTGTTTTTCAGAAGTGTCGTGTTATGAAACAGAGGAAAAACATCACACATGACTGTGCTGCACAGAAATTTCTGGTGCTTCTTGCAGACAGGTTGAATGCCTGGCACCTCCATAGTAAGAATCCTTCTATGAGTTCAGCTGGCTATTAATGAGCTCCAAATGCTGAACAAAACATCAAAGTCCTGAAATGGACATATTATTTCAATAATATCTTACATTTTATTAGGTTTTTACATTGTCTAGTACCTTTTTCTCTATTTGTCTTAGGCTGTGGCAGAGAGGTGAGTGTGTGTAGGATGGGACACTGTCAAAGAAGGATTTATTGTGTGCTACTCCTTATCAGTGTAAGGCAAGTTTAAAACTCAGTCTGTGATCGGAATTCAATATGAGATTATAAAGTGGAAAATAAACTTTTATCTTATACAGGTCACCACTTGGTACCATATCTGTTCCCAAACAGGACCTCATATATTAAATCCTTTATCTTAGTCATAATTAAAACTTCAGTGAAAGCATAATATGAACATCATGGTAGGTTCAGAGTTCCTTTGGATTAGAGAAGGTGTTTGAGTGTGATGTGAATATTAGCAGGGGTCATTCCATTGATGGGGGGATGTACTGACACATTTACCAGGGAGAGAATAATAAATCCTGTGCACTTGGTTAGGAATGAAAAATGGCTGCCTAAACAAGATAGTAATTCAAATAAACGTGGGAAGGAGAAGGAAGAAGAGGGCTCAAGAATAGGAAGGTGTTTTTGAGATGGGAATCTATCAGGAAGCAAGAGTGGCAGTGAGCAGACCACTGTGGAGAGAATTACTATAATTCTCTCTTAAAGTGGAGGCCTTAAAGTGGAGTGGAGTGATGATGTTCCTGTGCTTCTCCTTCAGTTCAGATTTCAGGAGCTTTTGAAGTTGCCTGTTTCCTGCTTCTAGAAAATTCTTCTTGTGGACTATACCCGTAGTGTTTACTCTGCCTTTAGTCAAATAGTTTCAGAGATTTCTTTTTGTTTGCTTTTGTCAAAAGCAAGAATTCCAGTTATATTAGATCTGTTACCAAACATCTACCATAATACTTCAATTAGACATTTCAAACTTAATGGATTTTATTATTGCTTTTGTCATTGGTCAAGATTTCACGCTGTATAGCAAAGATGAATTATGAATAGTTTTCTATATTGCAGATTGAAATAGTTTTAATGGCTTTTCTCAAACTGCCATTACTTAAGGTGTGGAGGAGAGCCTCTAATGACAAACAAATAGTTTTTAACTCTGCAGAAAATAAAGTGATATACTAGTGTTTTTTTCTGAAAAAGATTATATTTGAAGAAGTAATAGATACATATTTCAATACAGTGTGTAGGAAATGTATTTGGGATGAAGTATTAAAATCTATGAATATTCAGTTAGTTATCAAGTAAAGTGTGAGTGAGGAAATCTCACTTTTCCTTTTTGATTTTACAGCTTGCACGTGCAGTGGACATGCAAATATCTGTCACATGCAAACAGGAAAATGTTTCTGCACAACAAAGGGAATCAAAGGAGACCAGTGTCAACTGTGAGTACAGTTAAATGTAGCCTAAGGTTATTGCAGTCCTTGATTAGTGAATAATCACTTTTTTCCCATTTCACATCCTTGTTTTGGTACTGAGTTTTATGATTGACTTGCTCATGTTTTCATGGTGGATATAGTGTTCCCTACATTTCTCAAGAAATTTCACTATTAGACTTCTGTTAAAGAATTACATCACAAATATTAGTAACGTTTTGAAGACACTAAAGACTTTTAAAAAACCCTTTTTGTTTTCAAGAACAACCTGGAGAATTACCTCTATTTGTCTTCATTTCTCTCAAGTTTTTAAAATATTTGTGTAAGGGAAAACAAATACTTATGAGTTGGTAATTACCTTCATTACATTTGTCAGTTAACTTGATGGGAATTACAGCGATTCAATTTTTAGGGTTTTGGAACCTTACTAAGGTGTTTCAGATGTTTTCCCCCATCATAAAATTAAGACCATAGAAATGTGCAGACCTGTCATAGAAAATACTCTTTCTTTGCAATGGAATAGCTTACTGTGTTTAGAGGAAGAGTTTCATAAAAAATGGAGTACTAAGAACAACCAAGTGCTGAAGTGGAGTAATTATCAAGTAGGAGCAATAACACATCGAAGTTAATTGTCAATAGCCTTATATTTAAAGATGTTTCTTTCAGTCTGTTCTATCAGCTATACTGTGTTATTTAATAGGAACCTCATTAGTTTTGCAGTTATAATTATTTCAGTAGTATCTGGCAATAAACTTACCTTAGCAGTGTTGTTTGGAGCTGGGGAAAAGGCACATGAACCCAGCTAACTCCTCCCCAGGACATCCACTTACACTGGATTTGTGAATTTGTCTTTGAGACACTCAATGAACTGGCATGGGTCCTACCCTTAACACTTTCCTTGATAAATTGTAAAGAAGCAAAAATTTCTGGTGCAGAGGATCTGTGTATACCCGTGAGAAAGAGCTGTGCTGGCAGCTCTGCTGCTCCCCTGCTACCTCTGGGACTCTGTGTCCTGCTAATTGGAGACTCAGGATGAGACAGGAAATCAAGATTAGCACTAAGTGATGAAATTTCATCATGACAAAAGCTGCAATGATAATATCTTTAAACTCTGAATTAAGTCTTCACTGAGAAATCTTTTTTCCCCTCTTTTTGTGCCCATACAATTAATCAGTTCTAGGTGTTAATGAGTGATCTGATTACCAGCTATGGACTTGTACTGATACCATTCTAACTATACAAAATACAGGTAGAAAAAACCCAACAATTTCTCCTCTGTCCTTGGTAACACGTGAACCACAGAAAACAGTTTCTATGCTGGAAATGCCAATTCTTTACTGACTACCAGGCACTCCTTGCAGGCCCTCACCCAGCCTGTCTTTCATGTACCTCTGTGGTTGTTGTCCTTTGTCCTGTGTCTGTTCCATCACTGTTTTTTCCACTGATTTGGAACTTCTGTCTCAGATGTTGGTTGTACTGCTCAGCTGTATCAGTCTGCTGTCCTGAGTTTGTCTATCCCAAAAGGTTCTTTTATCCCATTTACTGAACCAGAAGAGAAAATGTTTTCCTGGTTGTGGACTTCCCTGATCAGAAGTTAGAGCAATTCTACAACACGGACGAAACAGAAATTTGAATTTTGACTTTTCAAGATTAAACTTAAAATTGCAATTTGAGATTGGAAATCCTTTTTTTAGTCACATGTAATACATTCCCCTTCTAGATTCAAACCAAAGGCTTTTCCAGGGCAAGCTGTGGTGTTAAAACATTTGATATTTTTAGTGTTAGGGAGGTTTATTTGGATGAAATAAAATCTGCAGCCATTTTCAATTCCTTTTTTTTTTTTTTTTTTTGGCTGTGATGACATTTCAAATTGTGAGGTTCACATTTGTTGGGTTCATAGCCACTCAAGCAAATAATCCCAGATTTTGAGGACATCATCAAGTGATATGTTTAGAATTTGTCATTTTACTCTTATGGTTGGTCTGAGAGAGTGATCCAGTAATGTATGAAAGTTTCAATCAAATGTTTTTTAATTATTTCCCTTAGAACATCAGGAGATGAGTAACATAAAAAAGAAAATTTATAAAACATTCTCTAATGAGTAACTTAATGCAGTCCCAAACTCTTTCTAAACTTCATATGAAGAATATGAACTTGATTTATTTTGTATTATGCCTAAAAAATAGAAAACTGTTTCCTCTTTAAAAATCATTTGTACACTGACAGCCTCTCTTGAATGTATCATAAGATAGATATGCAGTCATTATCTAGAAGGTAAGGAGAAATTTAAATCAGCTCAAGGCTTTCCTTGTATTTATTACTTTATTATATTCTGTATAAATCATCTGAAACTTGATTCCAAGTGGGAATACTGTTCCCCATTGCTCTGGATGAATGTTTTGGATTTTCTTTCCTACTGACTAATTAGGCTGCTGAGCAATCTCAGCAGCAAACTTACAACCTTGTGGTTTGTTAAAATAAGGATTTCAGTGAAAATTCTAAACTCTGGGTGTTCAGTGAGAAAGTAGGATTTATATTTCTGTCAAGAATCCTATTGATTTAGGAGTCATAGCTGCAGGGCTCTATGTTATGTACACACCATGCCTTGTGGGCAGAGGTTTTATGAAATCAGGGAAAGTTTACAACACTTTTTTCTTTTTTTCCCCCTTCCTACCTTATCAACTCTGTGTTTTTATGGATGATCTTATTTATTTTATTTTTTATTTATTTATATATTTTATAGCATAGCTGTCTTTCAGTTGTATTAATTTCTTCATTGTGCTGTTGGATGGCATGAAGCATAGTGCCATTTGAAATCAAAAATAGTTTTGTAAAGCAGCTTGGAGCATGCATTTGCATTCTGTTTTACAATGTTTCTTTAATGACACATGATCACAAATTTTTCAAATCTTAATATTTTTGTTTCTGTTAAGTTGGTAGTTTCAGTGGGTAAAAACCTTTAGTAATCTCCTAATTACAAAATTATTGAATGCTTTGATTATTCTTAGTAACTAGACTGTAAACATTAAAAAGAGATAAAAATAAAAATACTTGGATTCTTGTTTTTCCCCTTAATTTTTTGAAAATGAAATATGCTGTTGGTAGTAACAGGAAAATCATGATGACTTAAACCGTATTTTTAAAAGAAAACTATTGCTTCAAGGCAGTTCTTATATTTAATTTTCTCCAATATTTGATTTACTAGCTGCTGATTTTATTTTCTCATAGAATTCTGTTGACAGAGGTTTTCAAAATTCTGTATGTTTTTTTGTATCTGTATGTGGGATTATATACAGGGAACTTTTCAGGGAATAGGCTGGTGGGAATGTGCAGAATATGCTAAAGAGATGTTTCAAAGTTCAAATTTTGATATTAAATGAGAGAAATTTTGCTGGACGCAAGGAAGAAAAATATGAATATTATGGGATCAAGTGAGTAATTAAATAATTTCTTTGAAAAGTTTCAGTACCTCTGAGCCTCTTGCCAGTGAAATCTTTCATTTGGTGATTTGTCTGTAGCTTTTGTCATCACCGTATAAGAACTCGGTTAAAATTTGGCTTCAAAACCTCTGTAATGAAGAACTGCTAGTTGGAAGGAAAATACTGGGGGAAAAGTATGATTTTAAATCTCACATTTCATAGTATATTTTATACAGTTGTAAGAAGAATAAATTCAAGATTATAAAACTTATTGCTCATTTTAATTCTAGTAAATGTCCACACCATTAATTTCTTAGACATCCCTCTTCTGCAAAATTGGAAGAAATACTATTGTATTTATAAAAATATATGGTATTTATATGGTAAAAATCTTGCCTGTATGTAAGCTTTCAATAGATATTTAATAATGTAAGGATCTGTGCATAAAAAATAAGCACTTATTGATAGTCTGCTGTACATAAGAATAAGATTTAAAAATATCCAGCTGTACTCTTCTGTATAATTTCCCTGCACAGAATGGTACAATTCCTCTTACCAGATGGAAAGGCAGGTAAAAATATACTGGGTTATGAGTCAAATTCACCATTCTATTGATATCACTGCAGCTTTATTTGCAGATAGCAGAGTGAATCTTTTCCCCATTATTTCCACACAGAGCTTCTCTTCCTGCTTTCCAGTAAGGGAAGAATTGGCAGCAATCATATAATACATTCACTTGATTTGAACTTCCTTTATCAGAGACACACACACAAATCCCCAAACCAAACAGACAAAAAGGAATTCTTGTGGCTGTAAATTTAATAAAAACCCCCTTGTTCTATTGAGAAACTGTCTTTTCCTGATTGAGGGTATAATCCATTTAATACTGGTTACCATGGTGGTTGGTGGTTTTCTAAAGTAAAGTTAAAAAGTATAATATTTAGTTGTTTAAATTACGACAGGACCAGCATTTTGGGCTTTTTTTCTCTGATTTCAACACTT
This sequence comes from Cisticola juncidis, assembly GCA_013400215.1. Classification (NCBI taxonomy): domain Eukaryota; kingdom Metazoa; phylum Chordata; class Aves; order Passeriformes; family Cisticolidae; genus Cisticola; species Cisticola juncidis. Next base: position 69,178 of record VXBR01009081.1, read on the forward strand.
TTTTCCCTGTATGTCTATCATTTGATCATATTCCACTATTAGCTTTACATATTTGGTTGTATTTGATAGGAGGTGTTTTCTACCTGCTCATGCTGAGTCCAGCCCTTGAGTTTTCAGTTTAGCAGACACCTTTGACATGCTAATGCATGTTACCTCATTACCTGTGATGTCTGGAGGAGAATTACAGCAAAATCTGTCATGTAGCTGTTGGTGGGTTTAGCAACTGCCTCTCTCCCCATTTAACTGCCTGAAAATTTCAGCTGCCTCTGTAAGGACAAGGTTCGTGCCCTCAGCTGCTTCTCAAAGAGCTGGATCATTAGGTTTCTAAGGAGAACAATAAAATAAAACTCCTACTTCAACATTTATGAGTACATTTATGTTTAAAATGTACTCATTTACTGCTCTACATGTAGTAATTATTGTCAGATGTTTCAAGGATTTCAGATATTTTTTCTTTTAATCCTTGTTGCTAGCATCAATCATTTTTTCTTAAATTGTAGCTTTCATTTAAGCAATATTTCTAATATCAAAGCTTCAGAACATGACCGAAATGCACTCTAATGGCTCAAACCCTCAGAAGGCACTTGAAACATTTGAGATCTAAAATTTAAAGGAAAGGAAAATACGGGTTTATGTCAGTATGGTGTGTTACTCTTGCTCTTTCTGTTGACTTTTTTGTTCTTCAGTGTGCTGCCTTTGTCTGCTTCGCTATATTCAGTGTATGATATGTAAAGTTCATGAGGCTCTCTGGGATCTCTCAGAGTTGCAGGCTCTCTTTAAGTGAAACTACACTTTTTGTAAACATTGTTACCTCCACTGTTACCTCCATTTTATTCAGGAAGTTGTCCAGTTTTGCAGAAATAAAGAACCAGAGTTGGAATGTCATGTGTCATTCCCAGAAGACAGGGCTCTCAGAGAAGTGAGGGTGAGGTAGTGGCTGAGGGAGCAGCTGCAAGCACCTTGCTGAGAGCTTTGTACCTGGGGAGTTTATTGTGCTCTGTCCCTATGAAATGTGCCTTTTATCTTTCTCAGTTTAGTACTAATTGTCTGGAAAAAGGGGAGCAGTTTGGACATGAGAGTTTCTCTTTCATGGCAATAAAATAATTTTACTTTGACTTCTAAGTTAGGATCTGCCATGGCTGGCTGTATGCACATATATAAAAATGTCTTTTGCTTTGGCAGTTTCAACAGAGGAGAATCCTCTCACCACTGGGCTTTAGTTGTTTTCTAAGATTTTTTATAGTCATTACTTCCTCTTCAGGCTACCTCCAAAAATGCCAAGTGCAGAGCAAAACAGGTATTTTTGTACAATTGTTCAAACACTGCTGGCTAAAGAAGGAATGCAAGCAGTGTCCTAGTCTCTTGTGCCCAATTGGTTTATGTTTGTATGCGTGCTGGATAGAGGTTTAATTCTTATCTTTTTTGTTTCCTATTTGAAAAATACATGGTGCTGGATTTTCTTTCAAAAGAAGTGTATCTCCTGTTCTTAAAAATGGTTCCTCCAGTGCCATGGCCATGTCATTCAATGACTGGCATTGGAATAATCTGTTTTGCTCAGTGCAGGTTGTATCAGCAGAGCAGTGGAACAGGGCAGGCTGCCCAAGCCTTCCACAGATCCCATGCCAGCGTGACCTGTTTTGAATTCCAGTGCTCAGGATGCATTTGTTGTAAGGCAAACCTCTTTATATAAAATGCTAGTGGTTTTTGGTGCCAAGTGTCGATTGTCTGGGGATGCACAGTTAAAGTAATATTTCTATGTGCTATTTTTATTAAGATAGAATAGCACAGCTGAAAAGAATAGATAATGTTGCATATTCTTTATGTCTGAAATAGACTCATAAAGATTTTAAGCTAAATATAGGATGAGGACACTTATTCTGCCTTTAATTAGTTAGGTACTGACTTCAGACTGAGATGAAATTAGGAGTGGGGGTGATGCTGATGTTTACTCATACAGGAAAAAGAGAAACAAGCATAGGCTGTGCCCCATGGAAGAGTTACTGGGAGGAAGAGAGCAAGGGAGGTTATGACTGCCATAAAATTGCTTTATTATTAAGTCTGATTTTTTTCTTACCCAGCAAAGTTGTAGCTTTAGTTTCTGTGTTTGTTTTTAGAAAGAAGGAGGTCAAAGGGCTTTGTGGATTGGGCTGGCTTTACATCTTGCCTAGGGCTAGCTTTAAAGCAGAATTGCACAAATCTGCATAGCCAAGGTTTGTCTTAATCTCAGACAGGGTCAGAACAGGTTGCAAAGATTTACAATTTGAGGTTGTCTATTTAAACCCAGTTCAAGCTGTTGAAAATGACAGGGCCCTGCTGCAGTGCATATATGGGATTGCTGCATCTGGAGATGCTTTAATTGTTCCTGAACTTCTTTGTCCAGCTTCCCCTTTCTCCTGTGGGTTCCACCAAGGATAAAATAGATACTTCGTCTTCTCTGGTAGAAGCACTTAAATATATTCTAATAAAAAACCCCTTAATTCTTTCCCTGAATCATTGGTGGTACCACTGTATTGAGTATCTAGTAAGATTTTTCTACAATATTTTATTTGAAAGAAAGGAGAATTGGTTTTGTTTCCTTAACTTTTTATCAGAACAAATGAGGTTTGGCTGACTGAAGTTTATAGAGAATAAAGTTATATTGTAAAGAGAATTATGATTTAATTACAGACATTGATTTCAATACACAAAATTTGTATTTAATTATGTGCTTGTAGACTTTAAATACTCAGTAATGGAAACTCCACTTGTGAGAAAAAGTAAAAATTATTGTGGGCCACAGGTACACTGAGTTTTGAGACAGGTAGTGTGGTTTCTTCTCATTTGAAAGTGATCTGTGAAATTGAGATGATTTCAAAGGAACCCCAGCTATTTCTGAAAATAATATATTTTGCATGTTCATGTTAATTCTGACCTTTTTTGAGATTTGTGACAGGGAAGATACTTGGTGAGCTTATTAAACAGTATTGACTGTCCCCCAAAACTCACCTTTTCCATTTTTGTGGGTTTGTTTTGTTTTTAAATAAAGCTGTATCTTCCTGAAACGACACTGATTAGTGAGGCACAAAGCATGAGTAATTAGTAAATGAATAGCACTTATTAACACTTATGCCTTTTAAATGACTGAAAATATTTTTTTCTGTTTTAATTTAAGGAAAAATCCTTTTAGATAGAAATGAGTGATGATTTGACCTGATCTATACTTAATATGTTTGAATATTATTAATATCAATCATTTTATGAGGTACTTGATTGAATGTACTCTGAAGTTTATTAAAATGGATTTTTTGGAAAGCTATAAAATAACTTTGTAATTAAATCCAGTGGGATTTAATAGGGAAGTATATATAGGAATTACTTCAGAATAGTTTTCTCTTGAATTATCAGGACACTATACAAATAAAATAAAGCATTAGGATATTGCCTGTCAAAATAGCTATTTCCCTTACTATTTCACTATGTGGAAAATTCAAAATATATATATTGAATGGGAGATGAGTTGGAATTTGACCAACACTGTATTTCTTTCCTGAGTTGAACTGATATAACCCAGTCCTCTTGCACTCCAGGCTTTCCCTTTTCAGCTGGGCAGAAAAAGTGTTCAAGGAGAACTTTGAAAGTAGTTTTTCAATTTAATCTGTATTAAGTTTGGCATTTTAAAAAAATCAGGCTGAATGATTTGAAGGTGATACTGATTTTATTAACAGTTAACTGGAAGTATTGGCTATTGCAGAGTCTTTTAGCTGTTGAAAACATTGCGGAGGACATGGTTTTTATTTGAAGGGAAAGCAGTTTTCTAAGGTAGATCCATCCAAAATACCATGTTTCCCTTATTATCAGTGCACAAGTTCAATATATGTAGTAATCCAAACATTTGATTCTTTTTGAATAGTGAATTTAAAAACCCAGATTTTTTGAATCTCAAATTCTTCTCAGTAGATCTACAATTCTTGTGATTTTTCAAAGCTGCTAAAAAATCCCTTCATTGTTCTCAGTTCTTAACTCTCAGATAAAATAATACCCATTGTGCAACATAGATCTGAGCTTATAATTCACATCTGATAGGCCATTAGTATGGTAATTAGTAATTGGCACAAGAGTTGTTAAAGTTGAAATAGGCATCTGATTTAATCAATTTGTCATTAAGGAAGTGCAAATGTAGAGGTAGGAATGGGAAAAGCAAATACCAATGTGAGAGCTCAGAGCTCTCTGAGCTATGAACACAAAGCTAAGTTTGAAATTGCAACTTTATCTTGCTTGATATGGATTGCTCAATGCTCAATTTGCTCAAAATACCACGCCCTGTCTTTATTTTAAAATCTATTTTCAAAACCTTACAAATAACTAAAAGAAATGAAGCTACATTGTGATGAAAACCCGCTGATAGATATATCCATCAACTTCAGCTTGTGATATTCATATATTTTATTTACTGAGAAAGGGAAGAAAAGAATATTTTATAGAGCTATAAGGAAAGGTGAGGTGAGCTGGGTGCTAAAGACACTATTTGATAGAAATCTCCTGGTGATGGAAAGATTGCTTTTCTTTTCCTCTTATGGTCTCTAATAGATGAAATATGCATCTTCCTACTGCCATTTTCATTTTCTGAATCCTCTTTCGGTCAATTGCATACCTTTACATATAGATGAAAAGTCAGATGGAATAGTTATATTTCTGGTTTCAGAGTTAAGACATTTTGTTTCACATTGTTGCCAGTTATTAGTTCTAAATTGCTTCAGTACCTGCCAAGAGTATTAGAAGAATGCACACAAAAGATTAAAGCTATGCACAGACAGAACTAAGAAATGTGTTTTGGTATTAAGACATGGGAGTGAGAAGTGCATTAGTCCTCATTTCTGTTTCCATGAAGTTTCTGATAATTGTGTGGGCTGTGCACATCAATTACACACTGCTAAATTGTGCTTAAGGAGCTGCCAACAAACCTGCATTCTGCTGCAGCTGCACGTGCAGACATCTGGCAGTCAAGCAGGTTTGCTTATATATTGAATTTCCTTTCCATCCCAACCCTGCCTGTGCACTTGTTGCAGGAGAGCCTGTGTCCTAGAGGAGCTTTCTGTGCCACTCCTGCAGTAATGAACGGCAACTGAAATGAAATATTAATTCCATTGTTGGAATGGTTGGGTAGATAAGGGGTCTGCATGCAACATTTTAGGGTTGCTTAGACAACTGTAGGTATCTGAGTTGTACTTCAACAATTAACATAAGGAAAAATAGGAGGCTGGAAAATTGTGCTGCTTCAGAAATGTGGTTGAAGTCCTGTCCTTTATTTGGTCATTGAAATCTATTGTGATTCCCTGGACTGATTTTCTTCCTTCCTTCCTCCCTTTGTCTGTTTAAGAGGAATATTTTTTTCACTCCTGTTTAAAAATCGGGAGATGAGGTACCTGGGATAATGAATTGTGCAGACAGAACATATATAAGCAAGTGTGTCCACATAAACATTCTTTTTTTCTTTGCCTTCATTCTTAGCCTGCATTATCATGTGAATGACATGAAATAATGAAAACTCGAAAAGACAGTAATTTACAATAAACATAACTGAAAAGTAAATGTATTATTTGACCTTTTAAAGGTAGACTCACAATATTTGATATAAAAATTAAATTCCCCCTCACATGTAAGGTATTTTTCAAGGAATGATAACTGATAAGGCAGGAAGAAATAAGATAGGACCAATTCTATTTGTACTCACCAGCTGAAAGATAATAATGGCTTAATATTAGAAATACTTCCTCATTCTTTTCTTCTTCTGTACTGAATAATCACCATTAGAAAGTATAAAATATAAATTAAGCTGCACAACCTTTGCATGCTTTGAGCTCTCTATTTTTTTTTCCCTGTGGATGTATTGAAAAATAAGTGGTATTTATCAGCTGACTAGATAATGGGGCTGGGAAGCTTGATTACAAGGCCATAAATCAATCCAAAACCTGATGATGTGCTAAACTTCAGTAGCAGAACTTGAGTGGCTTAGATTATCACTTCAGAAGGATTGACTTAAAGATTTAGTTTTCCATCTCTATCTATTATTTTTATATTACAAAAAGGGATTTTTTCAGCAATTTAAGAAAAGAACAAAGTGCTAGAAGGCCTAGGAAAGCTGTTTTAAATAGTTTCAGGAGTCTGATTTAGACTCAAAGCAAACTTACAATCACATTGGAAAATTTGATCTGCCACAACACTTTCTTTTCTCAGTGTTGCACAGAGCAAAGATAAATTTAGGGACACTGGGTTACAGCAGGAGGCCAAAGTGAGAGCAGCAAGATCGGCAAACCAACACATGGAATGTGTCAGAAAGGGCTCATTGTCCTGGAAGAAAACATTTTGGGCTGCTCACAGAGAAGTGATAAGAATTAAAGGGTAAAGGAACAGTCAGGCTGAAAGAGATTTAATAAATCAGATTTCATAAAGAAGACTTTAAAAAAAAAATCATCCTGGAAATGAGTTCTCACAAGATCCGTAAGGAGATAAGGGCAGCAATTACTTTCTAACAGCTGCTACAAAATCTGATCTTGTTCTCCTTTAGGTCATTTTATCCTCTCTTACGTAGAATCTTGATTTAATCACAGATTTGGGCTCTTGATTCAGATAAATATTTTAATACATGATAACACCTTGTTCCTGAGGTTGAAGAGGGGATGTTCCCTTGGTTTGGTGAGAATTTGGAACGTGTGGTTCACTTTTGTTTCCCCAGCTCTTCGGAGGCCAATTGTGAAACAACACAAACAACACAGCAGCAAGAGTTTCACAAAACAAGTCCACAAAGTTTTTTTCACTCTTTATACTTTGCTTCTACCAGTTTTCCTTATCTTTATTATGTTTTTTGGTGTGTTCTGTATTTGGTAAAGAAAGGGTGGGTTTTTTGTGAGGAAAGGTAAAGATGAAGGTGACAAATGGTGATTGTAAGAAATGAAAAATATATAAATCAGTCCTGCATGCTGAGCAGAAGGATTGTCTCCTCTATATTTATGAATAAAAGAAGAGGTAGTAGCATATCTAAACAGATGAACAGCTCCACTGCTGTTCAGTGCTGACCACGTGTAAGTTAAATAACTCTGAGACTCAAAAGTGGGAATTATTTAAATCTGTTATTTGTGAAAGATGTTTTTTGTTTTGTTTTGTTTTTTTCCTAAGAAAACAATTTTTTTTGTTGAATTGTACTGTAGGGACTTTTTTCACACTTTATTTTCTGTTTTATTTTTACCGCCCTGATGCGTATAGAATTAAATGCATTTTCCAGCCTGTTTTTAGGACAGAACAAAGGAAAAACCTTTGGGATGTTTTTGTTTCCTTAATTCTCTTGACTTTTTGTCACTGACTTTGATGAAATCTTTCCTGTACATTACTTTATTGCTTTTGGTCTTACGTTTTTGGAAAATAGCTAAATATGTGATTTAATGAGTGGTTTGATATTTGCCCTTCAGAAGGTTTGATTCGAGCTTTCTCTGTGCTCAGTTTTTTAGATTTGCATTGGCCTGTTTTTCATTGTCTTCTCACTGTTCTTAGAATATTTCTGTGTGGGTAAAGTTCTGATATCATTACAGGCTGTTTTTAATCTTGGTTGTTATGCCAGAGGAGGTTGATTCATTTAAATTGAGATATTCAATCCCATGCATACTCAGCATGTGTCCTCAGCCTTTGACAACTTTCTCAACCTCTTGTGTCTTGTTATTTTATGTTTGTATCAAATGAAATTTTCTGCAACAGGTGTCATTTAAGTACTGGCCTTAAAATAAACTACAGTGAATATTCAGCAAACAGTACTTCTTTCATAGGGAAAAGAAAGAATGAAAGCTTCTTTATAAACATGTTAGACATTCTAATTGAATTAGCTGACTTATGTGCAGGCCTAGAAATGGAAAAGAAGCATTCAGTAGTACAACCAAAGATTATTCTAATACATCTTCTTTCTTCTCAGTGGATATATTGACCTTTATTCCAGATCTATCCAGCTTTCTGTATTTCTAAACAGTGTATCATATTCTGCATGCTCATAATACAAAGAATTGTCATGCATTCTATTAACACACTGTAATAAAAACTGCCAGGTAACATTTTGTATGAACATTGTTTTCTGAAAATTTAGCAGACATAGCTAAAATTTGTGAATGTTCCTTACAGAAAATTCTGCTTCCTAATTCCAGAACCTGAACTTGATTATCAAAATTTCCTTCTGTATGGCAGTAGGTCGTATGGTGCACGTGTTGTTTTTAAAACAAAACATTTCACTGTTGTTGTTGTCTGTTTCTTATGAGGTGTTTGTCAATATAATATTGTGCCTTTTGAATGTGTGCTCATTCTTACAAATAATGTGAATATTATGAATCAAGAAATTCAAGATTGCTTAGAAAATATTCTGCCATTTCAGAGTTGATGTAGTGCTCAAGACACTTCTCCAAAGTCACTCCTGAAGAAGAACTTTGGAATCAGAGGTCATTCCAGTTATATTTTCTTAAAAAAAAAAAAAAAATCCAGAAGAGAAACTTAGAACGATCAGAGAGTGAATTAGTTGGATTTTTTCTACTCTGATAGTCCCAAAAGAGGATTCACCTCATAGTGCATCTCTCCACTGTGCTCTCAGTTGATTTCTTTCTCTTATTTATGGAAAATGTAAGAAGTACTTTGTTTTTCTGACATGATGAACCATTTCAGTCACCAGAATTATTTTTCGATTGGCATTAAAATATTTTGCATTTCTAAGTTATGGTTAATGTTGCAGGTTATAGCATAAATTCTGCATAACTTAGAAAACCAGTCAGAAAACAAGTGAGGAAAAAACCTTAGAAATGTGAAAGAAACCAAGGAAAGGGTTGTATTTTAAATATTTTAAAAATCACTTTCTATAATGCAGAATATATATCTACACATAACTGACAAATATTGTAACTGAATCTTTCCTTTTAAATACCAACTGTGATACTATCTCTCAGTTAAAAAATATTTCATAATATGAAACCAATGGCTAAATTATTGGACAGAGGGAGTTTATTATTCTTTGACTTAAGCAAAATGACTGGGGACAGATTTTCATGCTGGCACGCAGAACAAATTTAATTCAAACTGAGATGAAAGGCAGTTAATGTAATTGTAGCCTATTATCCTATGCAGGCTTGAGTTAAGAAGCAAACCAACAGACAGTCAGAAAATGATGGATAGAAAATAGAAACGCTCAAGGCTGGTGAAATAGAGACTTGTGAGGGGATTAAGCCATAACTGTTCTCACACAATCTCTGCATCAGTAATATCCCACCTCTACTGTATGTTTGGATTAATATACAGGATTTTTGTATGCCTCCTGCATTCTCTTTTTCTCTCTGACGTCAAAAAGGGTCCTAATTTAGTAAATTTCATGACTTTATAATCAGGGTTTGGTTTTTTTCCTCTTCATCTACCACCTTCATCAGTCCTGGGCATGCCCTAAAGTATTCAGTTTTCTTTTCTTTCTAAGCACTTTTTTCTTTACTATCACACAGAGTGATAGAAAAGGGGTTGGCCACATAACTTAGTTAGTCTTTGATCCTAAGCACATCTAAAGAACTAGCAAAAAGTGTTTTTCATGAGTGTATTTAGTTAAAAAGTAGTAAATAGCCAACTCTCAGGTTTTTTTGACTGTGGGGGTATCTGGTTTTTTTGCATGGCCCATTGGATATAGTTTTTCATATCTTAAGTGGTCAGATTCATGTTTTTAGGACTATGTTCTGGCAGATTACCTAGATTTTATTATTCCATTGAATTTTTCAGTAACAGAATTTTTAATTTAATACCTACAAATTTTGCACTCTAATCTTTGAAAAATCAAAAAGTCTTGTTCCCTTCCGAATACATACAGAAAGGTGCTAAGTTGTATTTCGAAGCGTGTTAGTTCCAAAAGTATTTCAATTGGTTTGTCACCCTTGGCATAGCCCAGGGAGCAAAGAAGGTACATTTTTTCCTGTAAAGTAAAAGATCAGACCTAGTGTACTTCATGTGTCTGAGGTAATTCTAGCAATAACTAGCTCAAGCATCAAGTGTGATGCTTACAAAATACAGGAGATCAATGACTGATCAGAAGTCGCCCTAAAGCTGCTGTCTTATGCCTCTTTGCTGAAGGATTGAGTCTTTGAGGTGCATGGCATGGAATGATAAAATAGCTTTTGGAGAAGTGTAGGAGTTTGATTTCCCAGTCACTCCCAGCTGGAAAAGCAGGATTTCCCTCACCCATTGAGAGTTGTATCACCAGAGGTCTTACAGTAGCTAAAAAAATTATTTTCTTTTCTCCTTCTGATATTGTTTAGGATAAGATTTTGTGCATTTGAAAAATGCTGTATTCTGTGAATTGCCCTTTGGGAAGCCTTTGGGATTACTTAAAGCTCCTGTTCAGTGCTGTGTGCACACAGGAGCAAGCTCTGCTTTCCACAGCAGCCCTGTGCAGCCTGCCCATCAAACCCCATATAAACATCATGGATCAGGGCTGACAGAGCCAAACTCCTGCTGTGAAATACTTCACAGTCCTCTGCCATGAGGGGCTCATTTTGGTCAACTCTTTTTCCTTTTACAGCCATTCCTTTTAAGTTTTCCTCTTAAGGGTCCAATAACTTTTCAAGGAGAGCTGGCCACGACTGGAAGTGTTGACAGTTTCAGTATTGTTGCTGCAACACAGGCAGGAACACTTATTTACACTTTGGCACTCAATAAAGAAGTATCAGTATCATCTCTGCTCCAGGAAATTCATGAGGCTGTGTGCTGTATTGGGCTAATGGGGATTTGGGCTCTTTGTAGGCAAGAGGCCAGGGAGAACCAGATGTGTGTATCTGACTAGATCCTTTCTCCAGCCACCCAGACATTTTCTGTCTTCTATTCTTAATAGATATTTTCTATCTCTTGGATTGATATCTTTCTTTAATAAAGTCAAATAAACAGTGGTGCAGGTTAGATGGGATTGATATAGTAGATATTAAAAAGGACTTTAAAAAAGGCCAGAAATGCCCATAACAGAATGATGGTAGGCAGTATCACATGAATTTGATAGAATTATGCAGGGGTGGGGTAAAGAAAGTTCTTTTAGGCAGGAGCAGAACTTCTCAGAACAACATAGTGGACAGATGTATAGGTATTGGAAAGATCTGATGGACAAAAATATAGTATTAAAGACCTGCAGGTCGAGAGGGAAGCTACAGGCCAGGAAACTGTGATGCCTCCATGTTTGCTTCTTTTGATTCTCTGGGAATTTCTGTCGATGCCATAGGAAACAAGTATGGGAAGTAAAAGTTCTGAATATCTCATCAGAAACACCTAAGTCATCCAGGAATAATGAAAGTTACCTGAAAACATCATGTAATGGCTAGAGTTTTTGGCTTCCTAAGGGTAAGAATGATAGCTTGCCAATTGCAGGATGTATTATACTTAAACATCTGTGGTATTTGTGCTTCATGTTTATATTATAACTTGTCATTAGCACTGGAAATGTTGTGCAAGTAGAGCAGTAATTCAGATAATGTGACTGTTTTCTAATTCCCTAACACTGTATAGCTGCCAGCCTAGAGAAAGCCATGAAACACTGATTTATTTATACCTTTGTCTTTATTTAGCTTTTAGTATTCTTGAACATCCATGTATAAGCAGCATTTGGCCATCACTCAGCTGCAGTGTCCACTCCAAAAGGTGTGATGTGCATTGCTTCTGAATTGTCATTTTTGTCTTGGCTTAGTCAGAATTTCCCATATTTTTGGAAATATTAATTGCTGTATTGTGCTAAATTGTAGTCTTAAATGACAAGAAAATGACCAAAGTTACCATATGTAATTTGAAGTAGAAAGACAAAAAGTAACTTGCCTATATTTGTACCATTTTCTGGAAATTATAGTGTCTGTGTGGCATCCTGAAATACATATTTCTGAAATTGCCTTTTCTTTAAATTGCCTCGAAATTACAGTCTTATATAAATAGTGATTTTGTTAAAAATCCCCAACACAACAAAAACAAACAATACCCATCCCAGAATCTTGAAAACAAAGCAAAATGAATGCAAGGAAGATCAAATGCAAACAGATGAGAACTCTATAGCACTTTTTAATACCACAGCATTGCACTTCCTTCATTGAGATTGTAACTAAGTAGTTCTTTGCAATAATTTCCCTCAGAGACTGACCATAGTTTAAATTCAACAGTAATAAAGTAGTTGTATTATAAACCATAGATTAAATTCAACAAAGAGTCGTGTTATAATGCACATTTGTAAAAAACAAGCCATAAAATGTTTAACAGTTAAATATACTTACTACAAACACACTTAGTAATAGTAAAATTTTACAATTCAGTAATGAAAATGCAGTAAACCACTTGGGATTTAGTGTGTGTATATATATTTCTTTTTCATGTGGTCTGCTTGATGAAGCCTATTATGATGCATTTGCTCTGACTGTCAGGGCCTGTTAAAATATTTAATGTTCTGAAGTGCTGCCTCTCCTGCTCTTTTTGAGAAATGGCTTCTAAACAACAGCAATATACAAGCACTCTTGGAAAGTGCCAGAACTGGAGTGAAATAGCTGATCAGAGACTCATGGAATGGGTCAGAGCCATCCCAGAGCACGTGGACAGGATTGAGCCCAGATGGTTCTCCAGTAAGGGAAACTCCACAACCCGTTCCACTGAACAGTGACTTGCATATATTTATTTCATATGGTCTTTAAGATCCCTTCCAAACCCTTCTATGATTCTGTGAATATTCTATTGTTGATATTAAGTTAACATTTAACACATTTCATCAATATTTGTCTTCTAAAAGGATTAAGCATATGTGAATTTTGTGAACTGTTCACTGGTTTTTGAAAAGAAAACATTTAGGAAGAGCTGAATTTCAGTTTAAGCGCTAGTAAGTTTTCATGGTTATTTTACCATTGCTTCTTATCGAATTGTTCCCTCTAAAAGGAAGGAAGTAGTAGAGAAACCCATGCTAACAATTCTCAGAGTTGTGAGCAGAGCCTCTTATTTTGAGTTATGAATACTCTAACATTTACTTTCTAAGGGCTGGAGTAATGTCTGAACTGTCTGATATATAGGTCAAAATGTGAGAGAAGAATTGTGGCTGTTTCTCTTCCCTGACTTTGAAAGAACAGCAGGAATAAGAAGGAAGTCTCCTTTTCCAAGTTCACCTTTTTGCATATACTCAGGTTTGTGCATCACTGCCAAAACATGGCCATTTGTAGAGAAAGGAGTGCCAGAGGTAAAGGGTAAGGCCGTGGAGATGAGATTTTTTCTTGTTCGGAGTAAGCAGCATCAAACCATTTGCATATAAAATCCATTTGGTGCCTTATTCATTAAGATTAACAGAGAGTTATCCAGCTATTCCAAATGATGGCTGTAGGACACTTAATTTTTGTGTAGAACAACTAAAGAGGATCCAGACTTTATTAGAAAATTCTTATTTTATATCTTAACCTATTTTTCCTCTTAATTATATAATTATATGATAAGTAACACCTCATTGAAAGGTTATTTTGTCCTGGAGTGCAGTGGATTTTGTGATTTGAAATATTATTACTTCAAAGAGTGTATAAGAACTGTATAATATTAATTATTCCTGATCTTGCAGGAAAGAAGCATTTGAATAGCATGAGGGATCTGGAAATGGAAAACTTGCTTATGATGTTAGAATGTTTTACTTTTTTCTTTTGGTGAGATCAGCCTAGATTAAAACAAGAAAAAAGTATTGCTGGCCTAGGTCTTTTTCATGAATTATGTCAGGAGGAGACAAATGGATCTACAAAAAAAACATTGTCTTAAGACATTGTTATGTGCACTTACAAGAAAAAACCCAATAAATCATTTCCCCACATTATTAAAAAGTTCTAACTGGAAACATAAATCCCAGTACCTTTTACCCTTTTAGGTTATCATTATCTTAAGAGGTAGCCTGATAATTCTTTATATCTGAAGTTACTCATGAGTGGAAGGATTTTGGCAGTGTGGGAAGTGAAAGTGTCCAATTTTTGCATTAGAACCAAAGATCTGAGAGGTCTGTCTGTGTGAATATATGCAGTATTAATGGATAGCACTGGGACAGTGTAGTACAGAGTGCAATGTCAGTGCAGTCAAGAAGCAGACCTTTATCTCTAAGTGGGATAAATTTGCATTTATGGATCGGAAGTTTGTGTATTTCACATATTTCACTTCAGCAAAATAAAGATTTTATCTCAGGATAAAAAATGCAATAATAATTAACAATTGAGCCTATTCTCTGAAAATCACATAGCAGTCATTAACATTGCTTACACTATCTCTTTCTCATTAAATATGTCATCTGAGCTCAACTACTCCGTCCAAATCTTAGCACTTCTGTGGAAGGATGGTGCTGTTTTGAATCTTTTAAACATGCTTGATCTCCCAAAACATGGCACTGGCAGGTGTGTTGTGGGTGTTGGTTGTGAGGTCACTCACTTTCCTTGCTGCTGACCGTGTCTGTTGAGGATGATCAGAAAATGTGGTTGTTCTTGGGCGTTTCTGTATGGATGCAGGCGGGCTTAAATCCAGACCTAAGTCTTGACCACATCTAAGTGAGAATTGGGCTTGCAGGTATCTTTCAAGAAGATATAACCAACAGGCAGCACAAAAACCTGTGTGAATCTGAACTAGATGTTTATCAGCTGTCTCATAAATATCTGCAAATGCTGCAGTTAACAGTGTGGACATATTTCCAATGCTGAGGATGTAGTAATATATAATAATATGGAGTAATTCCTCCTATCCTTACTTACGATGCCTCAGGGCTTACCATGGGACTGGAGAAGGCTTAGGTTTAGCCTTACAGACACTGTTTGAACTTCAGTTACAAGGTGTCCCAAAGGACCAGATTTTTGTTATGTAAATATTATTGCACTGTTCAAACCCCCCACAGCATCATGTAGCAAGAGCAGGATGACTTACAGAATAAAGGCAGAGCTATCCCAAACTGGGCCTGCAAGGCCTCAGGTTTTGGCCTGCCTAGAAGTAGATAAGCTCTGTGGTGCAGTTAGAAATTCACTTAAGGTGTGTACATGCTTTAGCTGGGATAATTAGGATGGAAATACGGTAGCTGCCTTAACTTGAGATAGTTTACATATTTCTTCATGCTCACTGCCAATAAGAAAACACCTGTTGCTGTAAACTATTTTTTTGCTGTAAATAAGCAGCCATTTCGGGAAATAAAGAGGAGAACGTATGTTATGACCATATTGGTTAGACCTTCGTTGCTCTCCAACCCCAGATTTGCTCTGCAGTCTCCAACCCCAGATTTAGTCCCACGTTTCAGCATCACACCACTGTGGAGCCAGAAAAGTAGAGTAAAACCAAGATCCAGTTGTGCAGGATCAGGAGCTGGGGCAAAGGGATCAGGAACAGCAATCAGTGATGGAGGAAAGGAGCAGCAGCAGGGCCACTGGGAAAAAAGGGAACAGCCTGAGGGGTAGGCAAGGACAGAGCTGAGCTAGGTCTTGGAAGCTGTTCTGATTTATCTAAAAACTGGGGCAAGTAATCAGTCCAGGACTAGGAATGCTCTGCTAAAGCAGATCTTTAGTCTTAATTTATCCTGAGCCTCCTGTAGACACAATGCTGGGAACCTGGGCAAAATCCCAAACCTGTTTATGACCAGCTATAGATCAGGCAGGTGACAGCCCTTCCCCTGACACTGTGGCAGTGGTCTGTTAATTTGCAAGGACAAAATATGAGGTAAGGGTCATAAATATGTATATTATATAATAAGCTATAACTGTGTAGTTGACAAGCCTTGGTCTGGGCCAGGACTTGATAATACTGTGTCAGCAAGGAACCAGTTGAATAAAACAATATTTTCTGTTAGAGTGGCCTTCCCTGAGAATTTGGTATTAAAAACAAATTCAGCCAAAGGAAAGTCCAGCTGTACTTAGGTTTATTTTCCCCTGTTCCTCTTTTTTTGCTTTGCTTTTAATTGAAAGGGAAGATTTAACAATTAGTGGCAGCAGCAGCTGAAGTGCAGAAACTTCTGCCTTCACCATGAAAGGTTAAATGAACTGATACAAGAAGGTTTCCAAATCAATTTTCTAGAAAGCTGTTGATCTAGGTTGGTGTTATATTGACAGTTTTCCTCACGTGAGAAGCTTGAAGGTGTGCCCTTCCTCAAGGGACATATCTGTAAGAACAATAAAATCAGGCATATAAATATATATATTCCCCCTGCTCTCAGTTCCTTTGCTTTCCTAAGCCTGCAAGATACAGAGCATACACAAGAACATACACATTGCTAAGCTTCAACAATAGGTTGTTTGTAAACTGTCTTACAAAGAAGCCTTTCATTCATTAAAAAAAACCCCAAATCTGGCAGTCTTACTGTAAGCATGTAGTCATTTACATACATTTATTTAAAGAGAAAGCGAGAAATTGTCAGAAACATGAGAACAATTATTTTTTAAATGCATTTGTCAATAACTTCTATTCTGAACTTCCAGAAAATTCAGGGAGATAAAAAGAAAGTGAAAGAAAATGGTTCAGTTTTGAAAGGATAATTGAGGGAGAAGTTGGGAAATAAGTGCTAATAGCAGGCCATCCAAAGGTCAGTGAGCTTGATGAATTGAATACTTTTGTATTGGAACAAACCATAGAACTTGTATGTAACCTAATAGGAGCCTTCCTCCATTTGTCCTTGTAAATGGGAGCTGTGTCTTTGGAGTCCTGCCAGAGTGGAACTGCTCATTCATTATGACCACTTAAAGCAAATGATCATGGCCCTATGGCACATAAAATAATGAGTGTAGCTCCCATTTCTCAGATATGAGGCATATATTATGCTTCACATATGGTCCAATGTGTGCTGGCTTTTGGAAAAGGTACAGAAATTACTACAATGAGTAGAGCTCATAAGGAAACAATTCAGAGAATAGGAAATTTTGTAATTGGAACCATAATCAGTGACTAATGCAGAGCAATATGTATGCTAATAAAATAGGAGAGGATTAAACGACAAAACTAAATTTAATCGAAACCCAGCATACATGCTCGTGTGAATAATTTCAGATGTATTCTTAATCCTATTAGTTTCATTTTTTCCCTCCACTGAAAACCAAGTGTTTAAGTAGAATTTTCCATTTAAATTAAAACAGGCTTCCCTAACTATTAAAAACTCCACCTAATGTTATTCCTGATACATATTATGGAAGTGTTCTGCATGACAGGCCTGGCAGCAAATGGTGTGATAAAACAGCTGTTTTAATGAGAGGGCATAAAAAGAACACAGGTAACAGGTGGATCTCGTGCCCCTTCAGCCACTGGGGTTCCTGTGTGCCTGGAGGAACCTGGATTTTCCCTCTCTGCTGTCCATGGAGAGGTCCCTCCACCCTGTGGTCCCTTTTATCCTGTGCCCAGGCTGAGCCGTGTCAGGCTGGGAGCTTCTCTGGGATAACACCCACCAGGGCTGGCAGGGGGCTCTCTCCTGCCCAAAATCACTCTCTCCTTCAGGACTTCCATGAGGTTCCCAACACAGAGAAGATAATATCTGTGATAATACATCAAAATACTTTGCTGTGGTGTAATTTACTGTTCTTTCTTTGTTGTGCATATTTTATCATTCCATTGCACATGATGCTGAAACAACTGAAACAGTTGTAAAATTGCACTGCCATTTTCTTTTCAAGATATTTGAAGGTCAGTTCTGTAATTGTCAGGGAATTGGTAATTATTTGGATTTGAATGAATAGTTATGAATGTTGTAAGTTACAAAATGTTTAGAACCTAGTAATTTTTGTATTAACCACTCTTTTGTATATTCTTGTAATTTGTGAAGCCTGTGTTATATTAGATGGTGTTTATAGATTTTTTTTTCGTTTATTTGAGTTTGGATTTTTTTCTGTGATACAAATAGAAATGAAAATGCTAGGAAGGTATATGTGATGCTGGAAATCCCTGGGTTCTGGTACTTATTGATCCACAGGAGATGGTTTCTTCTGATTAGAAGGGCAGCTGAATGGAGAAGGGAAGCTCTATGGAAACAGCTGTCTTTTTTCATTAAGATTTTCCAGATTAAAAAAAAACCCACAAATTTTCATTCTCAGGGTCAAAGCACCACAGGTGAGTGCAGTGACTGGGCAAGAGTTCAGAGAGGAATTTGTTTATTTTTTCCCCATTGAAAAGTTGTTGTTGTGAGCTGGATATTGCTCTTCCGTGTCATACACAGGTCAGTGCCATTAGCAGTGAGCAGAAGGTTTCTTGCCTTCATCCTTAGACTCTAAATACAGAGTTACATTTAATATTGTTTTTCTTCAGGTATAGAACTCCAGCATTTAATCTACTTTGCATTTGAAACAATTCAATAGAAAAAAAAGTCCTCTTACAATAACCTCAATCATGTATTATCATTTGCTACATGACATGCTGTCTCATTTATGTGGCAATCTTACATACAGGAAAAGGGAATTCTTTTAAACCCTTGATTTAAAAATGGTCCCTTTCCCTTAGCTCTCTTTCAGATTCCAAACCTAAAGGTCCTTTCAGACAGGAATATATTTTTTATGGTTTCAGTAGCAAGCTGGTCTTTATAGAATGTTGTTAGTTTTGTGATGTTTAGAACAAACCTGTGCCAGGCAGACCAATGTTATTACCTGAGAGATTTTCTCTTTTCCAGGTAGATACAAGAGAGTTATTTCAGGATTGGACTCTCTTCTAAATTCTGTGGAAAGGACTGTAGGGCCAGAGTGTCTTTGTGAACAAGACCACAAATCTTGTTCTGCAGTTAGACTTGAAGCACCGGGGGGTTGTTTTCTTGGAGATCAATTATGAAAATTAGTATATTAAAAAAGTGTTGAATTTCTGTATAGTTGACCCTGCAAAGAGTTCTCATGCTAATGTGGGATAAGGAGTGCACAAGGGCAGAGTCCAGAACATCTTTTTACTACTTTTTCATTTTATTGCTACTGCTGATTATTTTCTTTATGGTATTATAACAAAGGGTCAAGGAGATATGCTTATTTTTAATAAAAACTAATATGTTAGGAATCACCAGTTAGAAACTATTGAGGAAACCAGCAGAGATACAAACATCAAAATATTTTAAAGTCTGAAATTTGTTAAACGATATGACATCCAAGTTAGAATGTATTTTTAATACCAATCACAAATAAAATAACAGCAAAAATATCTCCTTCCAAATTAAGTTTGTTAGAATAAAGAAATGAAAAGATAGTCCAAGATATTAAATGATTCAGATTACCTCTGGGAAAATATTTGTATGAAATTTAATAGGCAGTGATTAGCTTTCTCTTTGTTTTGTGAATCTTTCTGTATATTTAAGAGAAAACTGTAATCTTGCTGGAGACTTCCGTGAAATAGCCAAGGAAACCTAAAGCAGATTAATCATTTTCTATTAAGATATTTGGCATTTTTAGAGTAATGTTATATAACTGAATTCGAACTGAATTTCTGTAGGCTATTTCATGTCTCTGAAAATAACTATATACCTTATCAATAAGAAAGCTATTTCTCCAGCCCTTATCACACACACATCTTGTCAGCAGCATCAGTACATCATGTTCAGTTTGAATTTCACCTGGTGCCCTGGTGGTCACTGAAGAGCAGCAATTGCCTCTCAAGTGAATGGAAGTTCAGGAGCTGAGAGGCTGCTCTGGAGCTGCCTCAGGTCAAAGCCAGGGAGGGAATCAGCTGTGACTGAGGGGACAGGGACAAGGAGATCCAGTGCTTGGGGTACCTGCCTGGCTCCCTTTGCGCATTAGAGTGCAGAAAAACCAGAATTCCTGCCCTGAGTCCTACTGCAGGCACTGACTTCAGGCAGGTGACTGAAGCTCTTTATTCAAGAGCCTGGACACTCTGAGTTTCTTCCATGACAGAGAGGCCTCCAGAGAGGAGCACACCCTCATTAAGAACTATATGAAATACTTCTTATTTGCATGTATTTGTGTTGCTAGTACTGAAACTCATGCTATCTGAATAAATATTCTAGCAGTGTTTTTTATGAAAGCTCTACAGTGTTTAATGGGAATGTTTGGTTTTGTCTTTTCTTTCCCCTGCAGCTGTGACTCTGAAAATAGGTATCTTGGAAATCCACTTAGGGGAACGTGCTACTGTGAGTACTTGTATTTTTAATGCTACATACTAAAATGTTGATTACATATTATATGATCATTTCATTTCCTTGGAAAAACAAAGGAAGTTCCTGGAGATTTTCCAAAATTGAGCACATTGATGTTTTGACTGAAAAATAAAATGCCCCACTGGTCTTCTCTTACTTTTCCCCCAAGAACACAAAGTCTGCTGTGAGTTGATTCCTCATCTAGCTTAGAGAGACTGACCAAGGGGTGATTCTCTGTATCATCATATTTGAATGAAAGGAATAGTAATTGTGTCAATGCTTTAAAGACAGAATTTGTGGTGGAGAAATGCAAATGGTATAAACATCACAATTCCCTGGGACATTCTGAGTGGTTTAGCCAGTCTGCCTCCCAGGGACATGAGACACAGCTGCTCTCCACAGTGTCATAAAAGGAGGTTGTGTTGTCTCCATGTTCTTAATGTTGTACAAAAGGTGCCTCTGGCAAATTTACTCTGAAGCATTGCAGCTCTGATAGTCTTAGTGGAGGACCTGAAGGGATGAGCATGCTTATTACCCATGTGCATAAATCCCTTAGCGAGCTGTGCCAATTTTACTATTCCAATATCGAGTTCAATGGTAATTTTAATCATCATAAAAACAGATGGGATGTTGGAGAGAACTATTTTAACTTCTGTGAATTTGCGTGTACCTGCTGCACGTCAGACAATTGGATCCATTTGTCTGTTGTTTCTAACATCATCCCTACTTCAAACTTGAATTTATACATAAAGACAGATGTCTGAACATCCTTATAACCTCTCTTCTGATTTTTGGCCTTGTTTCTTAGCATTTCATTTTACAACATAGACAAAAGCTTTGTTTTAGAGTCTCTTTAAGGCATCATTTACCTAATAAAGGAATGTTTATTTTCTTTGCTAATCTGTCTTTCTTACCTTCAATGGTTTGCATCTGCAAGGTATGTTTTACAGAACAAAACAGTAAATTACTTGCTATATTACAGATGTTGACATATCTCTAGGCCTAAAACATTTATTCCTCTTGCCAGCTATTAAAGAACATTGCTGTGGGTTTTTTAATTGTTTTCTCTCAGAAAGCATAATTTCATATGTAATACTCTTAGCTGGAACATAAATTTTAAATGTTGTAGACCAAGTTGAAAATACTCCCTAAAACTGTGTCTTAAAGATACTCTTGATAAATAAATTCAATTTCTTTCTTCTTTTTTTTTTAATAAGAAAAGTGTTTTACTTTAAAACAGAAATATCAGTATTTAGAAGAATAATTTTTGTATCTACATAATAATTAAATAATATTTTTAGGATTAGGGTGAGTACATGAGAAGTTCATACTTTGAAAACAATTATATACAGGCTATTTTGGATATGTGTGTCAACGTTTGTTTTGTCCTTTAAAAATAAATGTTATTAAATTTAAGAGATTGAAAAGAAATGACAGTAATGAGATTTGTAGACCTCAGGCACCTCCATGAAAAACTTATTTTTTGCGATCATGTTCCAGGCTGGGTCTATAAATCATGTTGGAGACAAATTGTACTATATTCAAGATGCCCTTTCACCTTTAACTCACTGCTGTTATTTGTCTTCTGTCAGATTTCAAAATATTTTAAAGATCTTGTTGTTTTGAAATGATAAATTTTCTTTTAATACTTCCAGCCATTTAAAGTATCCCATATGAACAATTCTCAGAGTTATTTTATTGTAGTACTAGGGAGACTTCATTATTATAAATGGTAATGGAATTCTGTATTTCTTGTATTTGGTGGATGATGCATCATAATGGGAGATAATCAGATAATTTGTAGATAACTGACTGACCTAAGATTCCAATGACAGTTTCTTATCAGCACAGTCCATTTCCTACTAAATTATGCATTAAAATATATATATATACACATATCATGAAGAGATGCTCCAATTTGTTATCTATATTCTAAAATAGGGCTGTATCATGTTTCAGTTCTGTACAAGACAGGCATTTGGATGGTATTTTTTCTGTGCTTTATTTTACTCCTCATTAAGAAACTTTTTTTTAGACACTTAAAATATTACTTTACTTTTCGTTGAAGTGTATTTTTTAAAACACATGATTATTGCTCAAGAGGGGGGAAAAATAAATTGTATGTATTTATGAGCAGCATAAGTTGTGAGAAATAAAAATTCTAGGCACATCTATTTCTATTACTTAGAGTCAAAATCAGTGAATGTACATAATAATTTGTATGGTTAGGATCTTTTTCAGGAAAACTTTTTTGTCACATGTTTGAGTTTAGCCATCTTCAAAATGACCAGTTTAAAGCATTTAAATTTTGCCCTTTTTTTCACTTGTGTAAATACTGCCCTAAATTGGAATGCTCCTCTGAGCAAAACTTCAGGATTTAATCCCAAATCTCTGGGTAACTTTTGTGTGGTGCTGGATGACCTCTGTTTTTCTTTAGCAGCAGGATGTGGATTGAGGAACTCTTGTTGCCTTAGAGAAACCTTCTGCAGCTTGAGGTACTGTGAACATTCACTGCCCTGTAAAAGCTCCTCTGGTTCCATCTCCTCCAGCTCTCTGCCCATCTTCCCTAGTCCTTGCCTGGTCCTCTGCTCCCTCCTGGCTGTCACTGCCACCCTCAGCCTAGGAAGGGGCAAGCCTGGTGTTGGTGCAGGCTCTGTTTAAGAGGGAAATGAAAACAGAGTTGGCAGAGTTGTTTGAGTCTCTTCATCATTTGTTTCCTTTCGTGGCCATGTAGGAGAGTAAACACAGTTTTAATGCTGCACATGGATGGTGTTGTGATTGGAGAAGTGATCTGAACAGATAAAAACACAGGAAGATTATGGATGGGTCTGGCATGATTGAAAAGAATGAGATTTATACAGGAAGTACCACGCTGAAACATTGCAGGGACTTAATCTAAATACAGATACTATGCCAAAAGGATAAACAAGAGAGCAGCAAAGCCATCAAATCCTCGAGATCAGAGGAACAGAGCAGTAAACATCAGATTTCATTCTCATATGGCATTTCCAAACATGGCAGCACTGGACACCAGTAGTTTCTCTGCTTTAAATTATGAAAACTTAATAGAAATAGAGTAAGAAATGTGTAATGGTGCATGCTGTACTGTATTACTCAGATTGTGTGAAAATCATTGTATATGGCTTTTTAAAATTGTTTTAATATCATTCTTTGTGACAGAATTATGTTATTGAAAAAGCACAACTTCTTAAAGAGCAAGAGAATGAGAACAAGCCTCATAGATAACAGAGATTAGAAAAGCACTGAATGTGTAAGAATGAATATGTGAGCAGCTGCATGATGATCTATCTATTCTAGCATCCTGTTGTCAGGAGTAGCTGAACATGAATGCCAGGGAAAGACTATGGCAAATGGACAAACATGCAGTGGTAATTCTCTCTTTACATGCAACAACTTGCAGCTTAGAACTTCAGGAGAGGAAGGATTTCTTGAGCTAAAAATGTGCAATGTGCCATTGCTTAGGAATATCAGAGGAGACCTTATGAAAGATTTCTTGAACAAAGTAAAAGCAATGTTCATGCAAAGAAAGCTTTGTGATTTTAGAATCTGCAGGTTTTTTTGCCCGTGTAAATATCCTTGTTAACTGAGGACAGGTCTGGATTGTCTCTGTGTTCTGGTAGGGAGGCTCTGCATCCCTAGGCCTTGCTGTTGGGAGCCAATCTTGCCATGGATGATCGGGAGCTGATTCAATCCATAGAAATGAATCTGAGTGGAGGCCAGAGCTGGTTGTGCAGCTGACTTATGCATGTACACAAACCATAAATATAACATTTTGCCGTGATGCATTTGTCCTGGCCGTTGTTTCGCTCCGCGGTGTCCGGGCCGGCGTGATGGATGGCGGTGACACCTCGATGGCAAAGTGTGCATCCAAATGGCTGCATTAGTTCCTCACACATCAGCATTAGGAATGCATTGCTGTCGGAGCAGAGCTCCTGGGTGCAAGGGAACACGCAGGAAAAGCAGATGGCTTTCGACAGATTGGGAGGAATCACTGGGAGAAATGCCACTTCTGTGATCTTCACTTGGGCTGTATGCAGACACAAAGCTTTAAATCATAAATGGAGAAGTGGTTAATCCAGTGTTCCAGAGAAAATGAAAGTTTAGATTTACAATTCATGATGTGTTACAATACAAGGTTTGAATTATAGGCTTGCTAACAGTCACTTGTTTTGAGAGGATGTGATACTTTCCACAATAAACCTCTCTTACATAGCCCTATTTTTAAGGTCAAAAACTTTCCAAAATGTCTGGCTTATGTACATTATTTTGAGTTCCAATGCAACATATCAAACAAGAAGTACAACTGATTCAAATACTGCTACATGCAGAAGTATAAAAGCTTACAACAAATCAGTCCTGCGAGTGTAAATCTCATTCTTTGCCTGCATATAGTTAGAATTTTCATGAGCTGAGCGTAAGATTTGCCCATTTGTCCACTAAGAAAATTCCTAGCTAAGACAGTGAAGCTGAAAAAATGCACATGAGTTTACATACTTCAGTTTTTTATTCCCTTTTATCCTTAAAAAATTGTTTAGAAGCATTTTTGGATGATTTCTGGGTACCACCATTGACAGTGAAGAGAGGGAACAAATGGCTTTTCCCTTTGCTCCTGCAGACTGGTTGCTGTTTTAAAACAGGCAGCAGCAGTGAGTTACAGGGCAGCACTCTGGAGTGGGGAACTTTCAGGCATTCTGGAAGGTTTCCTCAGCAATGCACAGCCAGAACACAGTCACAACGTAATAAAAGTGCAATAAATGAAGAATTTAGGTTATCTAGTGCTCATCTTTTGGCTGGACAGATGTTTTGTGGGCCTGTGACTGTGAACACAAATAAAAATCAGGTGAAGCTTTTTTTTACATTTATATATATATATATGTGCATTATAGATCCAGTGTAACATTGTAGAGATTCCCATGCTGCAGAGCAGGCCTGCTTTTAGAGATTAGAATCTGACCTTTGAGAAGGATTAGAGAACCCAAAACTTAAGAGGTCACGAGGGATGGGTCATTTGGAAAGACAGTTTAACTGGGGAGGGACTGAATGACTTGCAGCTTTTTGTGGAATTAATCCCTATTTATTGGTCATATGCCCCTGATCCAGATATTTGTTGGATTTATAGCCTTTGAAAAAGAAGAGGCTCTCATATCTGTATATAAAAAGGTTGAAAGCATGTACAAATTTTATTTTAACCTTTTTTATGTGTTTCCTTACAGAGTTCTTCCTATTTTTTCTCTTACCTTAGTGTTTTATGCAGTGTCATTTGTGGGTGGCTTCACTTACAGTGACTGAGCAGCCACTCTCAGCTGCTTTTCTGGGATGGAACATGCAAGGAAGGGAAGGGGAATGCCCATCTGCAGAAGCCTTGGGGGTCAGGTGGACGCAGTCCACTGGCACCTCTGAGTTTTTTACTCAGTCCCCTGGACATACAGGGAGGAAATAGAAAGCCAGGGAACACACTGCAAAGTTTAGTTAATATATAAAAAAACCCCAACTTCATTACTAGCAGGAAAACAGTAGTCATAGTTTTTTTGTTAGCTTTTTTTTTTTTCTTTCTTTTAATTTTTATTCTTAATGGCTAAATTTTAGTAGCTGCTCTTTTTCTGATTAAAGTAAACCACAGGAAAAAAAATGTGATCTACTAAACATTTTGCAATGACTTTTTTGGGATTGACCTGAATAATTGGTTTATGGCTTTTGCTCTACCATTCTAAACTCTGAGCCATAAAATCATTATAGCTTATAAGACTATTGCTTCTTTCCTTGGTATAAATACAGACAGGATAGCAATAAGCAATTCCCCCAGTATGTCAGCAGCTCACAAAGATGAAGAATGATACTTTCATGTGCAAAATTGGTGAGAAACTATGAAATGTACATTCAGTAAAAACTCTCAAGATAGTATCTGGTGTCTGTATGGGGAGCTGGGGACAAAAAAGCAAATTTTGCTTCTGGCTGAAGAGCCTCATAAGGATTCTAGTCCAGTTCTGAAGTTATATCAGCCCCACTACTGCTGACACACCAGGATTTCAAAAAGGGAGGAGAAAAGAAAAGTGCTAGTCCTTACCTATTCTCCATACAATTTCTTATAGTGAATTTGGATTTTAATTTACAACTTCTAAACCATATTGTTATGCAGTGTATGTGGTGCCTGAAAAAAATTGTCAAGAACTTATTTCTTTTATCTGCTTTATTTAAAATTTGTCTTACTTGCTAAAAATTAAAAAGTCTAATTACTTTTTCCTATCTGGTCTTTGGACTAAAGACTCTGTTAGTCCTGACTTTTTTTTTTCTTTTTTTGCAGTAGTAGTAACTAAGAAGATGGTTTAATTATTAAATGTAGATAATTCATGACAGCTCCAATTAATTTTTAGAAATCACAGCTCACTGTTGTCTCAGAGGAAAAGGATAAGATAATACAACTTTATTTACATTGTCAAAATGCAGTTTAGCCTTATTAGACCTACTGACATGGTCTGATAGCTCATCCTGCATATTTTCCTTATTATTGTAATGCATTTTTTCCTTCTTTTCTGGGCTTATTCATGGTCAAAATTCTAATATAAACCAATTTTTAGTAACATTTATTATGTTACCAATGTTAAAATTTAATAGAAAAGGAGAATTTAAATTGTTAAAAGACATCTCTTTAAATCTAAAAACATGCATCTTGATGCATTCAGGGACTCAGAACATGACCTCTTTTATCACTAAAATTGTAAAAAATTACTTGTCAAGTAAAACGTGTACTAGAGGTACCATAAAACACTAGGTGGCAGACTTGCTATACTTAGAGAAAAATTAAACTCAAGAACATTCCAAGGAGAGTGTTTTAGAAGATAAATAGCAAGTAGCACTATAAGTAAAACTGTTAGCAGGGATTTTCCAGATATTTAAAAATTATGTTGAAAGTTGAAGGGCGTAAACAATAAATTTTAGTTCTTGAGAACGTGTCTGCTTTAGCCGAGTTGGGAGATGTGTACCAGCAGCTACCAGCTTTGCTACTCATATGAACAATTCATGTTTCCTTTTGGGACAACATTAATTTGAACTAAATACATATTGTAATTGTAAAACTGTCATGCTTGACTTAAAATAATGAGTTCTGCCAATTATATCTAACACTGATTGACTTTGATGCAGACTGAAAAAAATCTGTATTGTTTATAAAAACAGTAACAGTAATGACTGACATTGTCTTCTGAATATATGGGCTTATACAAAAAATTTGTGTTTAAAATGAAATCTTCTTAGTGTTTAAAGAGTCTAGTGGAACAGATTATAGTTTAAATCAGACAGTTCTAGGATGGTTTGAGAAAAGATTAGCCTCAGCAAACCTACCAAGTCAGAATTTATAAAGAGCAACAGACAAATGCAGTTTTTGCCCTGAGCTAAAATAACTGCACAAACCAACTGTCGCCTTCCAGAGAATTAAAACAATAACCACACCAAGAATCTGAAGCTCCTAATAAAGTATTATGAGCTCACCCCAGGCTCTGTGTACTCATTTGCCAAATGCTAGGTTGGCTTGTAGCTTTGCTGGGCAGGCTAAAGAAACGGATTTGCTGCCAATCAGTTTCAGTTTTTACTTTGAGTTGGAGAATTCTTCCATAAATGTATTTATTTCTCATTTTTGTAGTGGTTTTTTTTAATGTTGTGGATTTTCTTTGCTTAAAAAGCCATACGTTATTTTTGAAATTAGGATTATTGTCTTTATCTGGTAGCTTCTGTTTATATATCAGTGAATTGACCAACTGGCACCCTCTTACAGTTACTGTTTAATACCTTTTGTCAAAGCAGAAAAAAGTCAATTTAATGATTATTCATTTAGATATACTACCCTACCTCAAAGAAATAGAACAAACTAACACTGGCAGAACTAACTTTCTAACTGCTAAGAAGAAGAAAAAACATACCTTATATTGTATGCAGATAAAAATCTGAATTAGAGAACTATTCCACAGGTGCCATAATTATTTTTCGTACTATGCTTATATTTTTCTTGCAATGTAATATGTAATATTACAATAAAATAGCTATTAGTGTAAAATATGAGTATTTGTAGGCCTTGAGGAAGCAAGAATGGGTAAGACCTCATTCAGAAGACATTTTTGCTTTATAGGGGATTTTAGCCCATTTTAACACATGAAGCAGTGTTTTAAATGGGAAGAAACCAGTGCAAGTATCTGCAAATACACAATATTTGATTTTGTTGATATATTGAGCTTGGGTTCACAGGAATGGATAATTTCTGAATCCTTGTTCGTGTATTCAAAGTGCTGTGTGTGTGTGGTTCCTGGACATTTCCAGGGACAGGAGCTGTCACTCCTCAGACACCTGGGAGGCCTCGGAGCTCCCTGAGACTGGAGCTGTAAAAAATAAATTCCAGGGGAAAGGATCCCTCAGAGTCCGTTGGCTTCACTACTGACAGCCAGGGGAAAACACCCGTGGTGCTTTTGCAGCTGCATTGCTTCCCATGCTGACTTCCCAGGGAAAAGAGAATTCTTGATCAGTAGGACTTCAAGGGGAGATCTCTAGTGAAATCTTGAACCAGTTGAAAAAGGGAACAAACACACCCTGACTTCAATGAGTGGTTTGTGGTACGTGGGAGATTTTGTGTTGGTTCCTTTGGGAGCTCTTGGCCAAAGCAGTGCATCATTCCATGGGGGTGTTTTTCCCTGCTGGCAGACATGCAGCACTGGAGGATAGCTGAGCCTCCTCCAGGAATGTAAATATCCCAATGTAAATATCCCAATGTAAATATCCCATAGTGTGAGTTCCACTGCTCAGGTGTGGGTCCTGAGCCACCTAATCCTGTCTGTACAGTCCAGAGGGTGTATTCAGCTTTAGAATTACTTCTGTGGAGCCCTTACAGAGTAATTAAGGGACTCATTTAGGTAAATTTGGATTCATTTTTATCTGAAGAGGATGATAAAACCTTGGATTATGTAAATTTAAGGAAAATATAAACTAGGTTAAGTGTGGACATTGTCAAATTCAGCTTTCTGACTCAATAACTCAGCTCCATTTCAGCATATTTCAAAGTAGCCTGTGAGTCCTTGATATTAATTTATTGTCACTTTTTCTTAGCTTGAATTGTGAATATTGTTTTAAAATATGTTCCAGAAATATAACTCATTGACAGCAAAGTGCAATTTGGAAGTCGCTTGATATAAAGGGCAGTGCTGACATGAAATGGAAGAGCAAACTGTGTGAGGTCAAAAAGCAGCAGTGTACACTACAAAATAGATACAATAGCAAACTAGACATTAAGGGAAAGTTGAAAAATGTATCTGTCAAAGAGTATGAAGATACACTGGTAAAGAAGTAATATATATGTATTTGATTTGTCTTTTTATGTTATGGGGAAATAAATGTGTTTTACTATGTTAGCCCCTTAAGGAAATGCCACGGCCATCAGAATAATTTTATAAAAATGACAAGCTATGCAAAATGTGGGAAGAAAAGTCTTAAAAGGGCAACAGTATCACTTTTTTTTTTTCATAAATACTGCTTCTGTATGTGTTTTTGAAAATGTGGCCAGACAGATTTTAAAGCCTTTCCTGGTGCTGGGAATGGCTAATGAAAGAGAACATGGAGAGGTCATTGCTAGAATGAGCAACAGAATAAATGGAGGAAAGAGAAAAATGGAAATGTTCTAAGAAAGGCAGTGTATGACTCCATCATGCAAATGTGTCACTTCATGTCTGTTGGCAAGGATTCCTACCACAGTCCCTGGTCTGTGAAGGTCACTTGTAGATGATATGAGCAATCACTGCTTTTCAAATACCAAGAACAAACAGACTGCCAGTATTTGCTACAGTTTGCTGTTCCTTTTTACATGCTAATTCAGTTCTCAGAGAATCTGTGTCAAAAAAATTTCTTGCTTGATATCTATCAATGAGTAATGGTATGTCTCCATTGGTCTATATTAAGCTAATAATTTGAAAAAAATTACCAAACCAAACTAATAAAGGAAGAGATTTATTCTATTTGCACATTTTTGGTTGGCAGTAATTTCTTTTCATGGCCAAGAAAAAAATAAAGAAAAATGCAGGAAAAAAGAGTCATGAATAATGAAAGCACAGGTGTATTTAGTTCCTGGTTTATAGAAAAAAAAACTACACTCAGAAAATTATGATCTTTCTTTTAATGTCTGGCAGCTGTTTCAGGTGGAGATTGAGTTTCCCAAGTCACTTGCAGAAAGGTGTCAGTGAGCCCTGCCATGGTGGCCAGAGTTTCCTCTCTGAGGCAAAGAATAAATCTCCTCTGAAGGATGGGTGGCTGCACTGGGGTTGAGGAAAACAGCCTGTGGGGCTCCATTTTTCCTTCTTCTGTTATTTCAATTTGCTTATTTTAACCAAACTGTTTATTATTTTATGTACCTAACTGCCAGCCCTACAAATCAAATTTGCAGCAAGTGGGGGAATGTTTATTTTTCTGGAGTTTTTCACTCTGTATTTTATTCCATACAAGGGTTGAGATATTTCCTCCTATCTGTTTTAAGGGCTGTGTAAAATGGATTAGGTAATATTACAGATATGTAATTTCATTTGTGAGTGGTGGGAATTTTAATATTCCATCAATATTTTTTGCTGAATTGGCACTCAGTTCTTAGCATGAGCAATGTTATTATTGAGTGAGAATGTTATTGTTGAAATCAACAGATTTTACTCCATAAATACCTAATGGTGTTTTAAAGGAGAAGGTGCTTGTGTTCTTTTCAAAGGTGTAATGCAATGGTGTTTGTACTGCATGGAATGTAGCATATTGTATTTATTAAAGTGCGAGTACCTGTTGCAATTTGTGACTTTAAAACAGAGGACACTGCTCAGTGAGGTATATGATGTAATTTCAGTTGAGTATGAAGTGCAATTTTCCTGGTCTGGATTTATCTGCTATGAGAGGTTTTACTTCTCAGAACTAACAATTTAACATGGTTTGAGAAACAGGATAGAATGCAGCAAAGTGGGAACATCTCAACTTCCAGTTACATCGTGCAGTTTGTACAAGTCGTGGAGTCAAGCAACATGGGGTGTGTTCTGACATTTGGGTTGTGGATTTAGGGTTTCTTAAGCAAAGTTCAACTGAATAATAGGAAAAGGGAAGGAAGAGAATTTTGAAAATGTTGGGATAGTGCAGGAGCACCTATTTATCTGTGTATATTTATAGACAATCTTTAAAGTGCGTGTTCTGTCTCCTTGGAAGGCCTGAGTAACAAGAGGTTGCTTCTTTAATTGTTAAGATCTGTGAGAAGCTAATAAAGATGTAGAAATAATTGTCTGATTAACTTGTGACTGTTCCCAGTTTATAGCAAAGCTTGAGCATATATGTGTATAAAAGCATAAACAACTTAAAAATTGCATTTGTACTTTTGCTATGCCCATATTTTCATCATCGATCCATGTATAAAATGAAGCTTTTCAAAAATTTATTTCTAAAAGGAAATGTAGATTTTTAGGGATTATACAATAAACTGAAAGTTATGAAAGCAAGATTTAAAATAACATGAAAATCTGACTGCTTTCATTTACTACTTTCCTAGACAACAAACATCCCTCTTTGGCAATAATACATGAAGTCAAACAATAATTTAACATTGTTGTTTCTCAGATGTGCCACTTCTCTTGTCAGAACAAGCAGATCAGAGATCTCTTCAGCCTGTAGAGGTTACATAATGAAAGCAATAAATTAGAATCAGGTTAGTGAGTATTGATGCTGGTATATTGAAAAATACTGCATGTTAGAGTTGTAATATTAATATGAGTGTTACAAAGGTGGTGATGCATTTAGATCACTATGAAAAAAAATACATGGAGAGAGAAATTTGAATTTCTTCCATAATAATTTTAATGAAATTTTCTTCTTCGCTTTTTATTTGGATTTTTCCCCACTCTTGTAACACTGTATGAATACTACAAGAGTTAAGGGATTACAGAGACTGTCCAGTGTGACAAAACAGAAGTACTCCTTGTACTCCTTTATTGAGTACTCATTGCTGTCAACTCATAACACACTTTTGACAGGATTGTGCTGTGAGTTCTGAAATGTTGCATCATTGGAGACATCTAGACCTTTTCTTACAACTGATATTTAGATAACCACTGGTTGGTGCACTCTTTTTTCTTTGTTGCTGCCTCTTTTGCTAATATTTTGCTCATCATTCCCTAACCATTCCTTTCCACACTTTATGTTCTTGAGCAGAGCTGGAAAAGGGTCTGCAGCTGTTCACAGTAAACTCATCAGTTGTTACAGCATTTTCAGTAAAGAATTTAATGAAATATATAGGAAAATAATGATATTTGGCTGTGGTCTGTGGTTTAAAAACTTTAGGATCATCATCTTGAGATTGCATGCTTGAGAGGTCCCAGGTAACTTTAACTGTACCTCAGTTTTTAGGTCTCAGCCACAACTCCAGCCTTCTTTACCATGACATTTTCATACCCACACTTCTACTCCTGTGACAGTTGATGGGGAGACACATTTCATCTAATTAGCCATGTAAAACTTATGTGTCCAGACTTAATTAACCTTCTAGGTCTTTCTATTTTCAGTAAAGACAATCAAGAGTTACCCTTCTGAACACAGTGCATTTCTGTCATCCACTGAAAGTTTCAGTCAATAAGGAGTGGGCTGAGACAATTAGCAAAATTTGGCTGAACAATATTCTAATTTTTCTGGCCTTCCCTTAGGATCAAAACTAACAACTTATTAGACCTTTCCAAGTAGCAGCTGAGAATTTCATAAGATAAAAGATTTCTGTTTAAAATAAAACTTAGTTACCCAATTTGCTGATTATGACACTAATCCCTCTGTCTTTTTGTGGACTTTTTAGCCCAGAACATTTTTGTAAAGTGCAGTAAAAGAAACAATGACTTGCTATTGCTGTATGTTTTTAAAGACTTTGAACTTGCATGAAATTCATTCTTGCATGTTCTTTCTTGAAATGGAAAAAAGCATATAAATAGTAAGTGCTGGGGTATTTTGAAGCTCATTGCGCTCTGAATACATATAATAAAATGCAAGTTTTTTGTAAAAGCTTCGCAGTAAATGACTTTTTGTTTTATCACAATGGACAAGTAATGTCAGACACCAACATATTCAATGTAACAATGACAATGAGGCAGTGGATGACTGCTAGATACAGATGACAGAGGAATGAATCAGGCAGCTGCTCTGAAAGTTCAAAATAATTATCCTGACTGAAAATAGGTCTGGTGGTAACCACCAACTTTGATGCAATACAAGGAGAATTTCATGTGGTCACAAATGAATATGATTTATAGAATTTGATAGTGGTGCTTGGTTTCAAAAGCAGCATTTGTACTGATCGAGAGGAATATGAATAGTTCTGTTCTCAACAAAGTCTTGCTGGAAATAGAGACCAATCTCTAGAAAGAGGAGGAGAGAGACAAAGTGCCTGTGCAAGGAAGAGGTGAGGGTATGAATTTTAGAACCAGCATGAATAGACAGATCCATACATAGAAAAGTGTGGGAAGACTGTGACGAGTCTGAGTTTGCAATCATGATGGAGATTCTTACAACTTCAAGTGATTTCAAGAAGTAAAAAAAGAACAGCACTACATTTTGAGAGGTTAATAAACAACATAGAAGTTATTAGTTATCAGAAAAAAGGTGAAAAAAACCCACTTTAGTAATTGATAAAGATCATGTGATCCTCACCTAATACTTACAAAATGGGT
Source organism: Cisticola juncidis (assembly GCA_013400215.1). Taxonomy (NCBI): domain Eukaryota; kingdom Metazoa; phylum Chordata; class Aves; order Passeriformes; family Cisticolidae; genus Cisticola; species Cisticola juncidis. The sequence goes on from VXBR01009081.1 coordinate 102,982, forward strand.
TATAAAAATTAGATTATAGCTGAGAATGAGACTGTTGTGGGTGGGTGGGTTTAGTTCCATGCTCTCGTAAATCTGGCTGATATACTTTGCAGTACTTTTGGCTTAGAATTTTTGCTAAACTTAAATTTTTGGAGCTAAAATGAATAGACATTTCTCAGAAATTCTGTATATGTATGAAACTGTTTTGCCATTTTATTCAGTTTTAAAAATGTATGTTAAGAAACTGCATGAGAGGAACCATGGGAGAATGACCAGTGACCAAAGCTAGAAAAGCCATGAATGTGTCCAGGTATTAAGGTTCTTGCTCCCTTTCTGGGAACCCAGGTTCATTCTTTTGCTGAGAGATGCAGTGAACTGGGATGCTCTCTTGGAATGATTTGTTCAAAGGTAAAAGATAGTTCAGAAGTAAAGTGATTCTCTAGAATTTACTCCAGCCCGATTCTTAAATTACTTAATAAACCCCCTTTATTAAATATGCTGCATTGGCAGTGGGTGCAGGAAGGTGGAAGAATGAAGGTTGCTGTCACAATAATTTTTATTTCCTTCTTTATTAGAGCACAGTTGCACAGTTTTTAATACTATTGCTATATACCAGTTCCCAAGGAACTTTCACTCCACAATGCACTGAATGAATTTGTAGGGAACAAATCAGTGATAATGTAATGGAAAGTTGAGTTTGTGTTCTTTTCCTGTTTTTTGTTGTAAAAGTGGAAAGAAATACAATGAACGATGGAAGGAGCAGCCAAATAACAATGATCATGTGTAGTGTTATATAATTAAAAGTATAATGAAAAATCAAAGTCCAAATATTTCAAATTTAATAGATGGTTTTGTCCTTGGTCTCTTTGTTTAATTTCCTGTCCTATAAAATGGCACTCATAATGCCTTCTCATCTTCAGTAATGTTGTAACAAATTCATTAACTTTTGTGAAGAACTTAGAAAATTATAGTGATGAATGCTATAGAAAGCCACATTAGAAATTAATTCCATCTTTAAAAAAGGGCTTGTCTAGCACGTAGTAAATGAGGCATGGGCCCAACACTGAGTACTGAACATGGAACAAAGTGTTGAATTGCTGCCCATTAGGGGAGCACTCACCCAAAAATCATTTACAGGCACCCTTGATTTGTAGTAGTTCATTTTACAAACTTAATACTCCCCTGTATTGTCTCTTTTTTATATAAATTTATCACTAATTTATACTAAACATATTTAATTTAATTACTTTCTTTAAAAGTAATTACCATTGTAATTATATATTCTCACAGTGTTATAGAGGCGTTCGAGAAATTCCCTAAAGAACTTCTCTCTGGCCTTTGTTCTTTTGGGAATATTCAGGCATTTTAAAAATCAGAGTTTTCTTCCAATACAAAAGTTTGAATATGGGAATTGATCTGTTCCTTTTTGGATATGAGTTCAAAACTTTCATATTAAACCCAATTACCCTTACCAGAAGTCACTGACCTTTATTAATCAAATAAAGAGAGGTTTCTTCAAAATCGACAGCAATACTAGGGTTAAAGGATTGCTTTGAAATTTGTTTTCCTCATTTCGTTAAACATTCCTTTACCTAATTATTGTTATGTGCTCACACATGCTCATTACTGGCATTTTGAATTGATTTTAATGACTCCTTTTGACTGTGAAAGCAGTCAAGGGTTTTGAAAAAAATCAAAATAGAGATGTGAAAAACTCAATAACCATAAGTCTTTGTAATATTTGACCATTGACGATGTCAGGATGGTATTGTGGTCCTATCTCCCAACACTTTTTTTTTTCTATTTAATCAATGATTTCTAAGAAAAAGTAAAACAAAATGTCTGGAAACAGATATCAGACTGTTCTGGGCTGACTCCTGGCTCAAAAATACTCCGCTTGGGGATTCCAAATGCTGTGTTGTGTGTTGGGGAGTTAAGATGTGAGCTGTGGACTCTGGGTTTGTGGAGAGGTTTCTATGTCCTCACAAACTTTTCCCATGGAAATTTAGACATAAAAACCAAGGGAGTTTGTAGATTCTAAGCTAGAATGTGGCTCTTTAAATTCTGTCTGGCTGCTACTTGAGTCACCTGCTTGAGTAGATTTGTTGTGTCTCTGTCTTGGTAAACACAAACAGGAAAAGTCTCATTTGTTTATGTAAAGGGTAAAATTATTTATGGTGGCTTCATAAAGGTTTAAAGTAGAAACAAACCCACATGGAGCAGAATCTTAGGCTTCTCCAGATTCTTAATTGTAAATACACACAACAGTATATATCGACAGGATATACTGAATATACTTTAAATAGCTATTTCTACATTTACCTATATGGCTGCTTATGCATTTAGCCATTCAGAACAGGTCGTAGTGTTAGAACTGACTTTAGTTTAAATTTTGTACTGCTTTTGAGGCTAAGCTCTAGTTTGAATGGCACTATGAACTGGGAAATGTGGTGTGATGTGCTGTGTAACTGCTTAGTATATGTGCACTCACGATGCATTGGCATATATTATGTTCAGGAGGAGGTTTGGCAGCAGCAAGGAAAGCTGTTCTGGCTGCCTCAGTCTGCAGAAGGTGGAGCTTTCTGGAGGAGAGGGAGGTGATATTTTCCCCAGGAGCTGCTGAATGCATGTGGGGGAAGAGTCTCCTAAGTTACAGAATGAAACAGATGCAGAGTGAGGAAGGAAAGTGAGACAGCAGCAGCAGGGTGCAATGGGTGGAGTCTTCTTTACGATCCCTTTTAATTTCTACTCTGAACTTCTTTTAAAATGAGTTCTACTAATTTATATTCTAATAAAATCTAACTTTAGAGACTTTCCGAGATTTGGAATCTTCACCTAAAGAATAGGTCCAGGCAAATCTTCCTTGAAGTTCTGTGAACCTTTCTCCAACCTATGAAATTTCTTCAGCAGACTTCTGCAGTCCTCAGAGGGATGGGAAGGAATCTTTGCTCAGTGTCAGTTCCTTCATTTGCACCTGAGTTCATTTGTGCTGTTGACTCACATGACTGCACTCAAGCACTGGTGTCTGCTTCATTCCAGTCATGCACACCTTGGGTGCCTTCCCCGAATTTGAATTGTCTCTGATAAGTGTTTCTGCTTTACAGCACCCAGGCCGTGGCAGAGATTTAATGCTTTGTCCTGTGGCAGGTCTCTGTGGAATTAAAGACTGCAGTTTGTGTTAGTGCTGAGAAATGTGCTGCTTCTGAACAGTTTAGAGAAGAGCCTCACTCCTCAGCTTGTAGGACTGTCTTGGTGTAATTTAGAGATCCTTTGACAACACTGAAGGATCCCAAGGCGAGTTCTTGTCTTGGCTCTCAGAGCTGCTCTTGAAGCTGTGTTGTTTTACCTTTGAGTGCTGCAGAGGAGATAATGTGTGGGATTTCCTACTGAACTTTGCTGCTACTGATGAACTATCAAATTAAACAACCATTAAAAAATAGCGTAATTAATAACACAACAAAAACCTTCGGGATATCTAGGATACAAAAGGCTCTACACATTACTAACTCTTTCTGTTTCTATTGCATGTAAGAATGCAATAAGAAGTGGAATTAATTTTGTGATTTGTTACAGATGGTAAATTTATGAGGAATGTGTAGTTTAACTTCTTTTGTAAGTTAAAAGACTTTTCATGCATTTCTTGAAAAATCAGGTCATACTTTGTTCCCTTTTAACAAATAAAATGTAAATTTAAAAACCCGAGAGCAAACAACTAAACAGCAGCACCACCACCAAACCCCAGGGGAAAAAAAGTCATATTGTTTAAAAGTAAATTACTTTGATTTTTTAAAAAAAACTTATATGCAGGAGAGCTGGTTATTCATGACTGGGAGACAAGAGTCCTATGTCTATTCCCAAAGTTATTTTATGATGGGTTATTATCTATATATCACTGCTGTTTTCTTGCATCTGGTGCTCTGCATCTCTGAGAGGACACAGTCTGTGCTTAGAAGATGACTGTGACATATTTAGGGGGTGATTTTCCATACCTTATGAGCAAATCAATGATATCTTGTCCAGACTTGTCAATGCTGCCTCTTGCATATTGCAGCTCTTGCTATAGCCAGAATTTCTGTAGGGGTGCTGTGGTGTTGGTCTACCACACCTTTACAATAAATCTGTTTGCAAAGATTCATACTGAAGCAGTCATCTGTATTTTGAGGAGCTCCAAGCTGACCAGATCAGGAGACTGAGCATTTCTATACTTTATTCCTAACCTTTTTGCCTTTGTGCTCATGATTATTAAAGGGTTTATTAATCCATTTAATAGGGGTCAATCTTTGCTTGCCATCTTTTCCTGTCCTGTTACCTTCAAATATGTTCTGCTACCTTGGTCATCTGAATGTTAAGCACAGAGATGTGGCACAAGAGTCAGTGAAAATTGTTAATTAGATTTGCATAAATATAGAAGTGTAGAGTAGTATTAATAAATAAATGGGCCATTTTAATTTCATATTTATACATCTTTTGCCTTCATAAACATGCAGAAACCTGGTCACAACTTGTTAGCCAAGAAATGTGGATCACCTTATTCTTATTTGAATAACAGAACTGTGGTGGCCAAAGGATAGAGAAAGTGAACTTCTCACTTTGTGTGTCATGGTAATTCCTTTCATGTAACTCCTTTGTGGGTTCCTTCACACTCAGGATATTCTATGATTCTGTGAACCTTTATTTTCTACTTTTCTTTCCACACTCCCTAATAAAATAAAGTAAAAAAATCCCCTAAAAAAACTTGAACAAATCCAAACCAAAACAATTTTCTTTAACTATTAAGACAATATAGTGGGCTTTTTTATCTATGTCAGCCATCCCATAGGATACAACAGGGTTTATTTTTTTGGATGATGTGTTGCTGCAGAAAAGGTGATTGTCAGCAGTAAGCAAACTATTGAATCCAACAAAAAGCTGACACAGCTTTTCTTCCACTTTGACTTAATCTTTCACTCTCTCTGTATTTACTGATTGTGTTTTTATGATCACATATTTTTTATTTGTAACACTGTGTGGTGTTGGCGGCTAGCAGGATGTCAGCAGGCCAGGGATCAGAATTGTGCCTGACAATTATTCATTAGGTTGTAGCACTAGAGATGACTTGCCATATTTTAACATGCATAAAATAATAATCAGAATCATGTACTCTTATAAGTCACCTCCTTATTTCCTTTGAGAAGGAGAAAAATAGAATATTTCTTTCGATACCTGTAGAACTGTAATGGTAAAAGCTTTAGAAGATTTATTCTGTTGGATCTGAAGATACCTGCCCATGTAACAGAGCATTCAAGATGCATCCACCACACCCACCTCTGTCTGATGCACAGGGATTATTATCTGCTATCACAATTTACATCTCTAAGGGTTCTACTGATCCTTAACTCTCTGCTCTGAACGTTCCCTGGTGGGATTCTAGGTTGCTTCCTCTATAAATTGCAACAACAGTAATTCCTGGTGACTTTTTTTTTTTTCCTTACATTTTGGAGGTGCTGGAAACCTGTGTCATCTTGACAAGTCTACTTCTTCCCCTTCCCCTGCAGAAAATTTCCTTTTCAGTCTTCGGTCATTCCTCAAGCTATGACCCAAGTAAGGGTCAATCTCATTCCTCTGGCTTTGGGGACACACCAGGATAGCTCAAGATTTACATCTTCTGACTTTTCCCCTTCATTTTCTGCTCCTTCCAGTCAGCAGGATGGGTTGGATCATCTGGAGGTGGCTGTTTTTCCCTCTGCTCCTCTGCCAGCCCAGCAGGGTGTCAGTGAGCAGCATGTGGGAGCTGCTGGGCAGGCTCTGCTCCATTCATAGGGTGAAAGAGAAATGTGTGCAACAAAAGCCAGTGGGGAGTAAAATATCAATTTTTTTTGAGCTAAACACCCCCTTGTTTCCCTTGTATGAAAAATTATATCACTTGCCACTTAACAAAATATCTCAAAATTCTTTCAGTTTAGAAAGGATGCACTTGATGGTCACACAATTTCTCTTTCAAGTTCCATTGTGCCATGTAGTTATTAGCAATCTTGTTTACTACAATACATAAGCCTTCATACTATATAATTTTAGTATAGATGCAACTTTTTCCAGATTTTTTAAACCTAGTAATTGAATGATTATTTCAGAGTGAAATTAGGAAAGTGGTAATACTCTAACAACACCTAATACTGTATTTCAGAATTATTTCACAAATAATGGCTATTTCAGGTTATGTCTAATCACTGCTCTGACTGCATGATATAATTTGTTTCTTAATTTAGTTAATTTTTCTTTTTTTTTGGTTAATTTTAGTTTTTAATTGTTTTAAGACTTTATAGTACAAACACTTCAACAGTGAAATTTGTGTGACTAATTCTGAGTTGTAGATTTCTCCATGACTTTTAAAACCAATGTGAATGGTAAACATTTAAGTATTTGTATAATATAGAAGTAATCTGTATACACTTTATTTTAATATTTTAAATCTTTTTTTTGCCTACAGACAGCCTTTTGATTGATTATCAGTTTACCTTCAGCTTATTACAAGAGGACGATCGTCATCACACTGCCATAAACTTTATAGCAAATCCAGAACAGGTGAGAAAATGTTAATAATTTCAGTTAAGTTTTAGAGATTCAGAATTAAGATTTCCATTGTATTTGACATTGATTAAAGGTTTTCAAAGAGTCTATAAGATTTTAGAAATAGTTCACATTTTTTGAGTGCCGTCACTGAGAACGCTTTCGAAGTGGTAGATGTACTTCAACCTAATCAATACTCTGCAAAATTATCAGTTGGTTTATTTTATTGTTGCTGCCACGAATAACAAGTGTTAGCATCTTACTGAGATGAATTGAAGGTGTGTACCCTACTGCTGAGAAAACATTTTTAGTGAGGAAAGTATTTTTTGGTTTGTGATTAGAATGTAGGCATTTGCCATATATTTTTCCTTTAATTTTATAAAGACAATTATTTTGTTATACTTATTACAATCTACAAGCATTACTGGTGTAGTTATGTGCACCCTGTTCTTAGCAAAGCAAAAGAGAGAATTGCCTTTGGCAGTGAATCATTAACATTTCTATTTATGTTTAAAATGAAAACTGGAGGATGATTAAAAGGCTGTATTCAGCTATGTGCAATAGAGTTACGTGCAATTCTGATATGTTTTGTTAACTTCCCTTTTTTTTTCTCCCTAGTCAAATAAAAATTTGGATATATCAATTAATGCATCAAACAACTTCAACCTCAATATTACGTGGTCTATTGGTTCTACAGGTGAGAGTGAATTTTGGTATGATTTTTCCCCCAAATGATTTCATGATCCTTTGAGCTATTTTAACCTGATTGTCTCTTTGTTGCTAATTTTGATAATAAAACTTTGCCAAATGTGTTCTTTTGCCATTATCATTATGCCGTTATTAATTATATTATTTAAACCTCAGATGATAATTTGCAGTCTGAATAAAGCTTCATTAATATGTTGACTTTCTCTCCTATTCAATTAAAATTACTTTGGTAGGAAAAGCTTGTAGCGTATTTAAGTTTTTAAAATGACAGTGTTATGAAATGCTGTGATTTTAATTAAGATAAATTGCTTCCTTAACTACTGCAGAGACTGAGATTTTACTTCTTTGTTTCAGTGTTCAAGCTAAAAATTTAATTATTAACCTTTACATTGATATCAAACAATAAAGTTCTTCTGTGTATGCTGATAAAAGGAGCTGCTTATCTATTTTTTCTCCAACTTTGAAGCCCATTACTCTTCTTTGTTTTAATTTAGACAGTTTTTCTGAATCGGTTCCATTGACTTTCTGAAAACACATCCAAGGAGAGGCATGATGCTTAAAATGAAATCATTAAAAAAAATCTTTTTAAAGAAGGTTCAGAGTTTCTCTTAAACTCATGAATTTCTTCATGAATGCATTACTGAGATATTTTACCATACCACAGTTACTAAACTCTGTTTATTTCTTTATATTAACTTAGCTCAGTCACTCATTTATTTGCAAAAACTAATAAATGTTCATTACTAGTTATGTTATTAACGCTTTCATGAACAATTAAAACTTGACAGCAAAAATGTAAGATGTAGACAAATTCCCTTTCAGGTTTTATTGAGGTGTTTATTGAAATGAAACATAAATTATGGAGGAAAGCATATTATCTGTTAAGCTGCTTATAATAACTCTTGTAAAATTCATGTTACTTCTGTCATATTTCTAATTTGTATATAATTTTTAAAACCTAAGTAAAAATTTCTGTGAATTCTCTGTACGTATATTAAATACACCTAATGTTCCATGTAAACTCTAATAAAGGGTTGTTTTAGAGGGAAGACACCAAAAGCAATTAAGAATTTATATTTCTTTTGCAAATTTACTTTGGTGTCTTTAATGATGATTATTATTTTTCTCAAATATGCACATTTACACCCAAGCTTTTAAAACTTTTTAGCTGGAACGATATCTGGAGAAGAGATTCCTGTTGTTTCCAAAGTTAATATTAAGGAATACAGAGACAGCTTTTCCTGTGAAAAGTTTAACTTTCGAAGCAACCCCAACATCACCTTCTATGTCTATGTCAGCAATTTCTCCTGGCCAATCAAAATACAGGTTAGTGACTGCTTTGTGCTTTTAGAGATGCTTTTATTTCAGCTGCACATTGAATTTCATGATTTCACTCGTACAGAAAGTACACAAATAGAGTTGTTTGCTTGCTGTATTTTCTGTGTATAGTAATTATATTATGATGTCAGTTATAGGATGGTTTTAGGGTGGGCTGAACGGGGCTTTGAGCAGCATGGGAGGTGTTGGTGCCCATGGCAGGGGAGTTGAAATGAGGTGATCTTTAAGGTCCCTGCCAGCCCAAACCATTCCATGATCCTGTGCTTTAGCTCTTAATTGTGAGTCAGACTTGTGGCTGTTGATTTTAAAATTTGAATTTAAATTGCTGAACACACGTGTTTATCTGTAGTGTAACTTTAGCATTTAGATGTAAAAGCAGAAAGTGGCATACAAATGTGTACGTACCTGGGTGTTTGAATGTAATCCTTTGTTAATGATTGGCTTTTGGCACCTCTGATTTTTTCAAATATTGAATGACTGTATCAGATTGCAATATCACAGACTTCAGTTAAGACTAAGTATTGTTTATTAGAATTTATGTTCTTCTTTGACTTCATTGGAATCAATTTCATTCAGTGTTTTCTGGAGTATGAGATACTGTGGAGTAGCACACTCAAAAAAATCAATGCAGTCATGATTCCTCCCTGGCCTGTGAAGTTCCAGCACTATTTTTACTCACAATTACTGTGGCTGCACTTGTGAACACAGCGTCCCCTGCATCAGTGAGGGAGATTCTTATCTGGATGAACAGCTTTTGACTATAACTCCCTTACAGAATTAAGTCTTAAAATTTAAATTGTTAAAATGATATTAAAATTTCACAATTCCAGGTAATTTACTCCAGAAACAAGTACAAGCTCAAAATACTTTGCAGTTACTCATAATTACAAATATCCTACAGAAGTTCCATTTTAGTGAGAAAAACGTTCCATATTTTTCTAAAATACAGAACCTAACTTTATATGGCTATATATAAAAATAGACATAGATATATAAATACAGAAGTATATAACAAAAGATATATATGATAAAGTGTCCTGGGTTGAAGCAGTCATCTTCTGAGTAAACTGTCAGAGAAATGGTTTTGTTGGGTGAGGTAAAGGTGGAGTTGTCTTCATCACACCTGAACAGTGGCTGTAAATATGTGTTAATGGCATCAAAGGATGAATTTATGCAGCTTGCTAATATTGATGAATATTCTAATTTATTCAAAAATCCAACCAAAACCTGCAGACTAGCTGCTTGCTTTTACTCTTCATATTAGGAATGTTTTTTATGCTCTCTCCCACTTCCTAAGGATGGAGCAACTTCAGCTGCCAAGCAGGTCTCTTAAACAAATCCATGGAGCAATTTGGACTGTAAATGCATTACACTCTCACCTTTATGGCTGCAAGGTGCCTGTATCACCACTGTAAGACAAACATCATTAGGGTGATGCATTCCTGAGACGTGCAGCTCTGCTGGCAGATCTCTGCTCCTGCTTCTGCTGTTTCCACTGCAGCTTCACACCTCGGTGAAGGGAATCCCTGATCACTGGTTACACCCTTCCTCTTTTTTTTTTTTTTTTTTTTTTTTATTAAAATTTTTTTTTTTTTCCCTGGTTTCACCGTTTTTTTTTTTTTTTTTTTTTTTTGTAATCAGAATTTTCATTGTCTGCCATGGTTACACAGTTTGTTTTTTTATATTTCTTTTTGAGGCACATTGAAATTTATCAGTCTAGACAGTTCTGCCTCAGAGGTGGTGGTGCTTGACTGTTGCATTTCATTCCTGTCCTGCTAGTTTTTCATAAAAGTCTTACTCCATCTTGAAATTAAGTTACTCAATTTTATGCACCAAAAAAGAGGAAAGCTAAGGTCCAGTTGTTTAAATTGTTTTAGGATTTTAATTTTCTCCTCTATATTTACCTTCTTCAATAAATAAGATTATTGTTTATCTCTCAGCCTTTTTTATGCTATAATTTCTTCTTTTCCAAGAAAATACCTGAAGTTAACATTACCACTATGTGTTTCTTGGTTTTGGTGCTAGAGCATTAGATAACACCTTCAAATGATACATGGAGCAAGGAGCTTTTCTTTGTTTTATATGCTAACTTTATAATTCTGCATGTAATTTTAAAAGTATACGAAACCTCCTATTGCTTAGGGTTAAGAGAAGGAAGTCATGGTTCATTCCAATCCAAAGGCTCAAGTTACCAAGGCCAGTACTAAATCAGGTCTAATAGTTCTGATCTTCTACATCTCCATCACATATCACACCAGATTTCACCTTTATAATAGGCAAAAGTGGTTGATATTTGTCTGTTTGCACTGCAGGCCTTTTCACTGAAATGGCCACTCAGCAGTGGTCATACCCAGCGGAGAAAAACCTGGTATTTTGTGTTAACTCAGTACTGAAGGCTGTATTTAATCCTGTTAGACCTTAGGAAATGATTGTGGCTTCCTTGAGGGGTATTCAGTTGATTTAATAAGTAAGGTAGGAACATGGAATTTGTCACATGCCTTTTACACAAAGCTTTTGCGGAGGACTGAGTACTCCAGCACACTGAGCACTTTTCAAGTACAGTCTGAGTATCAGTCCTCCTGTACTTCCATTATTCATCACAACTTGTTGAGAATACATTATATAAAACATGAGTTCCTGAGGAGGCAGAACTAGTGACCTTCCTTTTAAACTGGTATTTGAAGCTGTTATTGATGTTATTAGCAATGGTGTTATTGGTATGCATTTCACCACTCTGCTCTTGTGCCTCCTGTTATGCTGGCACTGGAGCTGAGATTTCTGGGATCTTTCATTGGGAGGATTTGGGGGTTGGAATTGCTGCTCTTCTCTTCTTCTGTAGGAAAAAGAAACAGCCCTCCTCATTATACAAGACATTTAGGTTCACTTTCTCTTAAAGTCACTTGTATTATCTCTGGTTTTGCATTCATTTATCTCCAAGATTTTCATGACTATAAGGAAAAACTGCCCATCCCAGCAGGTGATTGTTTATTGGGATCAATGGCTCACAGCTGCTTCCTCAGGTAGTTTTATTATTCATGTTACCTATTCAGCAACCTTGCATTTTTTTCCTAAAATGTTAATAAATCCCTGGTGGCTCTAAAAAAAAAAATTCTTAAGAGATACGATTTCTTGGCTTGAAAAAAGGATATGTCATGATTGATGTCAATAAAAATAGTTCTTTAAGGTGTACTGGTCTGTGATAGGCAGTGACCCATTTCACTGTTGTCACTGGTGATCCTAATGGCCTCAGAATACAAATTCTTCAGCACTGGATAGCAGTGAATTACTTGCCAAACATCAAAACTGTGAAGAAAAGGTTCAGTTTCTTTCAGCTGGACTGCTGCTCTCATTATTGAAATGTACTGCAGGTTCCATCAGCAGCACCCTTCTGTCCATGGGCCCACAGCCAGGTGATCTCTGCAGCCCTCAGGGGAAAACACTGCTTTTAATTTCCTGATGCTAAAGGCATCTTATTTACCTGTAAAATCTCTTCTTCCTTGAGGAGAGAAGCAGAAATGTGACATAGTTGCATAAGGGGTCATTAGAAAGGTGCTGTTGTGGGACATCTTCTGCTTAGAGCTGTTTCCACAAATAAATCTGTTGTCCATTGACCTGGCTGTAAAATGAGCAGATGCCAGTTTTTCCTCAGAAGGATGTCATAGTTATACTCTGGCACACAAATATTGGATATTTCCCTGCAGAATTACTGTACCAGCTTACAGCACACTTTTCTCCATTTCCTGTAATTCAGTGTTGCTGAAGACTAAGGATGGATTAAGGCCCTTAAGCTTAACCTGCCAAACTTTCCTAAACAACGGTAGTTTATGCATCTTTTCAGAGGAAATCTGTATAAATTATCTTTGTTACAGGTGTTAAAAGAGGAGTCTCAGGTAAGAGGATGTGGTTTATCATCCACATTTAGGTTTGACTGTCTTTGACAGTCTCAAACCTTTAGGTGTTTTGTGTCTTATATGTCAGTTAAACAGGACTCCATGAGAAAATGCTCTTGCCTTAAAATAGGCTAGATTTCTGAACAGAATATGTGACAAAGCCTCATAACTTGTTTCTGCTCATTTTTATTTTATTTTGAGAGTCAGTGTAATTCAGACTCCAGTGCTAATGGAATTTGAAGGCTGTAACATTTATTGAAAAGCAGTAACTCAGCCTGCAGCCAGCACCTCAGATAGTGGTCAATGGTCCCTGAAGTAGCAGGCAGTCATAAAGCTTGGGCTTCTGACAGCTATGCAAATATTAATAACAGCAGTCACAACATGTTCCTCAGTCTCAGGAAACTAATTTTATGGCAAGGGATTTTTGTCATTTTAGCTGGTAACAGATGTATTTTCTTTTTTTCCATCATTTACTCCCGTATTCTGGAAAGCAGTGACAACATGTGAAAAAGCAAATACCCTTAAAACACTGTCCTGGCTATTTATCTGATCACTGTCCCTAAGGACAGCACATTCCTGCTTCAGGGTCAGCTGCATTCCTGCACCTACATCTCTTCATAACTCTCCAACTTGTAAGTCTGATCTCAATTTGTGCCCGAGCAGCAAAGTTTTCTACCCATTTTAAAGCTGAATGTAGGGATAATAATGACTGTTCTACTAGTTATTTCCTTTCTACCCTGAAGTGTAAATGAAAGATTCACAAGTGTGTGAGCTTTAATTGGGAGGGTCAGTTTAAATTGAAAGGTTCAGCCTCAGCAGCAAAGCACTGTCTGGCAAAATTAGGTTTGTGTTTAATAATAATAATAAAAAAAAATCTTATACATTTTTGAACATAGCATAGTTAAACCAACATGTTTCCACAGCATAAAATAATTACTGTTGCAGAGAAGTTAGACAGGATGGTGGTGTACATGTAGAATGCCCTGATGAGTTTGAAAAAGTTTAATATTTTTAAGCAGGCCTACTTGGAGTTCTGTTTTTTTCTGCACTGTGGTTTCTGACAGAAACTGTCTCTGGCACTCTGTATTGGTTTGTATACCAGACCAGAATAATGAATTATGGTGAAGATTTACATTTTATTTGTATGTAGCACAGCGAATAATCAAAACTATTTTATATACAAATCTTCAAGTGATTTTTTTTAAAGTTGAAACTGGTGTCCTTTCAGTTTACTGGCTCCTATTTCAGAATTGATTTTTTTTCCTGTTAATAGCCTGCATGTAGCAGCTGAAGGAGGAGTGTAATGTAAATCAAGAAGCATTTCTACCCTTGAAATAAAATTTACTGTGTAGTATAATTTATTTCAGCCTTTTTGCTTTTGTTTTTGACTTCATTTGAATTTTTGACATTCATGAGTGACTTCCATGTTGTAAAAGCTCCAAGAAGTAAAGCTTGTCAATCACTGCCATTAGAAGTTACAACATTATCACAACCCTAATAACTAAATTAACAAATAAAGATCAGATCTTTTGGGATTTAAAGGCCTTTCTGAATTTTTCTAAGGTCATGATTGTCTACCCTTTGCTTGGAAAATGTGTATTTATTCACATGTAGCTGTGTTTGTGGCTGTGCCACCAGTGATTGCATGCCTAAATTTAATCCCTATGATTTATGGTGAACAATTCAATTTCTAAGTGCCTTAATGGTTTTCATAGAGGCTGCTGAGTAACTGCTTATAGCAATGTATGGAGACACTATAATTCCTGAAACACTAAACAGGTATTGATGATGAAGTGGATGCATTAACTTCCAAAACAACTTCGATGTTTTCTTACAGTAAATGTAAAATCTCTGTTTAAAATAGGTTTGAAAGTAGTGTACCAAGAACAAAAACCTGGGAAATCCATTGAGCTATCATTTAGTGACAGTTCTGCAAGGAGCAGGAAATTCTGTCAGAACAGAAAAAATAATAGGAATAGAAGGCAACCTGCAGTACAGGGTGGGTTTGTTTACAGATGACTGAGGTATAGCCTAAAATTTGCAGTAGGGATGGTGACAGTGATCATTATGAAAAGTCAGGATTGATAACAGTAATAATAACCATTAACAGAGAAACAGAATCATTGTGGTTGGAATAGGCCTCTAAGATCATTTGGTCCAACCTTGCACTGCCAAGTCCAACACTAAACCACATCTGCAGCTGCCACATCTGCAAATCTTTTAAATCCCTCCAGGGATGGTGACTCCACCACTGTTCTGGGGAGTCTGTGCCAACCCTTGACAACCCTTTCTGTGAAGATATTTCTCTTAATATCCAGTCTGAACATCCCCATTTCAACTTGAGGCCATTTTCTTTCATTCTCCACTTTGCTGTGAAAATAATCTTCAATAAAGCTGCATGCAAAAGTTGTGTTTAATGTGAGCACATTATGAATGTTATTAGAAAAAAAGTTATTTAGAAAAAATAGTTATTAGAAAAAATAGTTATTAGAAAAAAAGTTATTTAGAAAAAAAACAACTCCTCTAAGTGGAGAATTTAAAAATTATTTTAAAATTGAATTCAGGACAGCAGCATGAAGGTAGTTTCATTTGCTTTATTGCTGGTATCTAAAGCTAAACTCAGTTCTGGTTTTCAACACATTGAATAGCATTGTTAAAATTCTCACTCACAGTTACATTATTACAGGTGTATCTGTTACATGTACAATTACTGCATTTTAGAAAGTACTTGAAAATTGCTCTCCAAATGAGGACTGCTGCAGTAATTATGGTTACTTTTTTTCTTTCTTAGGCAATCAAATATAATACCAGAAACCTATGGGTTCTTGCCTTGAAAATGGACTGTCTATAATATCTATAATTTATTTTCTCGGAATTGTTAGGTCACTTGTATGGAGAATAAATCCCAAAGCTGTATAATATTCCCCAAAGGCTTGGTGTACCCAAATCCAATACAGCCTTTTCCAAAATGCTTGCCATGAATTTTAAAGTATTGCTAATTGAGGAGGTGTTTCCTGATTATTAGATTATACCCTTTTTACTCTTCATAATGCTAAACCAGTTAACATTTGTCTGAAAATATACCAGAACAAAGTTGCCAGCCACAACATGCCAAATTGCACACCACTCCAATAAATGTAAATATTCTATTCATTGTTCTTCCTCATACCTTTCTTTTTCCAATCGCCTTAGAAAAGGCCTAATATGACCCACCAGAATATCTGTAAATATTTAACATTGCTGATGTATTTCTGAGAAAGCAGAAGCCCTGTTAATAGTTCAGCTGATGATTTAAGGGAACCAAAATACATAATTAAGAGATAATTAGTCCTCAGTGATGCACAGTTTTAATTGGTGTATAATTTGAATGTCTGAGATAAGAACTCGTGTAACTGATGTGCTGCTTGTGTGGGGCTTTTCTTTTCCAGGCAGACTGAGGCATCACCTAGTGGTGTTTGTATAGCACAATAAAGATGTATAGATATGGTATTTGCTAATAAAAATTATCTCCCCAGGATGATTAGCAAGTAGATATTGATGTTTTTCCCCCTTTCTCTTTCCCCCTTTCCCTCCGTTTCTCTTATATACTTACTGAAGTGAATTTTAGTTAGAAAATTTCGAATGCAATTAAAAAGCAAAAAGTTGCGGTTTTTCAGGACTTTTGATTAGTATAGAAAAATAAACCAATTATTCATCTTGGGATTTGGGGTGGGAATGTATAGTGAGGTATGGAAACCATTTGTTCAATAACAAGAAAAAACTTTGAAATATTAGGATTCTCCCTGAAGAAAACATCTATGCCTTGTTGAACTGCAGAAGCCTATAAAGGTCAGACACAGTGGCTTCAGAATTATTTGAAAGTAAATGTTTTGCTCATAGGGGATCAGAATGGAAATGGGAAGCTGGTGGGAGAGAATAGATGTTTTCAAACTATTTATCATGACTGTCAGAAACTCCTTTGTCAGAAGGATTAATACAACCTTAGTTGCCCTTTGTGATCAGGATTTTATAGAAAAATGTGGGTCATGTACAGCATTTCTGTTTCTTATATCTCTGTTTAAATTTGGTTTTCTGTCAAATCCTTGTTTTTCAACATTTCTTAGTAAACAAAATGACAGTCACCCAAAAACAGTTTAAAAACTTCATCGTAGGGGCTTTGTGAGGAAGAACTTCTCGAGAGCCCCACATGTGCTGAGCAGTGATGATGATGATGGTGAGCATCACCAATATAATGGTGGCCCTGATGTGGAGAGAAGTTTCAGGGTTAGGAGGAGTAGCTCTTGTGTCTCCTGAGCTCCTCTGGCTCCAGGTGCTCGTGTACATCATGGGATTGTCCTGCACCAGCAGCGTGTGGGCACTGGTGCCAGGACCTGGAGGCTGATCCTGACCTCTGAGCACTGACCCAGCAAGGGGATGGTGAATTCTCTCTGAGCCGTGATCCTGGAGAAAGAACTTCCCAGTGCAAATACAGTTCTGGGATTTTGCCTAAAGCTTCAAAGCTTAATTCCTCAGGCTGTGGCAAAATAGCTACAAACTGTAGGAATACTTACAGCTGAGTTTGCAGGGCTCTCTAAATCCCAGTTTTCCTAAAGCACTGAAGCTTCAACAGTTGAGGCTGTTTTATGTTCAGGAGCACTCTCAGGAGTGAGCCCAGGTGTCATCAGCATCCTTAGTGCAAGGAGTGCTACCTTGGATTAAGCAGACATTCATGCTTAAGAATGGTTATTTTAGTGAATATTTCAGTATTTTTGGTGGCACTCTAATAGGTAAGAGTTATTGCAGTCACAGATGCATGGAGCTGAACTTCGTATCTGCTGCTAGAAACAATCCTTGAGAATGGAAAATAGTTGCCATATTTTGATCTTTAGGAGCTCCTTAAAATATCTTTCTTGTGGTGATATTTTACTTTTATTTTTCTTTTGAAAAGCTTGGTATTAATCTCTGAACCATTTGGCCAGTGTAATAATTTCTGAGATGTGATAACAAAATTAGTATATTACTCAGTGAGACTCCAGGATTTAAAAAGCCAAAGCCACTCTGGGGTTCCTTGTGGACTAACTAATGCATAAATGGGTTGAACTGAGCTAACCAGTGTGAAGATGTTTGGAAGTCACAGTCAACAAATGCTTTTCCTGAGAAATGCAGAAGGAGCACACAAAATTGAGTAGAGTCACAAGCTCTTCTTTTATCAAGAAAACATGCTCAGACCTGTAAACTTGGCTGATAATTGGGCAAATTCTGGGGAGGTGCTCTGTGTTAGATTTTAGTGTGAATGCTTACTTCAGACTGTGGAAAAGGATGATAGGGTTGTTATTCTGTTTGATTTTATTATGAAATGCTGATTGTTTTATTTTGAAATGCTGTAAGGACCTTTAAATTGTGATAATGATGCTATTTAAAAATCCCTTGAATTCTTTATTATCAGGAAGCTAATTTAATGTATTTTGAAGAAAAACAAAAGAAAACCAATAAACTGCTTGTTCTGTTAGACAAACGTATTTAGTGCCTTCAGGGAGTCAGAATAAACAATTATCAGACATAGATAGCCAGATAAGCAAATTTGAGCACAAGGGCAGAGAGCTTGCAGGTCATCTGGTCTTCTAAAATCTGGCTTTATGTACATTAGTTACTTGTCATTACTTTTACATGTAGGCACTTGATTTCATTGCTACCTAGGTGTTACATCTCATAGATGATAAATCCAGAAGGGGCTGCTTTGGTTGTATAATTTGAAATGAGACATAAACTAAAGCATAGGCTTTCATAAATTAATTGCAGTTCGAACTGGACCATATACTAAAAGAAAAAAAAATATCTCTTGGCCTAAATATTTCTAAAGGGGATGTGCACTTTACTTCTGCTACATATTTCTGACTGTCAATTATTGCCACTGTTCAAAAATATTTGATTCATGATAAGTGGAGCTTTCCCAGGGCTACTCTTGAAATATAATTTTGTGCTAGCAAGGAGAGCTTCCTCCTTTAAAGGATGTGATGTTGTTGCAAACCCCATATACTTTACCACCTTTTTTTGGCTTTTCTCTGAGCCCTCCAATGTTTCAGTGTCCTGTGGGAGCCAGAACTGGGTGTGCTTTTCCAGGTGTGATTGGATCTGTTTTGGATGCAGAGTTAATGAAATACTTGAGGGGGCAGACAAAGGGGCTTTTAGCAGCTCCCCCATGGACACTGTGCTGCTGAGGGAGACAGAACAGCCTTAGCTCTGTCATTCCTACTCTTCCTTCTTGTGACTCCAATCCATCCTTTTTGCTGCATTCAATATTTCCCTCTATACACCCAGGAGTACCACAGCTCCTTCATCACAGCATTGGGAATTTATTGAGTATCTACCACAACCCCAAATATTTTTCAATGTCACTAAGTCCAGAATAATGTCCTTGAAAATGATCTTCATTCTTTGATTCCACATTTATACTGCCAAATCTGGTTTTACTACTCTTATCTTTCCCTTACGCTCTTATACACATGGCTTTGGAAGTGACCTATTATTTTCACTTTCTTTCCTCAGCATGCCAGATAAAAACATATTAATTATGATATTGTTGTATGGCAAGGTATTGACAGAAGCTTTAAAGAGCACTAGAAAACCAAGATCTAAGAATCTTGTTTTGCCTTGCATTAGAAACACATTTGTAAAAATAGGATTTTCTCTTCTCAATCACATTTTACATTAGTTAAAAGTTTAATAAGTTCCATGATAAATTTTTATTTTAGTTTCTCAAAATTGGGGTTTTATCAAGGATTAATACAATCTTTTTACATGTAGAAACAGGAAAATATCCAGAATTACTGTAAGTTCTGTTACTCATATTGCTGTGGATGTGTTAGGAGTGGGTTAGGAGATGTAGACATGAATTGGAGGGCAGCAATCTCCTGTGAAAACATGGAAGAACTGCTAGTTGGAGAATATTTGTTTGGAACACATATGTTCTTAAAGGTGATAAAATGAGTTTATAGACCAACATTCTCTGCAGATTTTTCTATTCTAGTACTACATTATTATTTATCTTACGTGATTTTTATTCATCGCTTTCATCTTTCATTGCTAACTTTTCATTACCATCCTTCACAAAAAACGGGGGAAGATGAATATTGTGTCTTTTTTTCCCCTTCCTTTTTTGTTTTTGTTTCATGATGTCCTCATTCTACTTTCTTGTCTTTTCTTTTTATTATTATTCCTTAGAGTGACAAGAAAAATACACAAGACTGACATTATTACAGATTGCAGTCTTGTTAAAATTGCCATATTAACTATGAGGCCAGGTAGTGAAAGCCCATTCAAGCTGTCAGATATTCCCAAATGAGTGAAATAAAAGCTGTTTGTATGTGTGTAGAATCACCAGTACTCCTTTGTCTCCTAATACCATCTTAGTGCAGGCTTTGAATTGTTTTCATTTAAGGTAATTTTGGTTTTGTTCTGTTCTCGGTGGTAGGGTCTGAGAAATTCTCTGCTGCGTACATAAGGGAGGTTTGCAGAAATGACTAATTTTCATGGATAAAAGTATTGTTTTAGTTATCTCTGGTGGAACTGTCAGAATTTCTGACTCTGGGAAACAGAACAGTTTATAGATGAACCTCTCAAGGTCTTGGGTCCAGCTCCCTGCTCAGAACAGGGCAAACTTCAAAGTCAGGTTTGATTGCTCAAAACCTTGTCAAGTAATTTTCTTTCCTGCATCTGCTGGAGGTTCTGTCCATTGTATCTAATCCTTGTTCTGTGCACCTCTGAGAGGACTCTGAGTCCATTTTCTCTGCAACTTACCCATCCTTTCTTTGCCTTCTCTTTGAAACATTCAAAGTTAATGACTTCTCTGTATAGTAAAATGTGAGTTCAATGAATTTGCAGAGTTTAAGATCAATACCAGGAATTCAGTGCAATTCACTGCATTCTCCTTGAAAGTCCCTCCAACCCCCAGGCTTTAAATATAATGAAAATACTTACAAATTCGAGGTGACTTTTTAAAATAATAAGTTTTGTAATATAAATACAGGACAGTTTCTTTTGGTATTTATTCAGCTGTTAAACATTTTGAGCCAAATATTTATCTCTGCCTTCATAAAGAAAAAATACTGCTTAAATGACATCTGGATAGTCTCCTTTTTCCCCCCCTTTTTGGCATGATTTCTTAAATATACATTCCTGGATTGAAAATTTGACCATGCTTATTTGTCCAGACCAGAGATTGGAAAGACCAAGGATGGAGTTCATCTCTTAATGCTGCAACTCAATTATCTTAGTGGTGTTTTCCAGCTTAAAAGACTTAACTCTTACTCAGTAGCACTAAGGATAAAAAGGAGGGAAGGGTGTAAAACTGCATTTAAACTGAAATATAATGGTAGAAATACACAATTTTTTATTGTTACTGTTAGGCTTTGCAGTGTAGGAGGTGAGATGTCAGTGGAGAAAGGATTTATAAAATGTTTATTCAGGGGTTTAAAAGAAACTTTTTGGCTCTGCTTTCTCACTGGGGATGCATTAATGTTCCACTCCTGAGCATGAGCCTGGTGTAAATGTGTCACTGCATCCATGCCAAAGTGAAGGCATTCAGTGACATTCTGAAGTGCTTTTGTCAGCTCTTCAGTGAGGATTCAGCAACAGACGTGCCTCAGTCTCAGATGGATCAGCATTCTTGTGGTTCAGACCCACGTGCACCAGCAAGAATAGATTTTTCCTTTTCTCTTGCCCTCTCTTTAGGCTTTAGAAAAGGCAAAAAGCTATTTAATTCACATCATACCTGTATTAACTACTGTAAGCTGATAATGCTGGTTTTTTTGTAAAGTGATTACGTTGCTGGTTTGTTGGTTTGTTGTTTTTTTTTTAAGTGATAACACTTCATTTATATTCTGTGGGCATTAAGTGCAAAACTTGGTTTGTTTTGAAAATCTTTTTTAGCTGTATTCATCTGTGGAAAGGCAAGTGGTGGGAAAGAAAAATCAATTGCAGCTGTATTATTTGCAAAGTAATCAATTCACTTCTCCATTCTAACTAGAAGAGGCATCCTGAGGAGCTGGGAAAATTACACTAATCTGATATGTTTGGATCTTTGTTTCATTGTAAAGACTGATACTCATCTCCTTACATCCACTTCCTCTGAATTTTATTTGGAGTTCACATAGATAAGGGGTAGTTGAACACATCTTGAGCGTCAATATAATCACCCTGTTCTTTTGACAGTACTTTGTCTTTTTTGGTCTTGTTTTGGCTTCTCTTTGATTCATTTTCTATATTCATTATTTGGACCTGAACAATGTCTAAAATTACGTGTTTAAAGTAATTTATGAAAGAGAAGGAAACAGTGACTTCTCCTTGGTTTTCATGCATACTAGGTATTATTCTATCCAAGACTTGATTCCATTATTACTATATTCATTAAAATAAAATTTACTTATTTTTACCAACTGCTGGTGTAATTAGTAATTTACAGAATGTGAAGGGCTGTAAAATTTATGTGCTGAGCTTCAAGTCTTGCAAATATACATGGAGCAATTAAGTGTTTTTCTGACATAATATCTATATAGGCTCGGAGCTGACAGTAATCTTTCTCATTATCAGGATATGTTAAATCCGTTTAAGCAAATGTTTTCATAAACTAGTCTATCTGTTTTAAAAATCTCCAGATTTCCTCATGATTTGAACTCAAAATTGTCTCACAATTCCTTTATTTCCATAAATAATCATTCTGTTCAGACACATTTCTTATCGTGCAACCATTGGCTATGACGTCAGTAGCTCTTCATTCTTCCATGTATATTCCCTTTTTTATATTTATGCATGACAATCCTATTTCTTGTCAGCCTTTCAGCCAGCTAAGCAAGCTCTGTTCTTTGTGTTTAAGATTCATTTTCTGTTCCCCTCCTGGCCACCCTAATGGCTCTTCACCTTCCGCTTGAGTCTTTCAGTAGAGTGACAGTGCAGGGCACAGTCATTAGTCTGTCAAAACATCCTTTTGCAGTTGGAAGATTAAATTGCACCCTACCATTGTTATCGTCACAATTTTGGTCACTCCACTAAGATGCCTCACATTCCTTTTGTATTTTTCTTTATGCTTGGCTGGTGCAGTTCCAGGAAGTTGCTTTAGTGCTGTTTGTTCTACACCTGTTGTAGCCAGGTGGAAAAGGGGCAGGACTTCTGTAGTAGTAGTAGTGATAATAATCATCATCATCATCATCAATAATAACAATAAAAATAATAATACATTCTCATAACAATTTCACTTGAAATAAACTGATTTTGTTTGAGGTGAAAAATTAAAATTGTGTTCTTGTATCATAGAATTTAATCAGTTAAGGAAACCAGTGAAATCTGAGTGCCTGATTGCAGTGTGTAGGTGCTTTGTCATAGGAGTACCAATGTGAATTTATACTCCTGAGGTTGCAAATACTCTAAAGATCATTAACTGGTGTTTCATTTGCAGGATGTTTTTGCATGGTTTGTCATTCACAGTGATAAATGGCATGATATCATTGGTTTTAACTAACAGTTTCTGTTCATGTCCACTCACATGCTGTTTCCACTGGCACAAATTCTGAGTTATTGCAGTTGCATTCACTATCTGCAAAATACTTTGTGTGCCAATTTTTATTTTTTCTGAAATAACCTATGCTTAAATTCTTGCTCATATTTTTTAAACTGTATTTTGGGGGTTTTTTTGGTGATATTTAAACATTACCTTTATTAACTCCATGTCAGTGTGGTGTAATGAGGCAAAGTGTCTAGGAAGGGATTTCTCATTTTGGTAGTTTTAGTTTAAACTGATAATTATGGAAGATACAGTAGTGACAATTTACTAACAATGTAATATTAGGTGTGCTAAGGTTAATTGTGTTTTTTATCAGAAAGGACTTAATGGGAAATGCTACATCATTGCAATAACATTGCCAGGTTTCTAAAGGGAAGGATTCAATTATTATTAATTATATACAATGCTAATGCTATGGTTTTTAAAGGCTTTTTAAAGCTGCAACATAGTGAAAGCAAGTCATTTAAATGATCATACCAAGTAATATTATACTTCAAAAATTCTACTGCTAAGCTGACACCTCTTGTATTAACAGTGTTCAAATAGGAACTCAGGATATAAAGAGAACAAAATGATAAGGCATTCAAAGACATAAACCAGGATTAGTTATCGTGAAGAATGGTGTTTTAAATACAATTTTTAAAGCAGTCCTTTTGCTCTACTCAGCTCTTCTGGTTTCAGCTTGAGAGTTCAGAGGATAGTAAAAACTGCAAAGAGGTTTAGGAAAAGTGACTTGAGACAATACTGAAGTGACTTAAGAAGACTTAAAAGGACGATACTGAGCTCAGGTTGTTTGAGTGATGATGGGGAAAGGAGATGGGGAAAGGGAACAAGAAGAACAAATGGGACTAAATACCAGTGGGAGATACTTAAGACAAGCTAAAAGGAAAGATGGCACAGGCAGTTTCTAAAATCTCTGAAACCAGACGTTTTAAAGGAATTGTATAACCACCTCTCTGGACAGATTTGATATTCCTTTGGGGAAGCAGATATGTCCCATTTGCTGTACTTGATGTGCTTTTGTTATGTTTTCTGTGATATAATTTTCTTTTTTGAATACTCTGTGATTTTTTTCCCCTTTTTGATATGTACATTTTTTTGATATGAACAATTTCTAACAACAAAAGTGAAGTGAATCCACTGATGACATCTTACTAAATAATTGAAATCATCGTTTTTATGGTATGACACACAGGTATCCTTCAAGCCACCCTGAAGAAGTGTGGTGAGAAAACAGTAGTGGGGATGAAGAGTGTTACAGCTATCTCTGATTTTGTTATGAAGGAGCAATAATTGACAATTAAAAAAAAAAAAAATCATAGAAACAGTGATTACTACAAAGCCGTTAATGGGCTTCAGAAAAGCAGGATTAAACTGGTCCATTTTCAGCTTTGTGAGTTTCCTGTGAACAGTTTAAAAACAAATGAAATTGGTCTTTTACCAATTGACTCTTCTTTCACTGCCAGTTTGTTGACACTTAGAGCCCTTTGCTCCACAAGGAACCAGAACACAATTGGTCTAGTACATGGTCTTTAATTGAATTGACTATTTTGCCCTGCTGCTCAGGGAATTGATAAATTGCTACAACCTTCTGTTCTCAAAGTTAGTGGGGGGGGGTTTATCATTTGTTTTAGGAACAGAAAGAAAGTATGAAAGAACAGCATTCAGAAGTGGTTAGAGATATCACTGAATTTGTTTTGACTAATTATATTATTGCAATCTTAGTTCTGTGAAATATTTTAGAAATTAATCAGTGGTTACTGTAATTTCTTTTTTTTGGTTTAATCATGCAGATAAAATAAACTTTCATATTCAATGTGCCACTTGTGGTAGAATATAACTGCGTGTTTTGAACTTTCAGTAGCAAAGTTATTTCTTTGATCTGAAAATATTGCTAAGGAGAATCTTTTTCTTGACCACTTAATGTGAACAGTAGTACATTAATGTTTCTGTAAAAGGTAGTTGACCTGCAGACACAAAATGAATGACATTTTGTTATCAAACAGATTAAAGGAAATTCCCAAAGTTTTTTTTAAATCGAGAAATCATGACAGGAGTAATTTTTTTCCAAACAAATAGATATTTTTGCTCATAATTGCTAATGCCCTGCTCCCTTTTTCCTCACAAATGTTTCCCACTTACCAGATTTTGTAAGTCACAGATCATAACTGCGTAGCATTTTTAAGTCATCTGGATATTTGGGTGCTGATTTTTGGAAGATTTTGAGGCATCTGGGTACTCTGAATGACTTCTGTGATATCAGCCATTATTTATCTTTGATTTTATTTCATATCCTATAATGAACAGAGTCTTTACAGCTCTTATAAAGCAGTAGAGAAAATTCAAGGGGTTGCTTTGCCTGAAGACAGAGACTGGGGAAATGCAAAGGGACCCCCCTCATTGGCTTCACAGAATCATCACACGAGTTTTGGAGAGCTCGGTGGGTTTGTGTGTCCTCTGGTGCTGAATTCATAGCAGGCTGTACTGCAAAATTTACATACAAACCTACCTTTATGGTTGTTTTCTCTATTTTAATCTCAATATGCAAATAATTTTTTAGTTATTAGTCAAAACCTTATACAAGTCAGCATAAAAACATGATTTAGTAAGTGATGGAAAGAAGCCTGTTCTCAAAGAAGAGAAGCTATGGTATGTTGCTGAAAATGAAGGAATAGCTTTAATTACTTTTCTAAGTGTCTTATATTTTTTTCCCCTATTATGATGACTGCATAAGTAAAATTTCATCTGTCTTTGCATGAAATAAACATGTTTTTCAGCAAATTTTAAAATGGGTATTTAATCTGATGAAAACTGCCCCTGTGTTTTCTAAGGCACCAGACATTTTGGGGGGTTAACTGGCAAATATTCAGCTGCTGCAAGGCGTAATATTTGATTCACCTCTGACCAGAAATAACTGTGTCCATCAGGATTTACAGAAGGAGTGTTGAAATGTTTCATCATGCCTTGAAAATCTTTGATTCACTGGGCTTTTACTGTGCTCTGAGAAGACAAGGATATTGTTGAAGGAGATTCAGAATTGCCCACTAGAACTCGAAAGAGAAACAAAAGCTCTCTGAGGGTGAAGCTAAGAGGTTTCAAGAGGACAACTGGAGACTCCTTCAGGTCATACCCTGAGGTTGCTTTTGTCCTGAAAAAAGTAATGGAAAAATGGGAAAGACATGGAAACACGTAGAAAAAAAATATTATGAGGGTTGATAAGTATTACCATTTTATTGATTGCAGTTTTTATAACTGAAATATCTTGGAAGTCAAATTAATTTCAACTATTAACCTTATATATTGGTAGAATTCAGTTTTGGGATTAGTAAAAGAGGAAAATGCGTGATAAGCAAAAGGGGGCTGTGTTTCTACCAAATGTGACTTTCATACAGATCATTCTTTTTCTTATGTCCTTGTCTGTTTTGGTTTTCATGTATGTTGACGGTTTTGCTGCCTAACAGTGTAAACTGTTGTTCAGTTTCATCCTTTTTTTGCAAAGATA
Source organism: Cisticola juncidis (assembly GCA_013400215.1). NCBI lineage: Eukaryota > Metazoa > Chordata > Aves > Passeriformes > Cisticolidae > Cisticola > Cisticola juncidis. Next base: position 129,479 of record VXBR01009081.1, read on the forward strand.
GCTGATATGAAATGCATAGAAAATAGCTTGTGAAGAGCCTTGAACTAACCCAGAATTTGTTGAGATCAAAATCAGAGAGTATTATTTTTATATACCTGAGTGCAGTATATTAAAAAATGTATATTAGGATTTAAAGTCCCAATTAATGCTGTAATTTTATTTTTGTTTCGATTTCAGAGATTCCAAGTGTAAGAGATTTGTATCATTGGGCTCTATCTTGCAAAGCAGTCAGAGTGATCTGTTGGCACCACATAGTCATCAAGGAAATTTTCAAAGCAAAGCTTAAGCACTTAAAATTCTATGTTCTAATTCCAGATTTCTGTAATAATGTGGTCCCATATTTATGTACACATTTATTCCCTGATTGAAGCATTCCAATATTCAGAAACAGGAAGAACAAAGGAATTTTCTGTCTTCATCAGTCATCTTGCCTTCCAAAACAAAAGTCTCTTTAATCTTCTGGGCAGCAGTTGTAGATGTTTAGTATAAAAAAATATCCTTTTTGATTATTTTGTTTCCCTTTGAATAATCCCTTGTCTGTACAAACAGAATATTTGTAATAGCTCTGGTTTAAGCATCATTATATGGTGTGTAGTTACAGATCTACTTTTTCTAATCTGGAGTTACATGCTGAAAATCTTCTCAAGGAAAAAGAGTAGACTTTTTATTATTTTCCTGTTGTCAAATGAGCCTTTTTCTCTTCCCATCTCATCAATAGTCTCATGCCATTTTCTTTAGAGAGCTCCCCTTCCACACAAGCAAAGGGCATTAAACATGAACATTGTTTTAATATTATTCCACTGAAAAGAATAATTGTGAAATCCTCCCCTTCCTGAATCAACACTGTAAACAGTCAAGAAAAGGAAGTTATTTCCTCTTTCTCAGCTCATTTCTCAGTCAGGAATCCAAGCTCCCTTCAGCAGCTCTGTTTTGGGTGGTGCCCACACTCAGAGCTGCTCTGCAGGTGGTGCCAGGTACAGCATCCTCAGCATCTGCTGCTTTGGCTTCTGCTGGAGAACCATTGCAGTGCTGGGTTTTGTCCCTCTTAACTTTTAGAGGGATTTTAAAATCACATTCTTTAGATTTGAGTAGAAATTCTTTCACCTGGGAAATGCGTAATGCAAACTTCTAATCTCAGCTGTTAAAAGCATTATTGTGTATGGTTTTTGTAGAAAATCTATCTTTAGCATGAGAGATCTGTTAATTTAGGGTAATTTCTTCCTGTCTCTTATGTATTTTATTTTCAAACCCATATCACTGACTTAGTATTCATATCTCAATGAAAACAAATTCCTCATGTGGTTGGGGGCTCTGATGAGTAGCCTGAATATTGATTGCTCACAAATCACTTTATATGTGAAATCCTTACTTTTGCTTTGCAGTGCTACAAAGGTGTATTATCTTTTATAGAGGGTTGAGTGCAGTTAATAGAAAAAAAAATGGTATATGGAATTATTGTTCTATTTATTCTCTGAAGAAAAAGGATAGGTGATGTTTTTTCAGTTAGGAAAAGCTAAACTGTATAGATTTATGATGCTTGTAGGACATTTTGAGGCATTTTGAGAAAATGCTTATCTACTGACCTTGTATGAGACATGTCTGCCAGAAAAATTAGGTTCATATGACACTAAAAGTTATAGATTTCAAACTATTTTTCCTCATCACACAACCATAAAAATTGGCTGCAAAGCAGCATCAGTTTTCCTCAGTAGGAATTTACTAATCCTTCTTTCACCAGAACCAGATTTCATGTAGTTACAAAACAGATTTAACTGTAAGACTGAACTAATTTTTCACAAGGACTCCATCAGTATTTAAATAGACTTGTTCAGCAATATTAAATCTATTTCATTTAAAACCTTTCCCTTACCTATTCTATTGTACTAGAAATAAAATATGTCAGGAAATTGGTGGTAGGCGTGGGAAGATAATAAAATGAGAAGAGATAAACTGAGTGGCACATACAGATATCTCAATTTGAATGTGGCCTGGTGGGTACATTTTCCTGATGCCATTTACTTTTCATTTATATATGTAACTATATATAGATATTATATATAAATATATAAAGAGTATATATGTGTATGTTCCTTTACATAATTATTTCCATACATTTCCATATTAATTTCCCTATACAAGCCAGAATAACTTCATTATCAGAGCAGTAGATTGTAACACTTCTATTTATCCAAAGTTTAAATTAAATCTGTCCATTTGGGTTGTTCCTATGGAACACTTTGTTAGTGAAATCATCACTTGTGGAAGAGTGGTGTGAGGTTTGATGGACTCATCTGGGTGATGGGACAGCAAGGTTTTTATTGACAAAGAAATGCAAGGAGGCTGAGCTGTGCCAAGGGGCTGTGCTGCCATCCAGGGGGATCTGGAGGGGCTGCAGAAATGGGCTGAGAGAACCTCATGGAGTTCAGCAAAGGGAGGTGCAAAGTCCTGCACCAAGGGAGGAAAAGCCATCACTGTGCTCTGAGAAGGAGAAAGGGAACCTGGGCTGAGCTGGGCAGGGAGGTGGCCCCAGAACTTACAATGTAGCTTGACTGTGTTCATGGTGGTTTTAAATTTTTTAGTGAATATTGCAGCATAAAATTCTACCTAAATTGCCAGATTAATTATTTTAATCGACCTTTATAGCTTTAGTTTAGGTACAGCCACATAATTAGCAAATGACAGTTACTGTTAGGTTTATCCTGATTTTTATCATTCTTTTATTTGTCAAACTGTGTTAAGGACAGTTTCTCATAGCTTAGTTTTTACTGTTCACCTGCCTTGAAGTAAAGACCAGTAAGTACAACTCAGTGAAAGCAGGGAAAGAAACAGGTGACATTTTGGTGTGTGTTTGCATGGTTCTTTAGTTTCCTTTCATTGTGCTTTCACTCACTACTGAAAGATCTCCAAAGCAAAAAGATCAGAGAACTCTGTGAGCTCTCTGAGTGATAATCACATGATAAAAAAAAAAAAATCCAAATTTCAAACAGAAGTATCCTTGACTTCTGAAGAGCAGCAGTTGTAGTCATACCTGTCATGAGGATAAACCCGTGTCAGCATGGCCTGGTGTATAAATAATGGAGGGCATTTCTAGCTCAGTTTGTTTATTATCTAGCTCAGAACCATTTTGAATTCCAGAAAATTATGATGTAGAGTTAATTGGCATGGATAGCAGATTTAATTTCATTAACATTTGCTTGTATGTTTCTTAATATTGTTCAGTTCTGCCTTTGGGAAAAAAAGCAAACCAAAATCCCCCCTCAAACTACTGTAGCTTAAATATTAGTAACTTAAGGAACTTAAATACTTCATATTCTTATGCAATAGTCTACTAATCAACATTTATATATCACAGCTAAAATTAAATTAAATTAGATTGAAACTAAATTACAAGGTCCTGAGTAAATTGGATTTGGTAATTTACTACTGAGTCAATCTGCAACTGATGTCATAATTTAGATTTGCCTCTTATGTGAGAATGATGCCAAGAATTATTCTTCCCTTTGCAGTTTCAATTTGCGAGCATGAAGAATAATGATCAGGCTTGAAGTACAAAACTAGTAACTGGCCAGATGTTAATAATGAATTTGTAAAGATGCCACTGCAGGTCTGTCAGCTCGTCTTTTCTTGAATTTGAGAGACAAAGCTGGGACTCTGTGACTCTCAAGAATGCTCAGAGTGAGAGGTGTCTTATGGTTTGTGTACATAAAACAGACAGGATTTGAGATGAAGAAGTGTTGCAGATGTCATACTTAGTTGTATTTATAGTCACTGGGTTTTATGCATTAAACACTGCCTTGAAAGCTTTAAGGAATTTTTTTTCGTTTTTGACCACTAACCTGTTTATCATTTATCACCCTAAATTCTGACAGCTGGCTTACTTCCAGAATCTGTGGGAAATAATTTTTATAGAAGGTATAGAGGATGAGGTCCATATAACTTCTTTTTCCGTTTTAGTTAGCTTTCAAAATGTATATTTCATTCTTTGAGTCCTAGAAAGGGATGGTTTGACATGATTTCCCACTCTCAGGTATAAATCAGGAGACTGTTTTATTACATAATAGCGTGGTTTGCATAAATGCACTCCATTTCTGAAACCTCTTACATATTTAGAGAAATTTCATAATATGCCATATTACTGAGTTGTTCTTCCCAGCTGGAACAACGGCCTTGGGCATGAAGCCACACAGTTGGGCAAAATAATGGCATCATTTTATAGCTTGATAATGGCACCATTAGCACAAGATATTATCATATCACCTTTTTATGGATACTTATACTTTAAACCAAGCTCTGTTATATGACATAAGTGCAGCATTGGAACAGACTTCAAAAAATAAAGGTGCAATTTTTCTTTCAACAAGTTAAATATTGTAACATTTATGTAGCTATTACCTTTATTCTATATAAAACAGTGAGCTTCTCCTTTGGATGTCTAATAGAAAAATATATATAAACCCAGCAATTTTGCATCTGAAATAGGTACTCAGGTGTAAGGTGTTTCTTGACCCATCAAGTGAGACTTTTACTCCCAAACAGATGGATGAGAGCTCTTGGCCAAATTGATGCAGTTTCTCATTCTTCCAGTCTGATGGAGCTGTTGGTGCTTTGGAGATTATACAAAGTGCAGGTTCAAAAAGTTAATTTTGAGTGTTCCAGAACTCAGATTTTTAATTCTAGTCTCAGTTTGTAATTGTTGATCTGCTTACAGACTGCAGGCTCATCTTTGAACTAGGACTTTGCTTCTCAAAGCACATCTCCAATTGCAATTAAAATGTGCAAGACCTACTGTCTCAGAAAATCAGCTTTTTCTGACAGTCCAATCCACAAAAAGCAGTAAAGATTTCTGAGAGATTGTCTGTTCTTTAGTAGATCACTTTTGCCTATGGGTGAACTACAAGTACTCTGATGAAATCATATTGAGTAGGATAAAAATCTGAAACTGGGAATATCAGTTATCACTATGGAAAACACATTTGCTTTTGAGGGTTTTAAGGAGTGTATTGTGCATTGTTGTTACAGTTTCTTCCAGTATTCTTATCTGTTCATAGTTTAGATCCCAATCAATAGATGAATTGTTGCTTAAATACTGCATCTTGAAATTTGTCAGGCAGTTGGAGTTTTAAATAGGAAACACATTTATGCTAAATAATGTTGAAAGAATTATGGAAAATTGTTAAGATTTTTCCCTTGATTTGAGAGCTTTGATTGCCTTTCACTTCAGTTGGGATTCTTACATTTCATACCCAACATCTTTAAGAGGTGTTCAGATGAAATATTGGTATAATGACTCTGTCCAGGAGACCAAAACCTACCAGCCTTCAATAAAGAAGAAGTTGACCTGAAATTGCACCTGAGTTCGGGTGTCTTTGATTTCCATCAGGCTTGTAAATTATAGCACAACAAATATTTGGTGACCTTGAAAAGTCACTAAAATCTATAGATAGAATTTTAGTAGATAAGATGTATAGAAAAATAAGGAGGATTTCTTAGGAAAAAGGTATCAGGAATGCTTATGGTAGAGACTTGATTAAATATTGAGATGTTTTCGTCTTTGGCATTAAGATTTTTCATCACAAGAAAAAGTTAATAAATAGTCAAAACCAAACAAGTTCAATGACATAAACACTATAGCAGACAGTAGTTTGTATTTTATATAGTTCTTAGTGAAAAAAGTATGCAAAGAATTTTTGGTAATAGATTAATTAGGGTTCAATTTCAGAACATTTAAAATCTCTCACTTGGTTAATTTTGGAAGGATATTAAGCAGATGTGAACAATTGGGTTTGTTTTTTTAAGACTGAGATTGGAAATGTAGCAATTAAGAATGAATAAACTTTTTTTTTGAAAGATCATTTAAAAACCACAATAACTGTGGCTTATTATTGTGTTATCTCACACAGGGGTTGGGGCTGGAAGGAACCTCTGGAAGATGAAATGAATGGTATTGTTCAAAGATGGAATCATTGAGTAGATAACACTTCCCAGTGCAACTCTTCAGGCCAATAATGAAAAGACAGAGAAGTGCTCTTCACAAACTATAGACATCAGAGTGGTGCTCCTGTAACAGGGCATTGCAGGAAATGTGTAGATTATTTTACATCCAAGTATTTGTCATCATTACCAGAATCAGGGCATTTCTCTCAGGAACTTTTGGTGTAGCAAACTTTGTCAGCCAGTTTCTGCCAGAATATCAGTTGGTACCCTTTTTTCTTTTCTTGTGATATAAAGAGACATTTGCAAGATGTATTTTATGCTTTAAAACTAAGAAAAAGCATAGTACTCTTTGGTACAAGACATGGGGAAGGTTAAGTTTCACTTGAACTAGATGGTATTTGTTGTTTCAAGTGAGCACTTTTAGCATGGATGCCTCTGCACTTCCCAGCCTTGGAAAAATGGAGAGGAAATTAAATCTTTCAGAAATCCCTTTTCTGTCTTTTCTTCTATTACTGGCACAGAGCCCTAATAACCTGTTCTAACAATGGTGAGAAGGGAAATAATCATGCTTAGTCGTGGAATCACAGAACCACTGGAGTTGGAAAGGACCATCTGGAGATTGCCTGACCCCTCAGAGCAGGGTCAGCTAGAGCAAGTTGTCCAGGGCTTTGTTGAGTCAGGTTTTGAATATCTCCAAGGATTGGGGATCAATACCCAACCTGTCTGAGCAGCCTGCTGCAGCCTTCGATCCTCCCTGCAGTAAAAAAATATTTCTTACAGTTAAATGGAATTTCCTGTTTTTCAATTTGAATGGATTTAGGTTGAAGGTTAAAAAGACAATTGGAACATAAATCACTTTTAACTTAGCATTTAAAAGAAATATATTATTGCGGATGATTTGTATTGAAAGAGTTTTGCAGTATAGAACAGCTCATTTGTGGAAATCACTTGTAACCCTTGAATATGCTCGCGTGGTTTTTGTTGTACTGTTTCCCACCAGGCTGAGATTTCAGTAAACAACATAAATCAGCATTAAGCCCTCTACAGATGCATAAAATAATTGCAAAAACCCCTTACTTGCAGCTAGAAACCAATTAAGCGTTCATTCTCAGAAAAGATAAATATACAAATCTCTATTTTTTTATATGTATGTTCTTGTCTCAGTGAAAACTATGAGTGTGTTCTCATTTGGAAAAGGGTGTTGGAAAGATCTGGGGAATTTCTCTAATCATTAAGGAGAAAAAAAAACCCTTCTTTTTGAGTGTAGTCAGTGCATTTAGTTGAAGACATCTTTCTGCTGTATTTTTGTCCCAGAAAACATACTGAAAATCTTTCCTGGAATACTCTGAGGATATTTCTTACAAATGACTGTTGGCAAGATAGATACCTTTAAAATCTTTACGTGAGAAGTTCACCCTGCAGGGAGTAAAGAATATGATTTTAATTTCTTAACTTCACTTTTTCAATACCTTCCTGCACTTAGAGCCAGAGAGACTGAATTGCCTTTAAAGTATTTGTTCTTCTGTGCCCTGCTCATATCTTTCTCAAAAAAGCCTGGTCAGGCTTACAGAGTGAAATAACTGGAGATTGTCAAATATGATGATTTTGTGGGAAAATTTTTGGAGAAATTGGCATAGATTTTGTTTCAAAAATTTTGCAGAAAAAATATTTCAGGGTTAAACCAAGTTTTCACTTGTTTTGTTTTGTTTTGTTTTTCAAGCAGACCCTTTTCCCATTTTTCAAATTTTAGGAAAGTAATTTTTCCTTTAAAGACTCATCAAAACTGCTTTATGGGTTTTTTTGGGCCAGCTCAGCCAATTTTTGAAAACTGGTAGCTATGGGAGAAAATGGTGACCTCAAATTTCTTAGCTCTCTGCAGAACCCCCCATAATTTGTTCTGAAATTTTGTCTAAAATTTTTGTGAATAGTGGATCTTTTATAAGTAATTTCTTGTGTTTCCTTCGGTGATGTTTGATAACACAGGCATTTTTTAATGTGTCTTTCCCTCAGCTGATATGTTTTGGGATCATCTCTCTTGTTCTCTTATTAAAAATCTTGTGGATGCAGTTTTTAAAATCCATCTTTGAGCTCTCAGCTGTCCACACAGGATGTGCAGAGCTACGTTCTCTAGCTTTGATTGTTTAGGAAACAAAATTTTGTTAGAGGATTTCCTTAAATTTACCAGGTTGCACTTGGAAGATGTTAAAAGAAGAAATTTTTCTGAGGTGTAAAGGAAGGCTGGAAGATACCTGATCTTTACTAGACTTTTCTAAATAAGTTTCTTATTGCCTTACTCCTCTGCCATATAGATTGAGAACAGCAAATGAGGCGTTTCAGAATTCCAAAGTAAATGTCTGTGTAGCAGAAGCTGAGTTCATCTTTCTGAATGTGGGTTTTTTGCACGTAGGATCTTTGCCCTGACTCATACACTTGTTTTGCCAGAAGATGATAGTCACTATTTTGAGATCAAATTCATCTATGCAGATACCCTCTGTCTTCCTACTCAACTGAAAAAAATCTCGACAGCTGAACAATCACCCCCCAAAGCAGATCTGAACATTTCTCCCTTAGGTTGGTATGAAGTATTCAACATGAGGAAGGAAAAGGCACAACCCATGTCCTGACAGAGTGCAGGCCAGCATCATAATTACGTAGGGCTCCTCAAAAGTATTTTCGTTTTTCTCTCTGAAGGCATGAAGTGCTCTAGCTGCAAAAGTGTTTGTTTTCTTTGGATTTTGATTTTGTTAAAGCTGTTCAACAGACAAATGGTTATTGTGGATTTGCACAAGCCTGATTAAACAATTAGAGCTTCTGGAAAATATACTGGGAAATCCAGTTTTTAAAAAGTGAGACTAAAAAGTACACTCATTGCTGACAACTTTAAATATTTGTTTTCTTTTCAACAGTAGGGCTGTTATGAATTAAAATAAATATTACTGAACTTCCTTGTTGCTTGTCCATGAGCTGGTTCTGAGCTTTGCAGGTATCCTCCAGACCCCAGTTCTGGGTGATACATTCATACATTACACTCTCATTTCTACATTTCAGTTATAGAAGTTTTGGTACAAACTCTGTAGTTTCATGGGGATGACTGTTGCCAGTTCCTCTCAGTGTACTCCAGCATGTCATTGCCAAAAAGGCAGCATGGTCTTGTTTATTGGAAAATAGTTTCAGCAGAGCAGCCCTGCCCTTTAGTTTTACATCATTCTGAGTCTTCCTGAAACCCAGGTACTCATGCACCTTTCCCAGCCTAATTCCTGCACGTTGTTCAAAGGTTTCTGCCGTTTCCATTACACATTTCTCTGCACTTTCATACAAATGCTCTTCTGACTGTGACAGCATATCCTCAGTGATGTGTCAGTGATCCATCACCACGACTCTACAGAATGTACTGTGAGGGTGACTGAAGTCTCAAGCTGACAGTTGTATCTGCTACTTTTTTCCAAAATTATTACAGATTGCACAGTAATAACAGTTTCAAGTGAACGATGAAAGTTAAATTAAAGAGTAAAATTAACATAACAAAATTGAATCACAATTTATTCTGTTAATCCTCACAATTTAATTTTAATTTATTTTGTAAAAGTCTCAGTTCTAACTTTCTGCATTTTGATCACCTCTTCAAGGAAAAACCTAGAACTCATTTTCTTGCTTATATCATATATAGTCTCTTTCTTTGTACGCTGGGTGTTTTTAGGTTAGTCAACCTCTTCCCCTTTATTTGAAGGAATTAATATTTTCACATTAGTGTGGCCTCTTGTTCTTTCAGCAGAAAAGCTGTTAAAACATTCTTGCCCCTTGTATAGATAAGTGAACATCATCTCTTGCATCCAAAGTCCCGCACTTCTCCTTCAGTGAAATAAACATTCAATACAGAGAGCTTAATCTGTCTGGGTTTTTTTCCTGTTACTTTTTGATGTTGGCTCTTCTAAATTACATTGGTTATTATGTGTCCTCTTCACCTCATGCACATGTAAACCACTGCCTTACCCTTCTTTGCATACTTTGGTTTTCTTTTCTATGAGATGTGGATCTTCAGTAAAAGACTGAAGTAATAATAAAGCTGAAGAATATTTTCTCTGTAGAGTTTAATGAGATTTTGGTGTCTTCCATTGTCATAATTTACAGTGATGATCAAAAAGATTCACTTGGGTACACACAGTCTTGAAAATGCCTACCTGACTTCTCTTTTGGTTCATCTTTCATGAGAGGCTGGACAAAGTATTTCAATTTTTTGTCTTACTATTCTGCTCTAAAATCCTGGCTTCTCTGAAGGAATTCAAAGGAATTCAGTAGGTATTTACCTCTGATAGTAATATAATCTGCATTCACGTGTGGAGAAAAAAGCAAGACTTTAAAAAATTTTATGTATGTTCTATCACAGTACTGTTCATAGGATGAACAAAATTCAGGTATTTGTGTTGTGGATAGCTGCTGGAATGGAGATTCCTTCCACTTTTCAGAAATAATTGCATTAAATATTCTCACAATGACTTCTACTCTCATTGTAGCAGTGCTGTGTACATCAAGGAATTAGAGCCTCTGTCTTTCATCCTCCTCAAAAGGTGAGGAGGAGAATAAGGAAATAACATCAATGAATTTCTCTGCTGACAGGGAATGCTGCTTTTTGGTTGTCTCAGACATTAGAGAAGGGGATTCACCAAGCACCACGCAAAAGATCAGAAGTGTAATTTCTACAAAGTGGTGTTATAGACATAAATCTTCTGAAAGACAGATACCTCTGGGATATTGTAGGCCACAGACTCCTGTGTAATCCATTACCCATGCCAATATAAACCTTTGATTTGTGGGTTTAAACCTGAGGCTGAGTAACCTCATAAATATGCTAATCCACAGTAATCAAGAAAAGTGCCATTGCAAATACAAAATTTTTATTCCACAGCTCCAACAGCTTTATAGCACGCTCTACATTTATAACAATAAACTTTGGGAAATTACTCTCTTCATGTTTAAGAAAATGCTTTGCCCTTTTCTTGTCATCTCACAATGGGTTTTACATACATTAATTTGAATGGCATGATCTTTATGCAAAATTCAAGGCATGTTTTGCCTTCTCTAACCACGTATTTGATTTCTAAAATGAACAAAACATTGCATAAATTTTAAAAATTCAGCTTTTGTAGCCTCATAAAAGTTTTATTATCATTTTTATTAGGCTGGAGACCAGCCAGTTTGTTAACTGGTAGATTATCTAGCACAACCAGCGCTAACATAAATGCAAAAAATAAAAAAACTTAGAGAAATTTGAAAAAATTCTTATCATTTTAGCAGCATGTTTTCCATCTTTGATATATGTGTTTCTAAGCAGAGGTATGAATGTTAAATGCCAGGACCATCATATTAAGTTCTTCTGTCATTCAAATAGCTCAGTGTAACTTTATTAATTTATTTAGGGAAGGTGAAAAATATCTTATGTGCAGGACCTTTTTCTGTTTATGAGCTTCAGAGTAAAGGAGAAGTGGAATCTGCACCTTGGGAGATTCAGATTGAATGTTAGAAAAAATTCATTGTGTTAGCAATGGTGCATTGAAACAAATTTTCTGGATGGGCCGTGGAATATTCACTAAACTTACCTGGTAAAAGCACTGTTGGCCTGACCTGGTGCTGGCAGTGCCTGGCTTTGAGGGGAAAGCTGAACAAGCTCAGTTTGTGATGTTCCTCCCCATCCCATGGATGGTAAGAGCACATTCCATAACAGGTGCAGCTTTCCTAATGGGGAACTCCTTCATTTATCAAGTCATAATAAGATGTCAGAAGAAGTCATACCAAGAAAGCTGAAACCTGGGGTTGAAAGGAAAATTCAATTCTAGCAAGTGACAAAAATGGCTTTTTCTTAATGTAGCTTGACAAACAAAACCATATCGTCATGCAATGCTTCTCTTTGTAGTAGAATTTAATCATTCAGCTCTGCCTGACAAATTCTCTCACTTCATTCCCTTCACTTCTGTTTCTAATTTTTCATCCTGTCCATTTAATCTAGGCAGGCTTTTAAAAACCAAAGTTTTGAAAGGTGTCTAGAAATCTGCTGTTTCACACAGTTTGTAGAGGAACTCAATCCTGCAAAGATTTATGTCTAAAATAACTTTCGAGTACTATAGGTCTTTGTGCCAATTACTTTTAATCTTTTTTTTAATTTAATTTTTTAACATGTCATTTGTCTCTTGTCTATGTCTTGTAATTTTCTTCCATTCTTTCATTGATTTTAATATTCAATATTTCAATTTCTTAATAATGTCCATATGAATCATTATGAAAATGCTTTGCACACTAAATAAAACTGTAAGTTAAATAACTGTTCCCTCCCCCAGATTCTCTCCTCACTTCCTGGAGTTTATTCATGTTGGGTTTTCCTGTGTGGTATATGTCTGTTCGTATGTGTATATGAGCACAGAATTGAATAAAGAAGTGGAATATGCATATTGAATTGAATGGATAAGGTGCCTATTAGGCAGGAAAAAAGTTCAGCTGTTATAACCTTATTTAGAAGTGTCTTTCATCTTACTTGAATACAAAACTAGATTGTCTTTCAGCCTTTTATGACTCTGAACAGTGGAAATAATAAACTGTAATTATTACTTTTTTTGAGAAATGAAGGGGTGGGTATTTGGATAATGTGTGCCAGCATGAGAGACAGGGCTGCAGCATGCAGAGATAATCTGTGGAAGCTGTTTATCAAATCTTGATGTGAAGCCTGAATTTCTTTGTTATCTTTCATTCTCTATTTATGTTATCAGTATGAAAGTTTTGTTATCAGTAAATCTTATCATTTGGGAGGACTGTTTGTCAACATCAGACTGAATTCTTTACAGGCATTAACACAGCAGAAGGATTCTGCTAGCAGTCTCTTAGCTTCATATTGCTTCTCAGATCTTTTAATCTCAACAACAAATATTTCTTTTGCCTAGTTTATCATTACACTATTTTACAGAAATACCCAGTGAGTACTTAGAAACCATGGGAGAAATTTATCTCACCTAGCCTTATTTATATTGTAAGTTTGACATTAGGTCTACAGTCTAAACTAATCACAGAATCCCAGTGTTGTTAGGGGAGAGAAATGGCAACTCCACAGGGTAACTCCTTCCAATTTATGAGAGTTCCACATCTATTTTAGAGTCACTCACCTATGAAGTACCTTCCTGTCTCTGCTGATTATTGTAAGCTAGCTGACTAATTTGGACTAGGTTCACACATGGGACAAGATCAGATATACTCCACATGGCAAAATTCAGATACGTTTCAAAATTTCTTTTTCAAGTTCTAGAAAAGCCAATATATGGAATAAATGTGTGGCAGTTTTAGCCTCCAAGAGTTTAATGTTTCTTCTATTTAGACAGGTGTAATTTGTTGCTAATCTTGTTCTTTCCTTACCATGTTCTCCTGGAATTTCTATTTTCCAAATATTTTGTGCTTTGCCTGTTAAATATTTCTATTAGGAAAGTGACAATTTCCTACCATCCATCTCTCACTTTTAAAGGCCACTCTTAATAGCTGAAGTCCAGTGTGAAAGAAGAGTCAGAACCAATTTTACTCTCTCTAATGATATCCCAATATATAATTGTACTTATAATAGTATTTAAATGAAAAATCATTATACACAAAAATGTAGCCATTTACAGAACTATTTTCCTCAGCTTTCATATTTTTGTTTGAAGTTGCCTAGGTCAGAAAGTGTCCCTCAAGAAAATCTGAAAGATGATGGACACCAAAATATGTCAGCCTTTATGTTCAGTCAGCATCCATTTCTTCTGATTCAGTACATACCTAGCACCAGTGTGGGAGTATATAATAGTTTTATCCAAGAAGAAATTAAATTATGGTTTTGATGATACTGAAGGAAGTAATAATTCTGCAAGGTTTAAGTCTGCATAATCAACACAGTCCAGGCAGTTTAGTTTGGGTTATGTCTGACCTTATTGCATTATGTTTCCAGGTTTAATAATTAGACCTTCTATCAGAGTTTTGCCATGTATTTATTTTACTTTCTCTTATTTGTTCATTTTTAATTTATTAACAGTGGAAGATGGAAGAATTGTATTAACGGAAATATTTGTTCATGATTTGAGAGCCTGAGCAGTTAGGAGTTTGCTTTGGTGGGTAATGTCATGAAATGGAGCACGGATTATAATTGCTTTTTGTGTACATTATTTGAATATATGAAACCTTTTCATGGATTATGTTCCTGGTTTCTGCAAATGTGCAATTTTGATTTAGCACCTAGCTTTTCTTTTGCACAATTGGTGTCGTTAGAATTGTGGAGATGGCTTCTTGACACCTGTATTTTTGAAGTAAAACACAAAGTTCTAAGGGCAGACTTGCTATTTCCATATGAAAGTTATCCCTGAGTTAGACTTTGAAGATTGTCTCATTTTTGTCATGGAACAGATCTTGACCTATTGTTCTGTAGGACTCCATTACTGCTGCAAGTGATAGTCAAGGTAAAGATGAACTGGAGCAATGGGAAAAAATGAATCCATTCCTGCAGACTTTAACTTCTGAAGGCTGGAAAAATCTATGTTCGGGTGTTCCTCTTTCAGCAGGCCTATTCCATCCATCATTATTCAGTGTAAAGTGTATTTCCTCATCATGTGCATAACCAAAATGTGAAAAGTTAAGAAGTACCATGCTTTGAAATGTTGATTGAAGTGCATCCTTGTGTCGGTGCTCTCTGGCATATTCTGCTGCTTATCTGACTTCTGAATCCTTAATTGCTACAAGGGATTTCCCAGCAGTCACAATGCCTTGTCTTTCATTTGGCCACCTGTTGTTAAAACTGTTTGTTTGCTTGCTTTTTTAAAACCATCTTGTTCAAAAACTTTAATGTGGCAGAGAAAAAAGGCAGACACGTCTTCTGTTTGTTGGAAGAATCCCCACAGTTCATTTATCACTCATCAGCCTTTTCTTCATAGGCTTTTCTATCTCTTAAGACGTTGAGCTGGGACACATGTATATGTATATATATGTATATATATAAATGTAACCCCCACATTTGGCTTTGGAATATTTTCATTCTGTTGCAATTTTCTACATTTAATCTGTAGTATATTGGTGTTACTTTGATCTGATGGAATACAATTGCAGTTCACCAGAACAATAACAGGAATGATAATAATAACAATAACGCATAGACTTTATCCTTTACTATTAAAAATTACATTCCACACTTGGTTCTGTTCCATAGGAGATGATGGAAAGGATATTTATCTTATTCCTTATTTGTAAGAGAAGGCAGAGAGAATGTTTTGGGATCCATGAGCTTTTTAGATGTTTTGGGGAAACTGAAAACTGCTAGGGTATGATACAAATTAAGAAAGGAGATATTTTTCTCCAATATCTAAGTCCAAAGTGATAACCTTGGGTTGAAAGAACTTTTCTTATCCTTATCTATATAGACACAAGCAAAAAGACAATTACATTCATATCTTTATGAAACCCCAATGGAAATAAACCTTTTAAATTGTATTATGGTTCTTTGTATCATTCCTAGGTTCATGACATTTACTTGCTTCTTTGTGGTCTACTTATAATTAGAATATGTATTCTTTTTGTTAATATTCTGTGTTAAAATTAGTCAAAGATCCATGATACTGTTGAGCAAATACTATCATTCATCTTTTAAACACAAATTCTAATGTAATTATTAGAAGATGTTTGATTAAAATTGGAAATTACTTTTGAGAGAAACTGTGTTTCTGCTTCAAAGTATGAGTGCTTTCAGGAAAATCCCATACAACCAACCAATCAAGTTGCATGGACAGATGTTCTTTCACAAACTTCAAACATTCACTCCAGCAGTAGAACATTGCACTTACCTTGAGTAGAAGATTAGATTAATAGAAGCTGGAAAATGTGGAATCATTCCTTTTGTGTCCATCATTGTGCAAAAACTTTATATGCTTGATCTTTGGACTATGCAAGTCAATTAATTATTGATAATGACATAAAATAATTGAAACATCATAAATCTGCTTACATCATTTTTATTGTGTGATGGAAAAGAGAAATAGAGACACTATAGTTTCTTAAAAAATATTGAGGTGAAGCTTTCCTGGTATGATTGTGATCCAATTGCAGGCTTTGATTGCAGACTGGAGTTGTTTCTAGGCTAACACAGACTGCGAAGGAATTGTGACATTTTGAATGAAAATAAATGTAGTAATAAATCTAAATTTTCCTTCAACAAAGAGCATATCAACAGGTCACAAAAGTTGAACTCTGTCAAAACTGGCGTGGTTTTTTTTTCCTTGTGCTACTTCATTACCTAAAGTGTGATACTTGTAAAAAATATTCTGGAAACACCAGCAGCGAATTTGAGTACTAAATAGTATTTGAAGTAAATCCAGACAGCATTGAAAGTATAAAAAGTGAATTTGGAAAGCTTTTATTTTTGTTCAAGTTATACTTAAACAATTGTTTATGCTTGGGATGCACCTTATACTGGGCCAAAGAAGTCTTCTGGTCTTTTCTCAGATGTGATCTTTGAGGTAATTGTTCTATGTTTAGCTGTGTTTGGCTGACACAACACACAGTGTAGCTTTGCCTTAAAAAACAAACAAAACAAAAAAAAAAGAAAAGAAAAAAAAGAAAAAGTAAATTCTTGAGTATCATGAGTTCTCATTTCAAAAGTTCACAAGTGAGCTATGAAAGAGATTCAGAGTAATTTCAGGTAATTACTAGTCAAGATCAAATCGTAAATGCACAAAGAGTTCTAAACCCAACAATTATTTGAAAAGAGTGTAAATACAGTTAGATAAACACTTTGTACAATTCAAAGTAGAAGATTCTCTGTATCTTTAGCTTAATAATTATAGACTGAAAAACTGAGCAAGACAGGGACTTATGGATATTTGTAGATATAACATAAATATTAAGTACTGTTCTTAACATTAGCAAAAAGTACTTGCAAAAATAATTATAGGCTGTATTGCATGCAAGTGTGAATGTCTCTATGTATGTGCTGCCTTAGAGATAATTCTTAAATATTCACAAAAATTACAGCAAGGAGCTGAACTAATGCCTGTTCTGGTGAGGCTGTAAAAGTGTAGCCCAAAAGAATATTTATTACTTTGGCTTTAAAGTAATTTGCTTTGAAACTGTTTTATTATGCACCAGATTTATCTTTTGAAAAAATTAAATTAACATATACATTAATTTTAATATTATACAATTAAAATATTTTAAATGCATTAATTTTAAGTACTATATGTTGTTTGTCTTCTCTAAAACCTTGTTGCAGTGTTATTAAAATGGAAGATGCTGTTGGTCAAAACAGTTGACTATAAACAGGACAATTTATAACAATATGATTTCTTAATATTTTTCATATTGTTTTTATTGTTCATGTTAAGTGGGTATTTCTATTAACTTTACTTCGGTAAAAGTATTATCTTCCATTGTTTGTATTTTGATACAAGCAAGGATATGGGAATTAGTTGCTCATCTCACTTTATCATAAATGCAGGTGTGTGCAGACTAGACTGAAATTACTGAAAGTAATCATCCATGGAGCCATAAAGCCCTCGCCTAAAGAGAGCTGTTGAGTCTGAAAATGTTGTAATTTACTTCTATTTTATTTGCAGATTGCCTTCTCACAGCACAATACTATCATGGATCTGGTGCAGTTCTTTGTCACCTTCTTCAGGTAAATTGCTTTTTTTTTTGTCTTCTGTCTGAAATCCTGATGACTTTACCATCAAACCAGGATCTTAACCAGCTTTGAATCTTGGGAAATGCCACAAAGGAGACCTTCAAACTGTGTTCCCTAATTTGCACTAGTGGAGGGTCCAGGCCATTTAAAGGCAGCTGCTGGAATCTTACATTATATAATTGTGTATTTCATATTCAGTGGTACAGTCTTCACACCTCCCAAAGATTAGCTGGGTTTATACCATATATTACAGTGATTAAGAAAAGCCAGCTAAACACAACTGATTCATGTGTGATTTTTCTATAAACACTTTTATGTAATTATTAAAAATGACGGCTCTGTTCAGCAGCCTGTTATTTTTAACAAAGCACAGCACATCACTACTAATGCTTTCATGTGTTAGAGATTGTGAAAGGCAGGAGCTGGTGCCTGGGATTTGGTTCTGCAGCAGTGCAGGGATGGGCTTCAACTACAATGAACAACTATTCTAGAATGTGAACAAAACTCCACTGAAAGACTCCTTAAAAGTTCAGCTATTTTGTAAAATGTCACAAACTTGAATAGACACGGATTAGTTACAGTGCTTTGGAATCTTGCTGGGAAGATATTTCCCAATAACCATGAAGTGCACACAAAATGTGCACAGTGGCAGACAGGTATGTTCATCAGACCTTCTGAGTTTCTAGAACAGCCCTGACTTTATTTCAGAAGTTCACAGTTGTTGGCTTTAATCACTGTGCTCAGAGGAACTGTACCCACAGAATCAGACTCCTAAATACTGTGAATGGTCCAAATTGTGTTTATTGCTGTTGCCAAAATGGGCATACATACGAACAGAGCCTGGAGTTTTCTGTACCCAAGGCATTGGCTAATGGAGAGGAGTTTAGTAAGTGATATAAAATATCCCATTCCTTCTCATTCACCACAAACAGAGCAATAAAATGCTGATTGCCTAAAGGTCAGTCTAGTGGAATTTTGAGTGTTTGTTTTGGTTGTGGTGGGTTTTTGTGTGTTTGGGATTTTTTTCTTTTTTTCATGGAGAGACACCAAGCTCTAAAACTTCTAATGATTATGCAGAGGTTTAGATTACAAACCCCTGTAGAAGAAAACAAAGTATAACAGACCAGAGGGGTCCTGTGACAAATAGCAGAGCTAAACCAAGAGCAGTTTGTTGGTGCCTGGCACAGCCCCAGAAAAGGAGAACTCTGGGCTCTCTGGTGGTGCAGCCATCCCTATGGCATTGTCTCTCCCAGTGTGAGGGTCTATCTCATGCACTTTGTTCTGGGTAAATGCACAGTTTGGGTGTCAACTGTAGCCTAAAAGAATCATTTTAATAAGGGTTTCTTTGTTTCTTGTTTTGTGTGGGTTTAGGTTTGTTTGTTTGCAGGTTTTTGTTTATACCTCAGGGAATGAGGTATGTCGTGACTGGCAAATCATATTGGTGACACTATTAATTCAGGCCATATTTACTAAGATTATTGATAGAGAAAATAATTGTGTTAAGGGCAATTTGAATGTGCTTGATAACAAAACATATTTCAACATGCTTTGATAAACATGCATTTGCATTTCTCCCATCCAATACTGTATTTCTATTTCTGAGGATGTGGCAAAATGCTGTTCACCCTGCCAAAGCAACAAATAGACCCGTTTGACAATAACAGCTATTCAACAGCCAGGCAAAAGTATAGTTTAAAACTGTTCTTTTATAAGTTTTGTGTTCCAGACTGAAAGATGAAATGGACATTTTAGTGTTTGAATCAGAAATATCAAAACAGTCATTTATAGAACTGTCCTGCTGTATCAAGGTGAACTGTTTCAAAAGTATTGTTCTGTAAGAACTTTATTTAAAACTATACATAATAAAGAACAAAGTCTATTATTAGCTCTGCAATTAATGCTTGATCTACCAAGATACTTATATTGTATATCCTAGAACAAAAATGTTCTAGGATAAGATAAATAGAAGTTATATTAAAAAATTAACAATATTATTGAAACTGTAGTGCTTCAGACCATGATATACATTGTCAAAAACCTTCACCCTAGTTAATTCCTTTCTTTTTGTGCTGGAAGGTTTTGTTGTAGCTACTGGTTCAGTGACCTTTTCTCTAAGAATAAAAATGCAATGTAAGAGTAGTAACAGATTCCAAACTGTCATATAGAGAGTGTGGCATTTGTGTTGCTGTGCTCAGTGCCTTGAAGATTTTTAGCCATCACACAAATGGAGAAGTCTCTGACTTTTTTTTTCTTTCCACCTTCTTTGAAGACGTGCAGATCTCATCGGAAAATTTCACAGGCAGCAAATGTGAATGATCTTTCTTACACTGAAGAAATGCAGTATGCACAGTTAAAGAAAGTATATTTTTGTATTACCTTGACCACTAAAACCCACAATATCCTGAAGTTTGGTACTTTTTTTTTTTTTTTTGTTTCAGACTCTAAGTGATAAAGAAATTTTTGTGTTTTTCAAGTTTTACATGAATATATGGATTTAGCTAAATAGGTGCCAAGACATTTCAGACATTTCATAAGGGTATATGAAGTAGCTTTAGTTTGTGAAAACATTTTTTACTTCTCCAGATCACATCTAACTTCCGTGAAAATTGATTTTTCAATAATTGTAAGTTTTAACTATCTATGGTTTGAGTAAATCCTAAATGGAGAGCTACAAAACACTTGATTTCCATACCTGCTTTTAAATAAAATGATAACAGTATAACAGAATTTATAACAGTACTCAAGCAATTCCCAGATAATTATTCATATTAAGAATCTGAAGCATAAGTTCTAGTAAGGAATGTGGTTAAATCTCATAATCACAAACCAGGCAAGCATGAAATTGGTGCAGATGACAAAGGTTAGCTGTTAATACACTCGTGATAGGAAATGATAAGCAAGTGCTACTGCCACAACTATGTTTTTAAAACCTTTTTCAAATGCATGGTACCAACTACAAACTCATCAGGAATGTTCTTTGCGCTCTCAGAACTATTACTTGCCTTGCCTCTGTTACTTTGGGTGAAGCTGACTGACTTCATAAAATATTTTAGTCACTTTTCTAACATATCTCCATACTGTCACAAATTACAGAATCTCCAGGTTTTAATAAGGGGAGCACTGTTAAACAATATGGACTCTTTGAAAACTTGAAAATCTTTCTTTTGTCTGTGCTTTAAGAAATTTCACGAAAAACATTTCTGTTAAATCTTTCTGTGAGCAGTGTAAGTGAGAGAAAACAATATTTAAAATACACCCAGTGCTTATTTCAGCAGGGGATGGGTATTTTGGTAAAGATG
This sequence comes from Cisticola juncidis, assembly GCA_013400215.1. Taxonomy (NCBI): domain Eukaryota; kingdom Metazoa; phylum Chordata; class Aves; order Passeriformes; family Cisticolidae; genus Cisticola; species Cisticola juncidis. The sequence goes on from VXBR01009081.1 coordinate 150,380, forward strand.
GGTGTGAGCTACAGCAGGAACTGCAGCAGGTGCTGAAGAACCAGATTTATTAACTCCATCTGCAGGACTGTGTGCTGGCAGCTCTGAGCAGTCCCTGCAGTTCTGTTCCCTGCAGTGGCAGGGGGTGGCTGCACTTCAGCAGTGCCAGAGCTCCTGACAGCCCTGGGGGGAATTTGCAGTGGGAGAACTCCTGTTCTTCACCAGCAGCCTTTGGTCTGCATCCCTGCCTTCATGTTTTGTTTCTGGTAAAATGAAGGATGGTAGATCAGTGGTTTTGGTGTGGTTAGCTTTAGGAAATCTAATACTGATCTCTGTGAGAACAACAAAAAACAGATCATGGGGATCAGATCATGGGATCAGATCATGTCCACCATGGCTGGGATCTCAGAAAATCCAGAACTCCTATAATTAGAATATTATATACTCAAAATTAGAGTGTTTTATAGTAATATGAAAATCAAGTTATCATAGCAACATGGATTTTACTTTTGGGGCTAGAATAGAATTGATTTTTACATAGTGATGCATTAGAAGTTGTCATCCCACTTAGAAGCACAGAGCTGTTTGCTTGGGAAAAGCACCTCTGTACTGTGGTGGGCAGTTTGAGTTGGGTTTCCTTTCTTTAAATATTTGTTTTGAATTGATGAATGTAGCTTTCTTCTGCTCTCTGAATCACACAGGGACTTTGTCATCACTGTGGAGTTGGTGTGATTGTGTTTCTGGAGAAGGCAGCCACTTGTTACTGGCTGCAGGCAAAGGAGATTCCCCAGTGCTGCTGGAGCAGTTGCTCTTCAAAACAAGGGATGAGTCACTTCATCCATCAGTGAACAGAACTGTTTGCCATTGTTTTCTTCCTGTTTTTCATCTTTCTGTTTGTCCTTTGAGTCATTTGGAAGTGTGTGTGAGTGCACTAGTGCTCACCATATTTTGATTTCAACAGACACTGTTCCTTAAAACACAAAATAGTCACTCAGATATCTGAAGATGGCCTATGTGCCTGCTTGGTATGAAACAGGTGTGGGCTTTTCCCTTCCTTAAAGCCAGTGCATTTAGAGTTTGGAAATCTCACTTCCTTTATGTATCAAATACAGTGAGAGGTGCTCGTTGTGCTTGCTGAAGCTCTGGCATTTTCTCCTTTCAGGGGTGTGTCTTTCTACAGCTGCATTGGATTTTTTATCTTAAGAAGCATCACAGATAATTCATACAATGTTTATATTTTGGTTCCCTACATTTTGTATTGTATTTTCTTAAATCCAGTTAGTCAGTTGTTTTCTTAGACTTCAACAGCATCGATGCTCACAGCAGTTTTTCTTCTGACTGCTTAATCCTGGTCACTTCCTTATGAAACTCCCCTCCACTGTACTTTAAACAAAAGAACTGGAACAGGTTTTCATCTGTGGTAAATGGACTTGAAATTTTACTTTTGTCCCTTTAATTCCAAAGAGAAGGAATTCAGTCTTCTTCTGGCATGTACCAGTTGCAAAGTTAACTTCAGGAGCTCGCTCCCAGATGTAAGGAATACAGCAAAGTGGGGTGAAAGGAAAAGGATGATGGAGGAAAACAATAACAAAAACCAAAGAAGTAAAAAGAGCACTGGTGTTTTCCTGCAGGCAGTGGTGTCACTGTCCATTTACAGAGGGTGACAACAGCTCTGCCAAGGCCCTGTCTCTGCAGGGTGGGCTCTGAGTGACAGCCCAGAAAGGAGCAATCCCCTCCTGGCAGGGCAGAAATATTCCAGGATTCTGTGCTCAGTGTAATAAATCACAGGAAGAGAGAAGAGACGGTGCTAGACCCCGTGTGTGCTGTGAATTCCACGCGTCTGAAAATGTTATGTCCGATTATTCCTTTTTTTTTGAGGAGACATCTCAATTCAAAGGAATTCATCCTCTATATTGGAATATTAATGCAAATACTCCAGTAAAATTTCCAAATGAAGCATTTTGTGTGGCAGGTTTTGTGGTGTTTCTAACTTATCTGTTGGCATCCAAGGTAGGGATGTCTGTGTTTTGCCAATACAAAGCAAAATTACGGAAATTCTACTCTGGACTCCAAAAGCCGCACTAAAAATTACACAGTAAAAAGGAGTTATACAATATATTTAAATTCTTTAACCTGAATTTCTTAATCTGAATTTAATCTTCATATGTGGCCCAATCATGTTCTATGTCACTGATTTTCTATGTTTTCGATAATTTTTTTTGAGATATTTTAGGAAAACACTCACTGCTTGGAAAGTTTTATTGCTTTCCTAATATGTTTAAAGTCTTTTTCAGTAGAAATTCTAATATCAGGTTGAGGGGAATCAGCAGCTTTGTGTTCTCTATCCAGTACAATTACGGAATTTTTAGTGTTCTTGAATGATGCTTCTTTGGCCTGGAAATCTAAAAATCCTTGCTCTGTCCTCAGGAAAATTTAATTTTAATAGGACTTTTAATAAGGAAAGTTATGACTTTTTCACACCTACTCCTTTGAGCATATTTGGCTCTTTGAAAAAATATTGGAAATGTTACAGATTGAAGGAAAAAGTTTTGTGTTAAATTTCTTCATTATATTTCAGTCTATCATGTTAAATAATGCTGACATGGTATGGTGGCTTTCTAAACATATTTTACAGTTCTGTGATGTGTTATTAAGGAATAATAGCTGCACTAGAGAGAGCAGTGAAAAATAAGAATGAGCAAAAATATTGAAAAATATTGAAAAAATATTCTTGAAACAATGTGAATCTCTGTTTGGAAGGCTGCTGAAATTTAGCATTGGTGACAACTCTTCTTCCCTAAATTCACTAGCTGACAGTATTTAGAATAAATGAGTCTTCCTCTCCCCCTCCCCTGCCCTTTAATTTTAAATCTGAAATTAGCATAAATCAGGAAGACCATTGCAAAAAAGCAAAAGTGAAAGCACAACTATTTTGTAATAGAAAGAATATGTTCAATTTCTAATTATTCTGGAAAGCTACTGCAGAAAATATTGAATTCTGTATTTCATAATTTGTCCAAAATTTCAGTGGATTCAGTAGACAAATATATATATATATTTTTTACATGTAACATCACTTATTGAGAGAAATATAGAGTATCTCACCCATGAAGGGCAAATCCATAAAATTATATGAAATATGAAAATTTTTTCCATTACTAAAATAAACATAGTCACCCTTCATGGATGTGATGTTCTATTTATTCTGTGGAGATTAATTTCATTTTACATAAGATTAAATCCCTTTGATTATAAATCTTTTTTATTTGTTGCTTCAAAGAGGTGAAAGGAAGAGCTGCAGAGGGTTAAAGTTCACATCTAGAGCTTTATTGTGTAATTTATTTCAGAGTCCTTTCACGTGGTTCACTTCTGCCCGATACTGGGTTGGCAGATGAAATGGGAATGTTGGTCTCTCTCAACAGCATCTTAGTGTTCACTGCATCCATTTCCCTTTCTGGCTGAATATAAGGGCTGTTTGTATAATTGATCATTGATTCATACGTTGCTATAGCAGCTTGTGGAATATTAAACATAAACCCACAGCGTTGTGGATATATGCAGGAATTACGTATGTAGGAAAATGGAAATCCAAAGAATGGATTTGTGCTTTTTTTATAGTTACCACTCCCCTCCATCCTGTAAAACATCGTTGCACATTTACATAATGAAAAAAATGCCAATAGTTTTTTTCATAATAATTTTTCTGCTAATTACACTTTTCCTGTTCAAACATTTATTTCTTTACTTTCAAGAAGATTTTTGATGTTTCATTGAACAGGAAAGACCAATAAACCCAGGCTTTTCAGAGGCAGTTGTCAGGGATGATTTTAAACTCTTTAGGAGTTTAAGCCTTGGAAAAGGAAAGATTAAGCTTGTTTCCTGTGTTCAATATATATTAATAAATTATTTAGCACAAAATTAGTGGCTATTCTGACTAATAAATTAATACATATTATATTTCATTGCTACTACTTACTTTAAAATCTAATTCATATAAAAGGCAGTTGAAACCATTGATGCTTCAATCTCCCTGTTTCCCATTATGCATTCAGAGCTTAAATTGTGAAGCTTTATTAATACCATTATTGAAGTCTTAGTTTATCATTTTACTTAATTTTGCTCTTCTGACTCAACAATATTATTTTCATGATGTTTCTAATTGTAATTTTTAATGTGCTGCTCTGGAGACTTACAGCATTCTTTTGATAGTATCATGGGTTTAACCATGACAAAGTAAAACAAATCTAATCTGGATGGTTTTTTCCATGCATTCCTACCAAATACAGTGTTGAGCCTGGAAGAACCAGATTAGAAGGCAGATATATATTTCTTGTTAACTCTCAATCTGTTTTGTATAAGTTTGGTAGTTTTGGACATGTGAGAACAGAATTTTAAGGGCAGTTACGTGACTTTCATGAGACACTTTATGCAAGAGTTATTTATGGGGATATATGGATTTTCAGGACTGCATCAAAAAATAACATTTTAATCAGTCATCTGGATAAAGAAGAATTATACGTGTAATTAGTTTCAAATGAACTTGAAACTTGTTGCTTATCTTGTGTGAATTCCATTTGAGACACAAATAAATACAAATTTGCATTTAAATGGTTTTTGGTATTACTTCAAGTTTTAAATACCATCATAGGTACTTTACCTCATGTTCAGGCATTTCTTTAACTTTGCAGTTTGGAAAGCAAGAACTGAGTGCCTGAACCCTCTATGTGGCTTTTGGATTACACAGTTCACATTTTCCTGGGTTCCTTTCATTCAGAAAGAAATTGTGGGGGAAAAGAATGGGATATAGATCTAGGCTGATGGAAAAACTCCTATCATATTTAAGGTTGTGCAACAATGGTATTTTGTAGCTGAAGAGGGAAGGATTGCAGCTCTTGGCTGATCAGTTTTAGAAAATGGAGTGTGGGAGCTGCTGGTGCTGGTGGTGTTGTCATGGCAAGCAGGAATAGGAAAAGGACATTCCTGGATCACCTGGATGCTGATGCTGCCTTTGCTGGCAGTGCCTCTCACTGGCTGTGCCAGCCAGAGCTCTCCCTGAGCAGGAATCCAGCCAGGATTTATTTCCCTGACCCCACACACTGCATAACCATGAACTGGAATTTACATATCCCACTTCCTTTCTAGCCAAGATGACTTTTCCCTAAGTCTGTATATATTTTAATTTGGAATTGAATCACTTCATTCCCAAAATGGTTCTGAATTGCTAATCACTGAAATAGTCCTACTTATAATGATGTTTATAAAACTTTGTGATTCATAGCAATTTAATTAATCATTAAAATATTAAAAAATATGCTGCTGTCATACATATCAGACTTTTAATATTATGTTTACAATGTTTTGTGCTTCAGATAATCCTGTTGAAATCTTTAGGGCTGCTTGTCATGTGTATACCAGTTAACACAAGGATGGCTGAACCCAGCACATCATAATCATAAACACAATGTTCTTGTCAAGTACAATGAGAGAAATCAATTGCTGTGACAATAATTGCTATTTCAAGTCATGGTGTTAGAAAAATAATTGTTCAATTATTTTTATTTTAGAATTGTGCTTGCTTTATAAAATATCAATTAAAATGGGCTGTATTTGCCAATAAAAGGTAGTAAATAATGTGTTGGGAAAGAAGTTCTTAAAAACTGTGCACCTGAGTATTTATGGTTGTTTTAACCCTTTTTGTTTCAGCATCCCAGCAGTAATTCATACTGAATTGTCATTCACACTGGTCTCTAAACTGGTTTTAGAAATTGCTTGATTCCAATGGGAAAAGAAATCCTTTGCAATGTAAATGAAGCCTGACTTCCTTGTTCTCATAAATACAACTTAGCAGTGATTGTGTATAAAAAAAAAATCTAAAAATTGACCATTGTACAATCTCTTGTACATCTCTTGCACCTCTGTGCCATTAACCATTATTAACCACTTTGGTCTTTGTGTCATGCATAGACCTCTCAGCTATTATTTATTTGTCCCATCAAAACTGCGTGGACCTGATACTGTGGGAGCTTTGCAGCCCATCTTGAAGTTCCTTTTTCTGATGTTGATCCCCTTCTGCCAGTTTCTTTATTATCTGTCCAATGGCCAGCTTTTAATTAATTTAATTTGCACTGCACTTTCTTTTTTATATCTCTGTCACAAGGAGGAGATAAGAAATATAATGGGGGACTGGCGAGCATCCATCTATACCCATCCTGCTAGTTTTTGCATTTTTTTCCTGTGATTTTGATGTTTTTGTTGTGGTTCCCTTCAACTCCTGTTGTTCAAAGCCAAAGCAAACTTCTCTCTCCTACCATTTCCCACCCCTGGCCAAGCTGACTGCTCTGCTGTATGAGATGAGGTGGTGGCTGTGGTACTGCAGTGTGCCTGTACTAAAAGGTACAGAAACTGGAGATTTATGCACTGACATCCCAATGCTTTCTGGTTGGTTCTTTATTCCTTTTCTAATCTCTTCTAACATCCTATTTTCTGTTTTGACTGCTACTAACCATTCAGTTGATATGTTCAAAGAACTATCTGCAATGACTTCAAGATCATTTTCTTGAGTAGTAATTGCTAATTTAGAACCTATCATTGTGTATTTGTAGCTAGTTGTAGTGGTTGTTTTTTTGTTTTTTTTTTTCTCTCTTGTGCACATTGCCTTCAGTTCATTGTCATTGAATTTCATTCTCTTATTTTATTGCCAAGTCCCTTTGTATAGTGAGATCCTTTGCAGTCAGCTTTAATTTTAATTGCCCTACATAAACCAAGGATGTTATCTCACCACAGCCTGGAACTAGGTTAATTTCATGAATTTTGATTTTTTTCCCCTTCTATTTATATAGAGTACTTTCTGGGTGTGTTTTTGAGACATTCATTTTAGCTGAGCAAGTAATTGATGTTTTGACTGATGACAAGAAAATTCAGTGTGTGACCCACCACACTGATGTACAGAGCACAGAATCCATTTGTCTGAAGTCTTTCAGCCATAACTGTGAATATTTTCTATTCTATTGACTTAAGAGAACTATTCAAGAAATTAATAAATGTGAAGGATAGAATTTTCTATGGGTAGGGATTCTGTTCCTGGTCATAATAAAGCAGTCACACAGTCCAAAGCTCTCTTCATTTCTTGTGTCCAGCTCCCTTGCATGTATTAACCTTTTCTAAATTCCAGGAGCACTGAGTTAATAATTGCAAATAGAGTTGCTGTTGTTTCACTAATTTAGAGGGTTTTGGAAGGACTGTAGAGGAGAAGAGTGAGATGGTTTGAGATGGTTTTCCCTTATTTCATGCACAGCATCCCAATCTCCAGCAGCCCTGATGTGGCCCTAAAGCATCTCTTGCTTTAGCATCTCTTGCAGGTACCAGCTGGACACTGCAGTGTGGGAAACATTTCTGGGAAATGATATTTATGTCTTGGCTTAAAAACCTTAAAAGATGTTGCTTCAAAACTGAATTTATTCTGGTGGTCAGTGGGGTTTTTTTAGCTCTGCTCTTTCCTAGGCAACCAAATAGAAATTTACAGTCACTTGTACTTGCATTTAAAGGAAGCCATTGGTGTTTTTTGCACTTATGCACAGTATTCCTCTGAACTATGCTTCTTCCAGAAATCTTGGTATTTCCTGTGTTAAAGAATGTATTTTGAAGCTTTTTGGCAGAAAAAAAAAATTGTGGATGCCTAGTATAATTCAGTAGTTAGTGTAATATTAATTGAAACCACGATGTAGAGCAGAAGAGCCAACGTGTGCAAGTTCTTCACACAATTAGTAAATCCAGGTAGTTCTATTAAAAAAAAACTGTCTAAAAATTTGAAAGATCTTCTGAGTGATTACACCAGGTGCCAGCTTTAGAAGCCTTTTTTCAGTTTCCAGAAATTCACTAAAAAAGGTTGAGTTCAATGATTTTTCGACCAAAATAGTTTATAGATTAAATGTTACAATACAAAGATATTGAAGAAAGAGAGAAGGTATGTGCTCTGATTGTGCACTGCAGATTTTTTTTTTTTTTCTTGTTCTGTTGTGTGTTTGGAAGGGCAATGTGGTGATGTCTTTAGAGATGTTTTCCCTGGACAATTAACCATAGAAATACTCAATAAGATAACTCAGGCCTATTGTCATGTGCAAACCCAGTTCCTCAAACTAATTATTCTTTCTGTGTAGTTACCCTTCCTAGGGTAACTGATCTCCATCCCAGGAAATTACTCAGAATTTACAAAGTGAAAAAAAAAATAAAATGGTGTAATATTTTTTGCTATACTTGGTGCTCTTTTTCCACCTACCAAATGTGGAACATGCAGTGAATATTTGTTGAGACTGTCGTGGGCAGGTGGGTGGTGGTACTGGAGCTTATCCCATGCTAATGGAAACAGTGATAACATTTCCAGCAGAAAACCAGAGCATGTGATGTGCATTTTTTTTGACTTTGACGGTGGATGGTTGATTCTTGGTAATTCTTTGTAAAAATCCAATTTTGGGGGTTTATTTTTCCATGCTAGAATGCCTTTTTGTTACCTTTGATACCCTAAGTACGTGAGCTTTTCGCAAGTTATAATTATTATTTTTTTTCTTTTATGATTGCAGTTGTTTCTTATCCTTACTGCTGGTGGCTGCTGTCGTTTGGAAAATCAAACAAACCTGTTGGGCTTCCCGACGGAGAGAGGTATCAATAACTTTAAGATTATTGCAGTAACCTTATCTTTCAGAAAAAGTTGAGAACTTTGATGAACAATCACTCCTCCCCTTTCTCCTGTGTATGCAATTTAAATACCCATTTTATACCCTTGAATTTTTTATGCTGAAGAAGAAAACTTTATTTCTTTCTCCTGTCAAAAATTGAAGGAATTACAGCACTAGGCAGCAGAAACCTAAGTTTTCCTTATGGTGGCATATTTAGAATATTTAGAACAGAATTGAATAGAATATTTCAGTTAAAAGGGTCCTACAAAGAATTATTTAGCCTGGCTACTTCAGGGCTGACCAAAGGTTAAAAAATATTATTGAGAATATTGTACAAATAAATAATAATTTCTAATACACTAACAAGCTTGGGGCACTGACCCCTTGCTAGGAAGTCTGTTCCAGTGTTTGACCACCTATTCTGTAAATAAATGTTTCCTAATATCCAACCTGAACCTCCCCTCAAAGGAGAAAAATTCTCTTTTAGAATCTGTAGTTTCACCTTAAAACCCGTGGCACAAAGTCTCCAATAAATACTAATTCAAAAAATCACCTTATTTTTTGTGGTCTAAATTCTCACAGCTCTACTGAAAAATCAGGCACAAATCTTTATTCTTACCTTATTGCCTAGCAATTCATTACACTTAAAAGAGATTAAACTTAGGTTATTTGTGCTACTACATCTATATGATTGTCTACTAATACTTGTGATATTTCATTTTGCTGTTGTAAATGAGATCTAAAATTTGTAGACATTGATGCTTTCCTTCCTTGAAGCTTCTAATCATGATGATTTTTGGAAAAAGCACTTGCTTGATGTATTATAATCTCAATTTTTTTTTTAAAGACAAATTTTGGTATACTTAATGATTTTTTCGTTGTATACGGGCACTGCTAATGTTTAAATAACTTTTTCTTTTTACTGTAGATCTACAGTGAATTTATTTATACTTTAAAAGTGCCAGCTAACTAGCACTTATCATTTTCCTTCACTGAAATTGTAAAGTACTAATGCCAAGGTTTAGCTTCAACTGGTGCTACCAAAGGAAAATGTGTATGATTGTACTGGGTTCCTTTTAGTATTTATTTTTTTATTAATATGAACATTGTTAGGAATCTTCTAATGGCAAATTCTCATCTTTTTCTTATTCCTTGCAAAATATAGATGAAAGTTACTTTAAACCACAATATTCTACTTAATAATATTTCATTTAAATTCGTCTCAATACTTTGATAGTTCTGTGCAAAACTGTGTTGTGATGGAATGTCAGTTCATTGATTTAATTTCTCATGTTAATGAGGTTGGTTTATTGATATTTTTAAGAACAGATATGAGTGTACCCAGACCTAGAGGGTCTGCTCTGTTTTCTGTGATTGTTCTCTGAGATTTTTGAAATGTAATATTTTTATGTGGTCTTTAGACATCATTTGATAAAGAAAGCATTCTCATACAAAAAGTTTCTGAAGTTTTCCAAGATTTATTTCCCTATTGTCATCAAAAGTACTTCTAAGGCTGTATGAAAGCTCAAATGCAGCATACATCAATCAGCTTCTTCAGAAGAGCAAAAGAGAAAGGCATACTTGGCAGCTGGATTGGAACTCAGAGCTTCGTGGTTGGTTCTGAATCTTTGCTTTCCTTGAGTTTAACTGGAGAAATTTGCTTTTCTCTCGTAACTGCCGTTGGTTATAGCATTGTGAGTTGTAAATGCTGAAAGAAATCTCCTTTTTTTTTCAGTCTGCTCTTGACCACCAGCTGCAGTTCATATCAAATGCAAGTTTTGGATAACATTCCATGCCATATTTTCCTTTAATCCAGCTAGAAAACTTCTTTTTATATGTAACATATTTTATAAGATTTTGCAGTTAAGTGTTGCAAATAAATTGTATAAAAACCCCACAATCTACTGTTGAAAGATTTCTGGAGTATCTACTTTAGAAGCCATTTAGCAGACGAGCTTTTCATCTCTTTGATCATTTTTTGAAGACAGGAGTGTTTGACTCTTCAGATGTTACCTTCAATATGGACCCAAACTACAGTAATAGCAATAAAGCAAGAGCACAAACAAATACAGAAAAGCATCCTGTTAAAAGCTGTGCATCCTTTTATTGTTCCTCCTGGTGTTTTTTCCCCTGAAGGAGGAGGAACATTACCATCCAGTTCTTGTCATCTTTTAGTAATGAATTTTATCAGGCTCTTGAGGTGAGCCAGTAATTATGTTAAGATTTGTAGAGCGCTGTGTGTAGCTGAAAATTCCAAGCCTTGTCCTGTTTTGCCTTCTGACTGCAATGCTTGGCTAAATTGGAATATTATTGATTCCAAATTGCACATAGCACGGCCTCAGCCTGGCACAAAGCAGGAGCAAGTTGTTTGCATTGTGAAAAGGGAATGTCTCAGTTTTCCCACTGATTTAGAAATTTTCCCTCCAGCTTCTTTCCTAATTCATTGCTCATTCAGCAAATCCTTGCTTTCCACTGCTCAGAGCACTGCCCAAATCCTGCTGAGCAGTTTGAAATTTAGGCTCTATCATAAGTATCTGTAAGAACCTGTTATATATACCTGTTGTGTGTATATAACATGGATAAGTGTCTTCCAAAATACTTTAAATGATTGTCTACACTGAATTTAACTTCCTTTGCCCATATGTATTGATCTTTCAATTTATTTAGTTGAAATAATTTTTCCCTAAGTTAAGACCTTGAGCTTTGGTAATTTTTTTTCTCATAACAAAATTTTGGTTCGTATTTTTTTCTTGCCTACATTTCTGTCTCTTAAGATACATTTTATCTCAGGTTTTTGAACTCTATATTTATACTTTAACTCCTGGATGAGCTTCTCTTCTTCTCTCCTGCCTTCTGAAAGGGCAAGGGACAGCAGACAGACTGTCTTACCTTGTACCATCAAAATTATTCACCTTCTACACTGAGGGAAAATGAAAAGTATCATTCTTTTATTTTATAGTTCCAAAAAGATCAATGAAACTTTGAACAGGAGAACATGAACAGCCTCCTGCCTGGCATCCCTTGACACCTTCCCCCACCCATCCCTCCCATGGATTTGTGACATTTTAAAAAAGGTTTTTAGGAAGGGCTGAAGTAAGATAGTGGAATATTGCTCATCTCAGGGAGACTGTTCCTTGAAAAGAATAAAACAGAATAAGATGAGATGATTTCCAAAGTGTAGTTCTTATAGCAATATCTTGATTAAAAAACCCCAGAGTCCCAAGAAAACAAAAACAAAACAGAAGGAATTTGGAGCATTCATGACAGATCAAGATAACATTTACAGGTAATTATGAAAATTGATGCAGGAGTAGAAAAAGGGAAAGATATATTTGTTTATCAAATAAAGGAGTTCCTAAATATTTCAAGATTTAGGAAACGCAAAGCAATTTTTAGAAGAGTCCTCCACTGTGTTAAAAGGTCAGATATGTATTCTAGGTTTTAATCTCTCATCCTTCTTTTTACTCCAAAGACTCACAAATGTTTCTGCTAGCACCTTTTCCAATAAAATTTGACTTTTTAGTTCACTGGATGAAAAACCAAACGCTGTCATTTTGTTCCAAATGATTTGTTTGGCCTCTTGCATTTTATACCCTGAATTCACATTAGAGCTCATTCATGGAGCTCCAATCTGACTGTTTTCCTCCTTTATACAAGATATATCACCCAGATTTACCAAATAAGAAATATGAAGAGAGTATTATTTGTTTTCTCTGCATGTTTCATATCTAAGGTATTCATTCAGTCTTCTGCTCAGATTAGATAAAATGCAATCTGTTCATAGATCATTTTATTGAAAACTTGATAGGTTACCTGCCAGATTTGTAGTGGCTCAGAGGTTTTGTTTCATGGACTTCTTCTGATTGAAAGGCATCACCCTGCAGATGGAATCTGCATCCAAAGGATTTCTTTTTAATAGTGTGTTGAGCTTTGCTTTTTGCTGACAAGATTACACTGAGGTCACTAACAAACTCACACAGATGGGATTATAAACCACACAGCTTCTAGTTGAGGTTTTTTTTGCAAAATATTTACCCTTCCTAAGGTACCAGTTGCTGCTCAGATACCTTTTGTATTCTTGGTCCCACCAGATGTTTTAAATGGTTACCTTTGATCCAAAAGCCTGTAAGTCACTGCTGTACATGAAGTGTCTGCTTCCCTCCACTCAGACACACAAAATATCTGTGCCAATCGGTCATGTGGTGTTACCTAGAATCATAGAGACATAGAATTGTTTGAGTTGGGCAGGGCCTTTGAAGCTCATCCAGTCCCAACCTTCTGCAATGAACAACAGAACAAAGAGCCTCATCCAGCTTGAACTTGAATGTTCCCAGGCATGGAGGTTTCACCACCCTGATTGTAAAAATAATTTTCCCTATATCTAGCCTGAAATATACATTTGTGTGTATTGGATCAGTCAATTAGTTAAAATACATTTGTCCTTTTTTAAAAATGTGAATCGCCTTTTTATACATTATTTTAATTACACACTAGAAAGAGAGTGCATATCCTTAAAGATGACTTAGATTCTTATTTCCTCATGTAATACACTATAAAGCTCTTGAGCAATGAGGAAGTAATGCATGATTGCATTTTAAGGTAAAAATTCTTGGAAGCATGGATTGTGTGCGTAAAGTGCTCGCCTAACTTTACAGGTTAATATCATTTATATAGAGCATCTCATTATACAGTCAGCTGTGCACCATTTGCCTGTCTGAAGGAATAGCATATACAAACATAAAAACATGGAACTGTAGAAAATGCTTGCTTTATACAGTGTGTGGGTGCCACTCAACTTACTGCTTCTTTTTAATAAAAAAACTTGTTTGTGTAGAGAACCCCCCACCTTCCTAGCCTTGATTTTATTATCAAGGTAGTTTTATTCTGTCAAATATTCAGAAATTCTTACAAATAGACGAATGAAACTGAAGTAGACTACTTCTTAATAGCAGTAACAATTCATGTAATAGCTTTAGGCTCATTTCTATGGCAACTCTAATAAGAACAAGGAGGTTCAGTTATGTCGATAGCACTAATGAATGTAGAGAATATGTGCATTTCAGCTCGAGCTTTTTTGCTTTTCTCTTCAAATGACAATACTTTAAAATGTTCCTCTTGGAAAGGACAGTAATGGTTTTTGTGTATATATGATATTGCTTGTGGAATGCAACACATTTACTTCAGCAATGCTAAAACACAGAGGATATGGTGTGTTCTTGAACACATTCTTGCTTTTGAAGGAACAAAAGCAATGCTGTGTGTTTCAGGGGGAGCAAGGAACCAATGTAAGGAAACCAAGAAATATTAACATGCATAATTGAAGCTCCCCAATGTGTAATAGTATTCATGTGCGTAGGTGTCTACAGGATTTTATAGTTTATGTTTAAATGTTGTTAAGTTCACAGATAATTTATCTTTTTTGCCATCTTCTTGTCTGTTGCTTAGCAAATATCTTACACATCTGTGTGTAGTTACTCATAGGCCGTGTGAGTAATCCTACTGAAGTCAAAGGAGCTATTCATAGGACTAGAGTCTCAACTTGTTATATGGCTCAGGCTCTTCTGGAGTCAGTGGAGCTGTGACTGCTTATTTCAGCTGTGGGTCTGGTTTTACTGAGGAGAACTGGGGCATTTATTTTAGGCTGATGTTTTCTGTGTTCTCTCCAACCTAAAATTTAGGTTCCTCTCTGAGTGAACCTTTCAAGCAATATGCCTGGTTAGCTGACACTAGATCTTGTCTCAGGACTCTCTCTGCAGTCAGTATAAAAGGCATTTCCAAATGACAATTTATCCCTCCCAATTTCACAGTGATCACTTTTTATCCTCTGATGCTTGTGGGGACCTGACTTCCTGTTAGCAACACAAATAACCCAATGAGCCAAATCTCCCAATCTGAGAGTTATTCTTCACTTTCTTAGCTTTAGTTTTGTAAAATTGAGGTTGCATTTATAATACTGTCATTTCATAAAAATAAGCACCTGATTAATTCTTACATTAGTAACGTTCACAACATGTTTGTTCTCTGCACAGAGAAGTATAAAATGATGCCAGTGACAGACTCAATATTATATTGCAAAATTTATGTTGGGGAGTGAATGAAGCAAAGCTGATACAAAGTATTTGTGAAAGCTTGCTGACAGACCTGTTTTTTCATTCCACAAAAATGCAGAAGGTAAAGAAGATAACAGACAACAACAGATTTAAAATTAAAATTTTGAGCTCTTTATTAAAAAAATAAATTAGGGAAAAGAAACTAAGTAGGTGTTTTAATTATATGTACTTATGACCAGCAGAAGAAAATTGTTCACTTTTCTTAACATAATAACCAAAGTTTCTTCTTACATTTGCATAGTGGAGTTAGCCTGAAGATTCCCAAAAGGCAATAATCAAAATAAATTAGTTTCATTATATGTGATTCTGGGATATGCATAGGAAGGAAGCTTGGATGTAGTTTTTATTGCTGATAACAGTACTTTAAAATTAATAGTTGTGATATTCTGTTCAGTAGAATTTATTATCAAAGTTGAGCTTTCTAAATGAATATAAAATGCTTCTGGAGATAATGCTAATTTTTAATGGTGGTACTAAGTCCTACTCTCTGGTTAACCCTTGCAAGCTAATGGAAAGTTAAAATTATTTTAGAGAAAGAGTCCAAATGAAAAAACTGCCTGAGGCAAGTGGCCACTTGGCAGAGCCTGAGGGTGCTTTGAGCTGCATGGTCTGAGAGTTTTCCATGGGACTGGTTGTAAACATAAGAGCATTAGCAGAATTTTTAGCAATCAGCAAAAAGCAGCAGACTATGAGAAAGTTGGTCCTGAGTGAGACCATGGGAAGAAACCAGATAACTTCAGACTTTATGACAAGAAAAGTAATTGGAATTGGTTTCCACAGTGCTAAAGGAATGAGGATGGTGGATGTGCTGTTTGTAAATAAAGAGGATTGCACCAAATTAACTGATTCATTTCTGTCTCCTGAACAAAACCAAAGAGCAGGTGTTCAATATTTGCCCAAAGTGGTGAGACTCTTCCTTATGTTTGTATTTCCTCTGTCTTTGAGGCATAGTCATTTTTGGCCCCTATTCAAACACAAACCTTCTGTTTCTCCCTGCAACAAAAGAGTGAATTTAGCTGCAAACAACAGAAATGTTTCAAGAACGCTGTTATGAAGAATGAGTGAAAAGGTTTGACAATTTACAATAAGAGGTCTTCAAGAGAAAATTGGGAATACTCCTCTATAGACACTCTATAGCTTTTCTCAGAGGTTCCAGAAATTTTAGTTGCACTGGGTGGGCAACTTTGGCCTTGGTGAGTCACCTGCAATGGGAGAAGCATAAAAGAGAATAAGTCTGAACTGTCCTTCCTCCAAAGAGTGGGGAAATTCCTCCAAGTCCAACCCTGGAAGACACAGTTCCTCTCTATTACTCTGCCCTTCCTTTCGACCTAAAGTTTTGTTTATTTTCCTTTCTACCTAAATTTCAGTTTATTTACAGTTGAATGCTAATCATGTTTTCTAAAAATTACATTAAATCATCCAAACAATAATTTTTTATTGCTTGTAGTTTATGGAACATTTGCTTCTGTTTCCACAAACATCCATTTCCTTGCAAATATGAGATTTGGTTTTTTTTTCGGAGCTGATTTTTAGGTAGATTTATGTATATGTGCAACTGAGTAGCAGTAAGGTGGGATTCATATAATTCCTAAATCTCTTCCAAAGTGTTTGCATTTCACTTTTCCAGTATGGCTGGTACCTGCCTTCTAAAATAAGCACGTCGACCTTTTTATCTCTTAAAGTTAGGGTTGTTAATATACAGAATAATTGTTTCTTTCTTTAAAAAATTTTTGAAGGAACTGAAGTTTCTCCTGTGTGGACCCCCTGCTGAAGTTAGAGCTTTAATAATCAATGCAAAGCAGATGCAAAGATCAATGCAGCTGGAAATTAAATAACTTCACCAACCTATATTTTCAGTGCCTGCACTATTAATTGGTTTACTCTGTCAGCAGAATGTGTTCACTGCTGTGAGTGTCAGCGTTGTTGCTATCAACAAATTCCGTGGGGGCCTTCTCTGTAGATATCTGCACACAGAAACATTCCTTGGGTCATCCCTCCTGAGCAAACACTGCCTGTGCAGTTTGTTTGGGCACTTTCGAGGCTTCTTCCCCTTCTCTGGATAGAGGGAAATAATAGCAGGATCATGGTGACAGAATTTGCATAGTATGTTCTTTCTGGAGGAACCTGCCAACACCTGGGAAAGGTTAGACTGGAAAAAAAGCCAGCAAACCTCCCCAAAACACCCCAAAACCCCCCAAAACACACAATCAAACAGAATTTTAAAAAACTCATAGGTGTATGACACAGCCAAAAAAGGTAAAGTAGTTATTAATTTTCAAGGATGTAATACTGCAATATTTATCCTTCCTGGAGCTTTATTTTTTATTGCTCCAGCAGTTCACAAACAATAGTTGAGAGTTAGTGTGACCTGATATAAACCAAGCTCATTACATTATTTTCAACTGTTAATTAATAATTAACATATAACCTTTGGCTTTCCTTTTATCTTCAAGTATTGACAGAAGTCGCATAAAAACATACTATGTGTGGCAAAAATGCTTTGAAATGCAAAACTTAATTAAAATTAATGTAATGTTATTTTAGTGCAGTTGTATAGTACCAAAATACGATAGGGAATATGAATGTTTGAACACATGGTTATTTTTATCCATGCCATTCAATTTTTACACAAGCAAATTTTGGAAAACAGAGTACCATTGGATATTTTGTTTGGGATTCATTGGGTTGAGCCACCATGGCAGTTAAATTGTGTGACATCAGTAAATTAGATGTGTGACATCAGTAAATTAGCCCAGACTGCTTTGGCAGTCAATTGACCCACATGCAATTAGCAAAACTAAACCACAATGAATCCTGTAGCTTGAGCTTGTTGTGTATATTTTCTCCTTCACATACATTTTGAAAATCCCAGTTAATTAGACTTATCAAAGACTTAAATAGCTGTAGCTTCTTAGCCTTTTATGTTTGTGCAGCCGTGGTCAGAAGTACTGAGGGAGGCAGGGAAATACAATATCCCAGCTGGGAGAAGTTTGGGGTTGGAAGTCAGTCCTTCCCTTCCTGGTGTTGTAGGTGCATTTTATGAATTACTTCACTGCCTGGGCCCTCAGTTCCTCACCTGTAGCACACAAACAGTGGTAGAGGCTGTGGTGATACACTGTGCATTAAAGATTCTGTTGCTATTAATTGGGAGAGTCTATGCTGATGGCTGCTTTGCTTTATTCTGCAATAACCCTTTGTCCCTGGGTAATTTATTTAGGTTTCTGTTCATTTAGGCAGGAAAAGGAGTGAAATTGACCTTTCTCCTAATTTTTCTGGGTAGAGATACAAAACGTGAAGTAATCTGTTACTTTAATGTGTTGCATTTTATATGTATTTCAATATTATTTGCTAAAATACTCATGCTCATGCTCATATGAAAGTATGAAATATCTTGTATGTATTTAATTTTCATCTTAACCAAAATCAGTCACCAATTTCCTAAGGTTTTATACCTTCTGAATATGTTAATGATGCACAGTACTGATTCTAAACTGCTTTTTGCCTACCATAGTAATTTTTTGGCTTCACAAAGTTAAAGAACAATATTCCCAGAACAGTGGAAACATGTATGTTACCAAAAATGCTGTATCCCTGCGTGTGTGACCCATGTGCAAGTGTCAGGCACACCACATTTTGATGTAATACCTCAACAGTGTCCAGTAATAATATTTAGTAGGGTAGGATATGATAGGATAGGATAGAATAGAATAGAAGAGAATAGAATAGAATAATATTATATAATATTCCAGTATAATACCATTGGAAATTCCAGTATAATACATGGAAAGCAAGACCACACTGTTGATGTTAATGACTAAATCACCCATGCACGAAATGTCCACCTCTGATTAGAGCATCCAGTGTGCTGTCAGCTTACAGAAAACGATGAACATAAATCATCTCAGTGGAAAGGGAGGAAAAGAGGAGCCAGAGAATTAGTCAGTGAGTTCCCAGAAACATCTGTCAAAAGAACCTAAGCATGTTTGTAAGCATCTATGAAAAAAAAATATTAAAAGCCTGTATGTTTTCTTCATTAACCAACTCACACAAAAAGAACATGCTTTTTTTTCAAAGTAGGATAAAAGTCCTTTTGAATGGAGGAGAGAACACCTGGTGCTTGTACACTTGGCCATTATAAAGACTATAAAAAGTCTATCACAGGATATTTTAATAGGGAAGGCAAGGAAGCACTGTCATGATTACATAGCTGTGGAGTAGGTGCAAAGCTGGTCAAAACCCCATAATCAGATGTTCATTATCAGTGAAATGAGAGATTAACTATGTGTGGACTATAATTATCTGCATTAGCCCCTTCAAAGCTGTGTCCTAGCTCCAGAACTCATCAGTGATTTTTAATGACCTAAGTCCTGCAATTGGAGATTACATCTATTAAATTTGCATATGAGGAGCTGGGTCAGGAGTGTGTTGCAAGCAGGATCAGGCTTCAAAACAACCTTTAGAAATTGGAGGCAATATCCATACTGTGAAAGCAAGATTTTGCCTGGGAGAAATAATCATCTTCACAGAAACAGCACGAAGGAAAAGCTGACTGTGCTACAATTCCTCAGGGCTGATCAATGGCTTAGAAAGGTTCACAAGCTGAATATAATTCAGCAATCTAGTTACAAGAAAAGGAATATATTTCTGGCTTGCATAGGTAACTCTCAGACATCTAATTCTTGACCTTTACTGAGTAGGGCCTTAGCTGAACATCATGGACAGTTTGGACACAACAGTTCAAAAAGTCTGTGGAACATTTGGAAATGTTCAGAGGAAAGAGGAGTCTGTTTATAAGTGCATGGCAGAAGAGATCATGGAGAGATGTGATAACAGCCTTGAAGTTGGGGAATGGAATAATGCATTTGTCTGAATCTGTTGCAGAAAGGATGAGAAGTGCTCATGTTTCAGCAAAGAACATTCAGGTGATACAATGAAAATTTATAAATTATAATGATATCAGTAGTGTAGTTCTGCAATAGGTAATCTCTGACATTCCAGACACTTTAGTCATTTGAAGCCTTTAGGAGTGGGATGGGCAAATACAGAAATTGAAGACCTGGATATGCCTTTGTAGGGTAGTGGGGAGTCCCTTGGCAGTCTCTGTAGGTCTCTTTTAACCTCCTGATCTTATGTTTTAAAAAACCCACTTGAAGTCAGGGTATTTTGTACATACCAGGAGCATTTATAGAATCACAGAATGAATTTGTGAGGGATCTCTAAAGATCATCTAGTTCAGCCCCTGCTGCCATGGGCAGGGACAGCTTCCAGTAGAGCAGGGTGCCCCAAGACCTGTCCAACGTGGCCTTGAGCACTTCCAGGGATAAGGAATCCAGAATTTCTCTAATTAATGACTACTGCTACATGATATGATATTGCAGCACCAAAGATCCGTAGTTGTGCTCTAATAGCACCTGCACTTCCTCATGAAAGGCTAGTTTAAAATCTACATTAATTTGATATTTATACTTTCATTGCAAAACTGTGTCCCAAATGGCTATAAAAGCAAGTAATTATCCAGATATTCTGCAGGTTTTTTGCATTAAAAAGGCTTTTAAGGAGCAGCTTTCTTCTTTACAAGTCTCCTATGCATAAATGCAGCCTTTGAAGTTATTGATGTCGTGTACCGTGGTTAAACTTTACAAAATTTCAGATACTAGAAAATTCAGGTTAAAAATAGCCCTTTACCTTTCATGCCATTTAACTTCATGTCCATGATGTCCATCCAAGTGACTGAGTCACCCTGTGGATTGATTTTTTTCTAATTTTTGACTTTTCATTTCATTATTTGTTCTGCACCTGATGTTCCTTTCATTGAGCAGTTCTACTGATTTTCCTGTATGAGTGGCAGGCAAGGCAAGAAAACTTATTTGAGTTTAAAATTGAAAGCCACACATAGATGAGAAATTGAGCAAGTTGTGAGTTGTTTTGCTTGAGTTTTTGTTTGTTTGGGGGTTTTGTTTGAGGTTTTTTTTGTCATACGTAATTTTACAATTATTCTGATTTTCCTTTGACTGAAACAGTCTCACCAAGATTTTAAAATAAGCATTTTTGCAACAGTACTTTTAAGCACATACATAGAATTCTTACAAAAGGTAGCTGCTGCATGTTTGTGAATCATTCTTCTTGCTTTCCTGTATCCTATGACAGATGATATCTATCCTACAGATGAAAATACGTTATATTTTCACTAGTTTCAGAATTGCTTGTTCAGACATGAAGCTGCCATAATTTAAATATGCATTCTTCCTGTATATAATGACCAATTTACATATTGACAATGACAATTTACAACCTTTGACTTTCCTTTTATCTTGAGTCATTGATAGAAAATTGCATAAAATCATACAATTTGAGGAAAAAAACCCTCTTAAATGCAAATTCTAATTAAAATTAATATGCTGGTAATTTAGGACGTTTGGGTTCCTGAAATACAATGCTTGGGATATTACCAGTATTTGAATATGCTGTTAGTTTTTCCATGTTATTTCTCTATAAAAATGGTTTAGGGTAAAATATTTGAATCTAGCAGAGTGTGATGCAAAAGCTAAATCCTAACTTTCTTTAATTGCTTTAATTTTTTTCATCATGGAATGGAATGCATGCAAATGACAAATGAATAAAACACATACCATTGTTTTTTTCACATTTTTTAATATCTTCTTACAAGGCTGCTATTAACTGGAAATAATACTATGGTATAGAAGCTATTACCAAACATTTTTTTGACAAAGATATTTCACTTCAGGCTAAAAAAAAATCTCACTTTTAGTGGAAGGGAAACAGCTTCATTTAGATTAAACTCTTTTTTTTTGATGGAAGAAACAAGTAAATATATATTTCTAACATAAAGAAATAAGGTGATTTAGCTGGATTGCAAGCAAAATAGGATATGAAGAAATATAGCCTATCATCTCAGCAGTAAATAGGTTTTTCTAGTAGTTGATACAGTCAAAAAGTCCCTGTCAACCCACATAAAATTCACATTCATAGCTAAGACTTACTTAGGAGAGTTTATATACCTCTATTTTGCTAGCATCCTGCTCAGGTCAGACTGACATTATTTTGAAAAGTTTCTGCTATCTTTGAGAGATCTTCCTCTAATCCATATATTTTGCAGATGCTATTTCTGCTACCAAGTTGAGCGTTGTATTCACTTTTTCATTGCACCCCAATTCTTACACCCTGTAAGTGCCCATTTACTGCTCAATCCTGCAGCATCCCAGTACACAGATTTATACTTTATGGCTCTCCTTACTCCAAGAGAAGGGAAATATTTGTTTGTGTGTGGGGGGGTTAAATTCCTTTCTTTTCCTGTTTGATTCTTACCAACATG
The DNA here is from genome assembly GCA_013400215.1 of Cisticola juncidis. Taxonomy (NCBI): domain Eukaryota; kingdom Metazoa; phylum Chordata; class Aves; order Passeriformes; family Cisticolidae; genus Cisticola; species Cisticola juncidis. The sequence goes on from VXBR01009081.1 coordinate 172,474, forward strand.
AGCTGCAGGATATATATGTGTGTCTAAAAATCCTGGCTTTGTTTTTCTCTCCATATTGGAGGGAGGCCTCAGGCAGGCAGCTGTCATGCAGCACTTTCATCCTGCCTGCTCAGTGTCCTCCAGGTGGGAAGGCAGTGTAAGTGTTTACAAAATGTTCCTCTGATCAGAGATTCGGCTTCTTGTAGGCTCAGTCCCCCAATGGGACCTGGCCCTCTGTTATCAGTTTTGGAAGCACTGAATTTCAAAAGCAGCATTCACTGGACTGCTCTGCACCAGCTGAAGTAGGTGCTTGGCAATGGAGTCTGTCAAAGACATGTTATTGGTGTTTCCAGCCAATCAGTTGGGTTTTGTTTTTTTTTTCCATTTCATGTGAAAAACATTGACTTGTTCACGCTTTTGTTTCAATGTAAAAACTTTTGCCTGATTTACTCGGGGCAGTATTTTCCTCAAAGGTGATGTCAAAAGTTGGTTTTACCTACTCATCAGTACCCTTACATTACTGTTGAAAAAAAAATAAGATGCAATAAATATTTTCAGAATACAGACAAACAGTGACTGAACAAACTGCCAGTGAGTTCTGCCTTGTGGGCTGAGCTTGTAGCATCACAAACAGAAAGGATGTGCCTTTCTCTAGGTCACTGTAATACCATGGCCCAAATGGGTAACAAGGAAATGAGGAACATGCAGGCATAACTGCCTACATTTAATGCTTTTTCTACATGTTCTAGGAGGCAGAGTAAAATTTTAAATAGATAAAATTGCAAGAAGGGGAATCCTACAGCAGCTCTTACTGGAATTCTCATTGATTTAGTGGGGTTAAAACTTTGCCCTTTACAATTATTTGAGCTGCTCTGATCTGGATAGTGTTATACCCCATCAGTAAATTGTATAAAGGACTTCCAGCATTTGAAAAACCTTGAGATACACAAGTGCAGCAATGCAGTTTAGTGTGCACTGTGACTTCACACTGCAGCTGCTCTGCACCTGCCTCTGCTGTGCTTTGCATCAGGTGGGTGGGATTCCTTTGAAGAATCCAACAGTTTGTAGTTCACACCATTCACAAATACTTAAGCAGGGAAAAGAAAAACCCACAATCTAAAAATAAAAATCTTATTTTTGAAGGGCAAAAAGCTATTTTTTTAATCATTTTTTGTTTATGATTGTCTTTGATTTTCACACCTCAAAGTGCCATAAAATCAGCTTTTGATCTTCATACATTCTTAAAACAATCTAGCAATTAGGTGAACAAAGAGAAAGGTAGGAAAGTAAAATTATTTATGAAAGATAGTGAATCAAATTTTAAGTAGGGCTTTTTTGTCTGATTAAATAATGTTTTAGCTCAACAAAATTACCCAGTGACACCTCCCCTCCTCCCCCCCGTGCTCACATTAAAGTTTGTCAAGTGGTGCTTATGTGCTTTTGATATTAACGAACAAAGTTCTCAAGTTCTGGAGAGTTTCATTCCCATTTGAGCTGTTGAGCATATTTAATACCTCTCATTAACGTTCTTTACAGTTTCTTCCTCAAGATAAATGTTTGTTGAATCCTCAGTGAAGGTGCCTTTGATGTTGAATGGCTGCTTGTGTGTGATAACAAGGGAGGAACTCGTGCAAATTCGAGTGTCTTGCAGCAGGTCATTGTTCTGTGTGTGTGAGGCCAGCATACTTAGTGCCAACCTCTGAAGAGATTGTGGAGCTTTTTTCACTGGGACCCTCTGGTTAGATAAGGGAAAAATACATCTTCCTGATGTCTTAGGGAGTTTGTAATCATCTATTCAAAATGGAAACTCATCCTTAATGGAGTGGGGCTCTGTTTGGTTTTTATCTTTTAATAGAAAGAACAAAATGCTAAACCCCCAGGTTTTTTTAAAAATGGCCCGTGTCTTTTCCATCATATTGGTCTGAAATGTCATTGTCCCAGCAGAAATATTTCTCTATAAATCCTGCTTTATTTGTATCATCAGGCTGTAAGAACACTACTTTCGTGTTTAGCTGTAATTCGGCTCTGTTTTGTTACACAAGTATTCAAATGCAGTGTCTATCTGCCACTTATCCAGAAAGCTTCCAGAGGAAAGAGTAGCTATGACAAAGCTTTTTCACGAGGACCCTCTCCAAGTAAATGACAAACTTATACATCTGTATTCATTTTCTTACACTGTTACTCTCAGGAATATGGGAAGAGGTTCAAATAAGCATATTTCATTAATCATATCTTTCTTTCCTTGTTCTCCTGATTTTGATTGTATAGCTGTTATCTTTGATGTTTCCCCTGTTCCCATTCCTCTCCCATCAGATACATCTGTTTCTCCTTTCTGTTATTCATCATTAGTTATCTTTTCTATTCTGCTGTTACTTGAATATGCTCTTATGAAACACATCTCAGCTGTGTTGTGTTTTTGTTAAAATTGGCACTTCTAAAAGGCCTCTGCCTTTTGGCTGTTATGCTTGAACTCAATTGTCAAAATGATTTCTCCAGATTGATGACTCTTTAGAGAAAGCACTGCCTTTGCCTGAGTGCATTGCTGGTACACAATAATCACAAAGGATGAAACTGCTTCTTGACTGTCAAAATCACCGTACAGAAGGTTTAGGAGGACAAAAGGGATGGTGCAACTTGGTGTAATGAAGAAGAGAGGATGCAGCAGCACAAGATGATTGTGTTCTGCCAGGGGAGCACTTGCCTCACTACCCAGCATCAGTGCAGGAAGGGCAGTGGGAAACTGAGGGCTCTTGACCTCCTTAAATCTGGACTTGACTACTTGGGGCTCTCTTATTGACAGGGATCAAAGTAAGGGTTGAATATGACCACAAGGAATGGTATTTCCATGTTTCCTTTATGCCACAAAGTTGGGCAAGCTGTGTTTTATTATCCACTCAAAGGGAGGGAAGTTCCAATAGAAAGAGATTTACATCATGTGGGTGTGAAACTGTTATTTTATTACTGGTATGAATGGCTTAAAAGCATATACTATCAAAAAAGGCACTACCCATAAAGTATCTGTCAGTGCATTGGTAGAGGATTATACCTGTAATTCTCCAGAAATAGCTGTTTGCTGGAAGCTTTTGGAATAAAAGGAATAACTATTCAGATCCCCAGATGCTTATTCACATCTGACTTTTTTTTAAAAATTTAAAAATATCTACAAGCTGCATTTTATTAATGCTTTTAATTTTAAAAGTTGTCTCCTCATTAGAGGTACACATACAGTGGAGTGTGAAGCGAAGCAGAAATTGAAGAAGAAAACTGTAATACATGGCTTAAATAAGAAAAAAACAAGTTGCAGCTTATTAAAATGAATTTCAGTAATAGCTAGCTAGATTGTTTCATTCAAGTCAATGCATTTTCTGGAGGAGTACAGGTGAGTGGGAAAATGCAGGAAACTCTCATCCCATCATTTTGTTCGCAGAATAATTTTATTCAACAGTATTTTTTTTTGATGTTAAGGGTGAATTTATAGTTTGTTCCCTACATATTCTTCCCACTATTATTTGCTTCTGCAGCTTAAGCCACTTGGATGTATAAATGTATCTGCCACTGCTGTGTCTCTGTGTTTGTCCTGCACAGAGAAAGTGTCTGTGTGCAGAGGAAAGGGGCAGCTGGGGCTGCCAGGAGGCTTGCAGTGCCCTCTGGAGTAGCAGGCCTTTGCACTGAGGTCTGAAATTTGATTTAAATACCTGAAATTCCCATAAGGATTCCCCTGTAATACAGAAAGCAGCCTAAACTGAGAGCAATATGTGATGCAAATTTCTCACTGTAACTGCTTACCCTTGTATCTCTGTACGTGCCTTTATGGCTATGTCAGAAGGTAAAAAACACCCAAACAATCCCCCACCTACAACCCCTCATCCCTGAGAAGGACACCACAACAAGAGTGGGCTGAAGGACTGAAAAAAATACCAATAAACACTCGTGGCCTTCAGCTTGTGTCCCTGTGGGAAAAGCTCCTGAAATTTGGTTCTTTGGGAGATTCCTTGGCTCTGTTAGTTAAATGGTAAATAAATGTTCACTCTTTTACACCCTCACCCATAAAACTTTCCCTGTTCCATGGGTTCACTTGCTTTTCTTGGAAGAGATTATTAATATCCCAACCTGGGCTCTATCCTGAATTTAATATCGACTTTGATTCCATTTCTCTGCATATTGTATCCAATAAATGTTCAATAGCTTGGGAGAGAGTCAGCTCCCCTTTCAAATTAGATTTTAAACTTGCCATTTGCTACTTTAACTCTATTAATATTTTTTCATCTTTTGTATGTTTTCTTATCCTTTTAAAATGAGTTTTGGGAGTGCAAGTCTGAAACTCAACTTTATGTCAGGGGAGTAAGCTCTGTGGCAAATTCTGCCACTGCAGAATAATTTTATTCAACAGTAGAACTAAAAATATCTGAATAGTCTTCATAGGTAAATAGTTTCATTCTACATCTATAACCATACACACTCTCCATATTTTATGTAATTACTATGATTTATATGTTAAATTTCTTTGTAGGTTCCACAAAGAAATGAGTACTGATCCTGTTTTAAGTGGAGATTTTTTTTTTGTTTAATATCTTTGAGAACTTTTATCTGGCAATTCAGAGATTCAGAACATTTCTACAATGTACCTTGGAAATCCATTTTTGTTTTTTCATAGCATGGCTTTTTTAAAAAGTGCAAATGAAAGTTACTAGTGCAGCAGGCATTTCATTACCTGAAGCAATATTTTGTGCTGTTCTGAATTGCTTTTGGCAGGCATTTGTTCTGATTTTAAAACATTAGAATGAAATTATGCATCTTTATCAGATATTTTGAAACTCTTAGATGTTTTGAAGTTCTTAAGATTTTATGTGCAGTATTAATTAGTATTTTTCTTTCAGTACAGAGAAGTAGACTTAACCAGCACCACATAATATTTTGGACTGTGTCCTTTAAAAATTAATAGTTTTGGATACACAATCTTTAAACCTTCAGAAATTGACATCAGTGATAACTGAGCAGTTGTTCACCTTTAAAATGGGATATGTCAAAGGCAGCTAAGATATGTAGCCACAGCTCCCAGTGAATTTGCTTTGCATACAGTGTTCATGTCTCTTTATTCATTTTTTTAATCAGTTGCCTACAATTGTAGCAAGTTTATTTGAGGATTTATGTATAGCAATTTGGTCCCAAACAAATTACATTAAATTTATGAAGTCCTGCTCATTTCAGGGAGAGTTGAATCTGCCCTTTTATCTGGACTGATGTCCTCATCACCTTTCACATCCATACCATACATACTTGGGATGGCATTGCTGTAAGAGCAGCACGCTGGCATAATTGCCAATGATTGTGTTGTTCATTGCTGGGCAGGGTGAGACCTGCTGCAGTGCTCTGTGTGCCTGCATTGGGGTGGAATGAGATGTCATTGTCTGGGGTTCATGAAACACACCTTGGTAAGGGGGTGCGAACAACAACAATTCTTCCTGATACAAAAACAGCTCATGGGTTGAAGGTTTTGGGTTGTGGTGGTGTGGGTTTTTTGGGTTTTTTTTTTGTTTTGTTTTCTTTTGTTTTGTTTTTTGTTTTTTGGGGGTTTTTTTTGTGTTTTTGGTTTTTGTTTTGTTTTGTTTTTTGTTTGGTTTTTTTTTT
>VXBR01009081.1:178165-236629 GCA_013400215.1 Cisticola juncidis
GGCACAAATGTTTGGTGCCTTTGCTACAAAGTTAACAAAGCATTATATTGCCACTTGGCCCTCTCTTGGGGTAAAGTGGTGATTATTTTCAGTGATGCTACACTGATACTTTCCCCACCCCAACTTGTGATTTGCTCTTCAGGCATTGTACAAGAGAGCATTTTTTCCAGTGTACTGTAGGTGAAAACTTGCTGAAATTTGTGTGCTTGAGGCTAAATACCCACTTTACCTGTTTGCTTACAGAGGGTGACAGATCTATTTCGAATGTTGTTGAACCCTCATAGAGGCAGTCACCATTTTTTGCTCAGTTTTAAGTCAAGCACAGTTGTTTTTTGCATGAATCAGGTTGTGTTCACTCGCAGCCAACTCTCCCAGGTGCTCTCTCACCTTTCCTGTGTCCCTCTCCCCCTGCCATATGCTGATGTGCCTGTGCTGCTGCTGTTCTTTCAGTGGCCATGGCAGATACTCAGGTAACCTTACTCACATCAGAATGACTCTGCAGTTTGTTTAATTTTTAATTAGTATTGTCATAAACATAAATAATTGCCTTTCATTTATGCATAGCACATTTCACATGTTTTAAGATTGAACAGCTTGCAGTACACCTTGTTCTTGGAGACATGTGCAGGCTAGAGACACAGTATGTCAGTTTATCTTTTATTATTGTTTCAGATCAGGAAAAAACAAGGATTTTCATTTTAAATCTGTGTCTCTTGTGCTGGGTATATTGCTTTTGCTGTTTTCTACAGTTGTGGTAATGAAAAACACGCTTTAAACATATAAAAGGTGTAAGATTATGATGAAGATTTTACCAAAGATTATCAAAATTCTGTAAGCAAAGCCAGTGTTTTCTCCTACTACCCATGAAGAGGAAATTCTGCAAATGGTCTGTGCAGGAATTAAATTCACTTTGTTTGCAGTTCTGAGCTCCTTTGTTTTTTGAGGATTATACAAAATGAACATATGTGGACTACTGCTACCAGCTTGCATTCTTTGATAAATCCAGACAGGCAGAAGAATGCTGGTGGCTGGAAGGGTACTGTAAGGGTATTTCTTATGGTTAAAACAAAATCTGCAAATTCTAGCCCTTCTGAGGAACCCATGTTAGCGAGGTTAGAACAGAAATTATTCAATGAATGTGTTAAATATCAACTGTTAATGCCACATATACTTGGCAATAAATGAAAGCTTTCTCCTCTGTGATTTCCATGGATTTTCCATAGCATACAGATGTAGCAGAGAGAGAAGCAGAGAGATTTCCATTCATAATTAGGGTCAAAAAGTGGTCTTTTAGCAGGAGGCCTCTGATTTGCACTGAAAGGCTTTTCTCATGGCAGCAGCCTGTTGCAGCTGTCCTGCAGGCTCCTGCAGCCCAGCAGGGACAGGGGTCAGGCTCTGCCAGCTCAGACCTTTGCTGCTGTGAGCTGGGGTCACTGTCACTGCTGCTCTCCAGCTCCAGGGGCTGCCTGGCCCTGAGGACAGCTCTGGAACATCCCTGCTGGGCTCAGACAGGAGCTAGGAGCACCTCAGGGAGTATTGGCTGCAGTGATTCTTCAGAGAACCTTCTCAAAAATCTTTGACTGGCAAGATCTTTCTCTGTATCCTCAAAAAATGTTTAAGCTGTTGATAAATGTTGCAATTACTGGACCAAAAAAAAGAGGAGAAATAGCAAAGATAATGAGCTTCAACAAATCTGGGGAAAATAAGTGGTTATTTAGAGAACTGAGACCCATTCTATTCCTCTTCTTGAGGGAGGGACCAGAACACAACACCACGTGTAGCGTTTGTCAGGAACCAACAAAGCACTCTGTGCAGAGATGCAATAACCCAACCCTGATACATCAGGACTGACAAAGAGAGCCCAGGGGAATCTGATATCCTCATGAGTGAAGGAAAATGAAGTGTCAGGGGACAAAATCCTCAAATCAAAACTTCATTATATCTGTTTGAATGTAATTTATGTGTTACACATTTTATTCTGTCCTAGTAGCAGGATCTTAATGCAGATATTGTGACTTTTGATAGCGTGGATATTCCTGAAATTGGTAAAGCAGGCTGTCTTTTTTCATATATTTGAAGCGTGTCTTACAACATGCATGGCAGTGAGTAAAGTGTTCGTAGGTTTTTCACTTCCACGAAGTAGGACTTGCAATGGGACAGATTCTTTTGGGTTTTTTTTTAAGAGAGGTACTTTCCATTTGTATGAACAGAAAGTCTTAATCTGTTTTTAATGGAAATGCATGCTAATAATTTAATTTTTTCACAATAGAGACATCATAATCTGGTTTCCTCTGAGGCTTCAGATGCTGTGGGTTGATCCTAGCCTGCCTCTCCTTGGTGGTCTGGGTAGTCCTTTGCTGAAAGGCATTGTCAGCATCAAAGCCACTGCAGAGAGTTTATCTTGCTGCTGTGATTTCCTTGCATACATCAGGGTTTTAGGACATCCTCTTGCTTATTCATCTGGGACATCCCTTATTTCTCTGAAAGATCAGAAGGAATCTGGAATTAAATCAAAATACTGAGTAAACTGGCATAATATATTTCGGAGACTTTTAAGTTTTTATGTAAATTCCTCAGGATTTATTATAAAACTATTGTATAGAACTTGTCATTAATCTCACCTGTGCTTTTTTTAATACTCATGTGATTTGACAGATTTGTCTCTATAAAACTTTTGGACTAAATGTTCTATTGAATTTTGCTTTCATAAAACCTTTTAACAATAATTCAATAGATTCATTTTCTTTTCTAGCTGAAACACATAACTTACACAAGAAAATATTTCAATTAGATATCTAAAATTGTATACAAGCCTTGTAAATTATATATAATTTTGTAATAGGAAGTATGCAAACAGAAAATTATGCCACCTTCAACTCAATTTTACCTTCAGGAATAAGCACTTGTGAGAAAACATCCAATTTTAGCTTAGCTAACTTTCCAGGTCACTAGCAAAAAGCATAGGAAAAAGCCACATTATTCAAATTTGTGTTAGCAAATATTGTTTGCCAAAAAGAGAATAGTAACAACCTTCAGCCCAAAGTAGAGCTGAACATCAAAATGTGAGCACATTCCTGCAGTTGTTGCCTGACTTCTGAGGCTTGCTGACATCTGGAATATTTCCCAATGTGTTTCTGTAATGTGTTTCTCTCTGTCTCTCTGTTATTGATCATGCATCCATTTGCCATGCAGTCAGATTTTCCTAAATGTTTGGAGCCTCAGTTTTATTCCCTCCCTCTCTCTCACTGCAGCTATTTTACATTTGTTAAAATTTTCCCCAACAAACAGTGGAAAAGAGTCGGAAGTTCAAGAACAGAGCAAAGACAACAACCACCAAAGGGAACTGTTGCACATGGAAAGTGTGTCTGCCATGGTTAATGTGGATTTAAGGGAGATTAAGTCTGTGCTGCTTCTCTCTTACCAGATCTTCAAGATAACAGTTGAGCAATATTGGCACAGGTTGACAGATGCTTCATATCTGCCTACACAAGTGGTGGAGGGGATAAACAAGCATATTTCAGTCTAGTCATTTCCTTTCTACAAAAAGGAAGTGTTGCTATTCAATGAACAATTCCTGCCTTTCTGTGTTGTTGGAATATTGACTTCTTTCACTGAGGAATCCTTTCATTGACTTCTGTGGGTTTAGATTTTCTTGGGTTTCCTTTGAAGATGATGTTATGAGAGACACCCATCTGCCACTGTTAATTTTTTATTAAAGAGATTGTATAGCAGTTTAGAAAAATTTAGCCCTTTGGTACATTGATGAAAATTTACATTGCATTCACCTGCTCCTTTAGATTAGTAGCAGCATTAGCATTAGCCTCCATATCCTAATTATCTGTATCTTAGTATCCACAGTGAATAATATACAAAGGAGTGCTAATAACACTTGGAATAATAGAGTTTTCTATTTTTAGTTTGGTTTATTTCTGTTAGGAAATATTCTCTGTTCTAATGGCTAGTATAATTTACTTCATATCTTGCAAGCATGCAAAGTAGTCTTGTTTAATAAAAAATTGCAAGGTTTTAGTTTGTTTCACTAGGTTTAATTTTAAATTTTCTGAAAGTTTGGGGTAGATTTTGCTTGCTCTGCTACTTAGGGTTTTTTTGACATCCCGTTGCTGGAATCTCATGGGCCAGATAATCTACAAAAGCCCAGCAGCATAGCTACTGTGATAATAAACACATAGATTCCCTAGTCAGATTTTATTTTAAGTTACTGTGACACGCTCTGCTCTTGAATAAATGTTTTTATTTAAAATGTGTAATTTGTACTGAAGTGTTTTATAACTGAATCACTGAATAATCATAAGGCCAGGCCCTGAACTAGCAATCGAAAGGTCAGGAGAGCGTGGTCAATAATGATGTGATCATGCTGGGGCTGGGGGCAGCAGCCTTGCTCTGTGCCACAGTTTATCAGGGATTTTCCTGCGATGGGCAGAGCTGCAGCTGGCAGTGCCTGTGTGTGAGATTCCTGTCAGGAAGCCTCAGCAGAGAGATGGGGAATGTGAAACCCAGCACAGGGAGTGAGTGAGCTCAGCCTGACCATGGTTGGGTTGGGCTGCAGCGCCCTCCAGAACAGCTCTGAGCTGCAGAGGGCCCAATTGTTGAGGGATCACAATCATTTACCGCCAGAGGCCATAAAAATTAACAATCTAAGTGTTTCTTTCAGAGATTCAGAGACTGATTTTACATGAATGCATAGCCTAACAGGATTAGCTGGCTTATTCAGGAGTATGAATTGCACTTCTGTTCTTGGTGTTAAACAAGCTGGTACCATCAGGGCTGCTTGGAGCTTTCTCGAGGTCTCGAGCAGGCCTCTGCTTTCACTCCATGTTTTTCCTTTTGTTTCACTATTCCAACCTTAGATCTCTGAGGTTTTCCCTGTGTTCATACTGACCTTTGCTCTTAGCTGGAATTCTTCATTTTCCACGCTTATTTTTCTTTATTTTTAACACATTCTTCTAACAGCTCTGTGTATTATGCAGAATGATGTCATAGTTTAGAAGCACTGTGCTGATGGAGGAATGGAAATGATCCATTTTTACAGCATTTTCTGTGTTGCAGCACATGCTCCAACCTCAGTGGTGCCATTAGGGCAGCCACTGTTTCTGCAGCAATTATGCAAGAAACCAAGAATTCTTCTGTCATGGAATTAAAGATTGATTTTATACATTGGCTGATCTATTGATGGTGAAACATTAAAAATGACTGGATTACTGCAAGTGTATATTAAAAAAAATCGATCCTTCTGAAATTTCTTTAGCTTCTAAGAGCAAACACAATGTGCTTCTTTATGTTTTATGAAGCACTCTGACTAAAAAAAACACATTAAAAGCAGTTCTACCTTTGTAATTTTAGGTGGATTAAAAATTCTGTAATATATTATGGATCAAATTTTTAAGGGGCCAAAAAGAATGTTATTTTGAACAAATTTGATTATTCTTCTTCCCTAATTTTAACTTTTTCCATTTGTAACATACCTTTGAATTCCAGACTATTATGCATCATCTGACATGTCAAAGTTCATGTTTTTTTTAATGTGTTTTGAAAACACCCATTCATTTTACAATAAATCAGTTTTTAAAAACTCACCTAGATCAGTAAGTATATGGGTAACTAGTATTTTTAACACTCTTTCCTTGTCACTTTGTATTCTTACCAATTTGCAGATACTTTTAGCAGTAGCAATAGCAGCCATGAATTTGGATTTTCATTTCCAGACCCTAAAAAAGGCTTCTCTGTTACAGTTGCTTTGCACAGGGCATGTAAACCTTTACTTGTGTAAATCTGTGTATATGGATATATGTGTGCCCACATGTGCTTTTTTCCTTCTGTTATGAAATTGTCTGTGCGCTAAATGATTTCTCATTTCCTTTCCGTTCTGTTGGAAAAATTACAAACAATTTTCTTATATTATTAAAAACTTCTTGGACTTTAGATACAAAGGAAAGAATAATAAAGCTTATACCAACTTTAATAAAAAAGTTCATAGGAGAGAAGGTTTCTATGTTACATGTTGATCACAATTACTAATAATATTTATAATGCATAATACAATGTTATTTTGCATTAGGTTCATTTGATTGCATTTAATTGCATTCCTTTGAATACAAGTTGAAATCTTGAATACCTTGGAAACTTCCTGATCTTTTGCCCTGTTTTTTATTATTATTGTTGACACAGTTGTTCTTTTGTTACTTGGCCAGACTTCAAAAAAATTGAAATCTAGATCTTGTGCCTGAAAAGAAACCTAAAGGAAGATGCAAGCTGGCAAGGTAGTGCAGGAAATCATATGGGGGAAAATAAGTAAAGTAAAAAAAATATACAAGGGTATTTGAAACAGCATTAAAAATATTAATAAAAAAGGAGTACAACAATATTGAGCCATGGAATCATTTAGGGTGGAAAAAAATCTCTGTTAACCTGGCACTTCCAAGTCCACCACTGAACATCACCCAACAGTCAGAGTAAATCAAAAAACAGCAAAATCACTTAATTTTGTGATGAGGGCTGTCTCCATAGCAGGTAACAGGTGAGATGGAGTTCACATCTTTGTGGATTGCTTTGTGTTTGTTTTTTTTTAATCCATGAAATTGGCAAAGTAGCATTTTTATTGACTTCAGTGCTGAGGTTTTTATGAACGAGGATCAGCATATCCAAGCAGTAAACCTTGTCTCTTATGAGGAGACAGCTGGTAAATCAGACTATGAGTAGTTCCCAATCCCTGTTAGCCGTAGCAACACTCCAGCCTCAGGATCTCACAGCCACATGCCAGGGCTGCTGATGTTTGCTTTGAACTCAGGTGTTCAATTTTAGTCTAGGTAAGGATGCTGTAGTGCTCTTGCCTTCAGAAAGGGAAGGCATTTTCTGCACAGGAGAATGGGGTTTCAGATATGGCTTCAGGGACAAAGTGATTACAAAAATCTATTCTTATCTTGACTAGAGGGAAAATGCTGTTTGTCCTTCAGCTGTGGGAGGAGGATTGGAAATCGTGGGATAGGAGACAATGCAAGCCACATGCTGAGCATGTGAAGGAAAATAAGTGCAAGGGGAGGTTTAAAACCCTGCCTTCTTCAAGTTCCTCTAGATTACAATGATTGAGTTCCTATATACTGTTTATCTTGTGTAAAAATGTGTGGGCACAGGAGTGACTGAAGATAGAACCTCCAAGGCTTGGAAGGCAGGATGGGGCAATAGTAAGAGACACATCTCAGTAGTTTTGGTATAGCTGACATGGGAATACAGATTTAAGACTGATTTATTTTCTTTTCTTGGAGCTGCCCTCTACTATTAACACATCTTGCATAATAAAGCATGTCTCTGAATCTTTTTATACAGACTAGCAAATGTCTTATTACAGCATTTGAAAGAAATTAAGCGTTTTGTTCCCTTATGTCGCCTGTTGTGGCACATTTAGATAGCCATCTGAAAGCCAGATTTTCAACAAACAAATATGCTAAAAGGGAACAGAAATATGTAGATATTTTATGAAAGAAGTATCATGAAGAGGGTCTGTTAAGGAGAGTGGTATCCAACTGTGTGGAAATAATTTCTATTTAGTAGGACAATGGCATTTGCTAATTAACTGCTGTAAATTCCCTTTATGTTTGGCTGTCTATTTATTTGCTTGGTAACATAAAGGCAACCACATTGGAAGTTCTGAATAGCCAGCTGGCTGCTTTTCAAATGTACAGCCTTTGAAATTGATTTGAAACTCCTTTGTGCAGTAAAACAAATACAAATTGTTGACGTACTGATGACACTGCACAAACTGCATTTTTGTGAAAGAGCAGAAACAATTATTTCTCCTTCCACAAAATGAATCACCAGGATGTAAACCTAAGCAGGATCTTTTCTGGCTGGACTAGAAACCTTAGATTAGCCAGTGTTTTTTCCAGGGGTAACATTTGTGATTCACAGTTTTTGTGAGCTGATTCATCTTGTTTCTCATACATCCAATTATATCAACTATTTAGTGATGGGTTTCTAACTCTTATAATTAATGTAGAACACAGTTGTTTTGAAGTGTATGGCTTATAGTGAGAGAGGCTTGGGTGGGTGAAGCAGTGTCTCAGTTTTGGAAGGTGGGGTGTGGGCATTCCCAGGGGGCTCAGGTGAAGAACTGCAGTGATGTGAGTGAGCTCTGTCCTCTCTGGCCAGCTAAGGCCACATTTTCTTACTGCTACATGTAAAAAAGAGCCTGTAACCATGAGCCAGTCAGTAGTTCATTAAACTGTTGGACTTTTTATTATTATTATTCTGTCCTGAGGTTAAGTCATTAGATATGACCTACCATTTTATCTTAGTCCTGCCATTCCAAGTTATTAGTGAGTTAGCAAATGGGAGTGAAGCCCTCCTTTGTGCAGAATGTTGTTATAGCCTTTTCTGGCTTTTTCCTCCTCAAATCCTGTGCAAGGTGTTTTTGGTATGCTAAGTGAGATCAGTTAATCTATATCTTCAAACCACAGAGTTGCTGCCTTGTGATGTTCTTTAAGGAGAGCTACCAAAATATTTACCTAAATACCAGCCAGCTGTTCCAGCTCACCTGATTTCCAGACTGCTGCCCTATATTTTTGTGAAATCTTGGCTATTAAGTTCAAAGTCAACTAGGGCATGTCTGTATTACTTGGATGAGCTGTACCCTTGATTATTTCAAACTGTTCTGGAGTGGTTGTACACATCTTCATTTCTAATCTATGCCTTATGACATCTTGACACTCTGGGGACACTTCCAGCTCTCCATCGCAGCACAGAGGCTGTTTCCTTTTTTTTTAAAGACTGGGCAGTGAGAGACTAGTTGGATGTTGACCTCATCCTTAGAGTGACAAAATGTATTTATTCTTTGTCATTGAGATAATGCAGATGGTGATGTTTTACTTAAACTGAAGCTTGTGAAACTTCAGAACGTGCAGCAATACTTCATATGAAATGTGAGGCATCATTTTTAAGGTACCTCCAGCTGACATGTGTTACAACAGCCACACTGCATGATGCAAATGGTGACAGAGCAAATTCCCTCGAAGGTACAGTACATTGGACAGTCAAACACACATCTTGGCTCTCTCACAATCATTGCACTCTCAGGGATGTCACTGCTGCATGTGCTTCAGCACTAATGCTTTGTGGCATGTGAAGGACAGGGATCATCTTTCCCAGTTACTCTGGCCCACACAGAACTTAGAACTTAGGCATGGAAATAAAGATATGGATATGCCTTGCTGAACTGGGAACACAGAAGAGGAGGAGAAGCTGTTTTAGCTCATTCTGTGCCCTCCTTCAGCTGATGGAAATGAGTGGAGAGCCTTGCAGTCCTGTACGGTTTCCTGGCTGTCACTCAGGCAGGTCAAGGAGAAAGACCAAGACTAAATTTCTCTGTTTGCCTGCAATCAGGAGACAGTGGAAAAGGGACCTTCTAAGAGATCTAATCCTGCAATGCTGCATGACTTCTTTTGTCTCACCTCAAGCAATTATGCACATTCCTGTCACCTGCATCCTAGGGAAAGAGATACAGAGCTATGGAGGCTGAAGTGTTATTTATATTGACTGTCACACATAAAAACTGTGGCTAACTTCACCTCACTGGACTAGGCCTGATTGTCTCTTATCATGTATAAACACGTAATTGAGAAACAGTTTTTCATTCCAAGTATGGCTAAGGTCAACTTGGAAAGGAAGAAAGGTTGGAAGAGAGAAAATAGAAGTTTGTTTAGCATAAGCCTCCTGCTATTTATTTACCTACCATATGCTTCCTAATGCACATTTGCACCGGGTGATTTTATTTGGATAGACAACTGAAACAGCAAAACAGAAACAACAGTTTTTGCACAGTGAGAAGCTTCTATTGCAGCAGCTTGCCATCCCCTGCAAAGTTCACTTCTCAGCTGAGCAGTTTTGAATGCAATACAAAGAGAGAAAGCTGGCACTTAGTTTCATTGTCACAATATTGAAAATCACCACAATTCATAACTATGCTCATTTCCCTTCCTTTAAAACACTTCCACAGCTTCCAATATCACATTTTTGCTTAGTGTGCTGAAAAATACATTTATGCAAATACTCTGTCTGCTGAGTGTCAGTAATTGTTTCTGGGCCCGGCTGCCTTCTGCAACTGCATTACTCAGGTACAATGTCCAAAAGTTCACTATTTCTACCAAGAGGTTGTAACTTTCTCCTCTAAGGGGAAGAAAGCTCAGCTTTGTGAGAGAAAAGCCAGCAGAGCTGAGTATTTAGCTGTTCTGTCCCCTCTGCACCCCTAGTCCAGGACATGTCACCCAAAGCTGCTGCAGCACGTGCTCTTTGTCCAGCTGAAGTGGCAGGAGCACAGGAGGGAGGAGAGGGGATTATCCAGGACTTATCAGGGATACAGACTGGAGCTGAGGGCTGTGTGAGGGGCCTTGAAGGGTGAGTGTGTAGAGATTTTAGAAGACCTGTGGATTTGAGGAAGGCTTATGAGTGATGAAGCTGTAGGGTTAGGGAAGAATTGAGCAAGAAATCTGCTGGGTTATTTTTCCTCTCTCCTGCTTCCACTTTTCTTTCTCTGTCAGCTGCAAGTGAGGGATGTTTCTGTACCTGTGCCTATGAATGGTGGGACTTCATGATACAGGAATAAAGACATTCAAACCCCTAACATTTGTCCTGTTCCCAAAAGCATTCAGATTTATATTGTACCTACAGAAATGGATAGATTCATAGTTTCCAAATATACTTTCCATTTCCTTGAAAACAATGTTCACTTGAGCGTAACAATGTGTTTATTAAGAAGGAAGTATTTTAAAAAAACAGGTTAGTTGTTTGGAGGGTTTTTTTGTGTGAAAAAGGACAAGCTAGAGGGATGCCCTGAAGTGACAGGGAAAGAAGCAAAGCCTTATACAATAACAAAATTAAACCATTAACAGATTTTGCTCGGTTCTAAATGGATCCATGATTAATTGCATTTTCCTGAAGGCTTTGGTCTTCAAAAGATGTCAAAGCAGAGCTTTGATATCCATTAAACCAACATAAAGAAATACTGCTTTGCAAATGTTTGCCACTCCAGTTTTCAATGCTGCTTGTCAGCTGAAAATTAGCAACACTCACAAGAGCAGTTGCTAACTCAGCATCTCTGGGGCTTCCTAAATTCACATTCAAGTGAAGAACCTGGTGTTCTTTTTTTCCTTTTCCATATACATTAATATGTTTTTCCTTGCACCATGCAGGAAGACACTGACTGGTACAAAAGAGAACTCTCTGTACTGCTATCTAAGTGCCTTAAGTACAATTTCATAAATGAGGAAAGTTTGTTCTGAGTGGCTAAGTGAATAAAACTTGGAACTGCTGCGCTGGAAATTGAGTTTGTGATGCAAACATTGCCAGGAGTGAGCAATGTCCAATCCAAACTTTCTGCTTTATGGGGCAGGAGAAATGAGATCTCTGCAACGTGAGGGGCTCGATGTGGACACAGCAATCAATAGCAGTCAGTGGCAATGCTGAGGGGAGAGCTCCTGTCCTCCCACTGGAGGACTATGACAGTAATAGCTGCTCTTACTGTTTCCAGAGATGATGTTGTGTCTCTGATGAAAAACTGTTTAGCAGGGCTTGGAGCATTTTCAGGCTTCAATTCAACAAAATATTGACAAATATATTTTAGACTCATCATTCTGCAACAAAGCACAACAAAGCCGTCCCCCTGTCGCACGTTCAGAGGAGCAGCCACCACTCCACCACCTTAGGGAGAAACAAATTCTGTCTGATTAAAAGAAGCATTCTTTGCTATAACAGTGATAATTATGGATACATTAGTTAGCTGATTATATAAGTTGAATTCTATAAATTTCATTAGTGTGCACGCTTGTGTTATGTGACTCAAAAAATCAGGACGTTTCATAAGTGCTTCTTATTCATACACATTAAAAATATTACTCTTTCCATCATGATAAAGGGGTTTACAGAAACTTGAGTTAAATTACCTATTATATAAAAATGGATTTTGAGAAATTTACATCTATGGGGTAAAGTTGGCATTCCCAGAAATGGTTTATATTTTGTTCCAACAGTGGTGATAAAATTAAGGGATTTTAAAATATTTCTTTGCGAAGATTAACATTTTTTTCTTTCAGCCAGGACTAGAAATGCAGATTTATTTCACTTTCCTTCTGGGCAATCCTACTGTGTACAGCTGTGCAGTTTTTCCAAAAGACCAGTCTCAGGCAGCTCAGGACTCTTGCACACCCACTGGGATTGTGGGTGCACAGAGGAAACAGAGTTTCCAGTGTGGCTTTCTCCAAAAATAATTTAGTGCACCAAAACTTTTTCGTAGTCAAAGACAGAAAGAGGGGACTATAGGGGATGAACTTTAAAACAAGGCTACCAATGCAAATGGAATTTTTTGTGTCCCCCTCTTTCTCCTTTGCCAATTCCCTTCTGCTCAGCTCCTGTAGAAATTTGTACAGCACTTCCAAGTATTTATTCACAATTGCACCTGCAGTGAAAAGTCTTGGGTTTGACATCTGTGTGTTTTTTGACCCATAAATTATTTATGAGATAAACTTCATTTCAGTTTTGTGGTTTTCACCACTGCTGTAACATTTAATTAAATAGTAATAAGAAAGATCAATACATACCAAGTTCTTTGTAGAAAAATATTGGGTTTTTTGTATTCCACAGTGTAATTTTTCATATTCAGAATCATTTCACTGTGAAAAAATTGTTACAGATAGGTGCCAACAAAATTCTTGTTAATCTTCCCTTTTAGATTAAAAAGCATAAAAAGAGATCTTTATTTAAAATCTTTTTTATAGGAGGTTTCAGCTTATGCCCAATAAAATTCTTCCTGGATTGCCATCCTATATGCTTAGCTTCAGATTGCAAGGAATGTGTCCTGAAGTTATGAAGCCTCTGAAAGAGGGAAATAAAAGGATATCTAACAGATCATTAAGTACAGGGGCACTGTCAGGCGTAGCTTTAATGTCACAGAGCTCTCGCCTTTTACAAAGTTTCAGTGCACAGTAATATTGAGTTTTAAATGTGGTGGTCAAGTGTTTGTAACACATGTATGGTCAGACTTAAACAAAAGAAAAATCTTGGAGGTTTTTTTTCAACCCTATTCTGAGTGAAATACAATCCCAAAATGCAAGAAGCAGACCTTGAAAATCAGTCTTTATTGAATGTAAAAGCTAAAAATTGAAATGAAGAAGTTCTCAGAAAGCTACAGTCAAGTTTTTAAATTAAGATGTTAAATTTTTGAGAAATCTCAGGAGAAAAAAACCACTTTTTTTGCCATAAAAGAGCGCTAAATTAATTTTGGATCCATAATCCTCTCTGAAGACCTCTTGAGTGGAAGAAGCACTCAGAAATGAAAACCAGGAACACAATAGTACCTGCAGCTTTGCAGTGAACCTCAAGTCACCTGTCATCTCTGTCAAACTCCATTTTCCACTGCACTGAAGTGAGTAAAACAAGTGGTCACCATAAAAGTGCCTTTAACATGGCAGTTTCAAGTGTCATTAACCTCTGTTCCATCTGCTTAAGGAGATTGTGGCCATCTAATTGCTGAGAATGTTGTTACACACAGAGCAGTCAGGCATGTGGATTTATCATACAGGGTCTGAAAAAGCCCAGCTCTCTTGGTGTTCTGCTGCTGTATGCTGGATTTGTGTGAATTCACTCAACAAGTGAATTGCATGTTCCTCATTTAGGGTTTAATTCATAGGGAAAAGATGAATAAGCAATGGAAAATCAGGGGGTTTAACTGTCTTGTTTGTAGTTCTTTTGATTCTTCAGGGAAGAACTTTTCTTTAGGAACTTTTAGACCATAAGACTCAAAGCCCTTCAAGCATTAGTAGGTAAATTTTTTACCAGATAAAGACAGAGATGTGAAAGTAATGTCACCATATACAGTAAGTTCTGAGTGTTACCTACTTACTGTTTCCATAGCTGTACATACATTTTTACCTCTTATCCTCTCCATTCTTTTACTCATCTGCTCTTTACTTCTTTCCACTTTAATCTACCCCTGTTTGTTCAACTTGTTGCACCCTGAACACTTTTGAAGAGCCTGTGTTAGGAAATTTAAGTTTAGCATTTAGAACTTAAAGAAAAGGAAAGGTCTTAGAAAAGATTCAGGACTGACTTTGTCAGCTACCTGTAATGTACACTTGATTTACTTGTCTCTCTGTTACTTTATTATTAATTCTCTCTCAACTCAATTTGCTAAGGAGTAAAGATGGTTTAGTGAAAAATGGGAAAAGGAAAGAAAACCCACGAAATTCTATGGATGTGCAGGAAACTTAAGATGAAGCATTCCTAATAAATATCCTTTTAGACATTGCTTTTGCTGAAGATATTAAATGAACCATGTCATTTTTTTTCCCTGCATCCAGATCAGAATTATAAATAGCTCTAACCAAAAATACCTCATGGCCCAAATAGTATGAAATGTGCTGTCAACATATTCTGGTCTGCTGGCTGGAAATGTTTGTAAGTTAATAAAATGGAACTGATTTTCTTCAAAGGTGAGATGTTTTGACATTCTTGGCAAGGTCAGTGAGTCAGATTGGAGTTTCAAGTGTTTAACTTGAGCTTCTCAGAGTAGAGAGCCAAAAAGCAGAATTGGAATTTTTAGGAAATTAATCTCCTTTTAAATACCTTATAATCAAAGGGACAACCTAAGCTGTAAATTATTTTTCTTTTTTCCCCCCACACATTCATAAAATATAAGAAAAGGCATCCCAGAAGAGTTTGTTTTTTGTGAAAGTTCTGAGCCAAATCAACTCAATGAAGCATCAAATGCAATGATTTGGCAGAATGTTTAATATAATGTAAATAACAGGAAAACATTTGAGGTAAGATGGAAAAGAAGTATTTGTAGTCATATATGTAATCCCTGAGATTAAACTTTTTTTTAAATTAAAATCTATAAAACCCAATAAATCTAATAATATAATAGAATTAGCTGATACTATTAAACCAAGCTGTTTCTGATTCTGCAAAAATTGCTATAAGTTCTGAATAATTTGTTTGTAACTGCATACAAACAAAAATGTATTTAGAAAAAATAATTAAAAAGCATAAATAGAAGCCTTTTGAATGCTCATTTCTCACTTTGTAATGATTAAAAATTTGGGTTGTTCCAGCATGCTGGTTTATTGCACAGCTGCATTAAAAACTTATGTTTCTGGAATTGAACTATGGTTTAGTAATCCTTTTTGGAAATAAATATTCTTTTTTAATGCAGGAAAATCTCTGTATTTCATCATGAAAGTAAAGCAGCAACTTTTCAGAGAGCCTTGAGTTCAACAGATGTGTGTAGCACATACCTGGTTGGCTGTGAGAAAATGTCTAAGATTTTAGAGTTATTTTGGAAAACACCAGAATATTTCTTTGGGTGAAACATCCTTCTGTTGAACTCCAGAAAAGTAGATGTCTGTACATCTGAGAGCGTTTATATTTGAACAGAGTGATTGAACTTAGAGCACTGTATGCTTTGAATTAAATGCACACTCATCAAAATAATTAAAGGAATTGTGAGCTGAAGTGAGCACTGGTGGGAAGATGCAGTTCTCCTTTGTATCTCATCTGTATGAGATGCAGTACTTGAATGTAATTTTCTCATTTTGAAATGAATATTTAATTAAATTACTTTAGAAATACTCATGGTTAATGAGAAAACTCAATTTGCCAAAAGTGTACTCTTGGAATACTTTTGTGACATTCCGAGCTTGAATCCTCATATGCAAGTATCATGCAAACATTATTGCTTTGGCAAGTGACCTTTACCATGGGTTGTTTTTTAATTGAGGAAGGTTATTGAATTTTCTAGAGTTTTAGGGGTTTGTTGGGTTTTTTTTAGCAGTGGTTTCTATGACGATGTTACACGTAAGACATGAAGACTAATTGCTGACAGTAAAAGCATCTGCAATTGTAACTGATGCTTTTCTGCTTTTTAAAATATCAGGAAATGAGACATTTAATTTTTTTAAAAATTTTTATTCGTTAGCATTTCCTGAAATATGTTTGCTGTGGATGGCAGCTCATCTTTTCCAGTAAATGTGAGAACTGTGATTGTGTCCAGCTTTTCTTTTCCAGCTGTCACTAGCAGAGTGTCATAATATTTAGAGATACACTCTATACCTGTCAGGGTTTGTTACAGTTCAGTGATGCATGATGAAGTGTGAGGGACACAGTCTTCCTACACTACTCACAGAATGAAGGCAGTGATGATACTTCACAATCACTCCCTGCTCAAGGTCAGGACAAAGAAACTCATCTCTGGTGCTCAACAACTCATTAATTGCTGAGTTCTAGAACTCAGGGCCGATTTCTTTAATATGCCTGTAATTTGGTGGAAAGATTGCTGGGTGTTTATGAGAAATGCAACAAACTTCTGTAACAAGTGCAATTTTCCCATGCAACTTCTTTCAAAATGAACTGATTTAATCATCTGAAATTATTTCCTTGCTCAAATCCTTCGAAATGAAATACGATAGCAATAAGCTTTTGCTATTTTACCTGAGGATTAGTCCTGCTGGTATTTGAAGATATTACTGAAAAGGTACCTCTGACTAATACTTATTCTGGTAATTTTTATAACACCTCGAAAAAAATTAAAACTTGCTAGCTAAGGGATTATTATAAGCATATAAGAATAATATACACCTAACTCATTAGCCTTATTCTTCTGTTTTGCTAAAATATGCAATTTGAAGAATTTAACACCTCAGGTGCTCTTGGCTTATTTTGTGAATGCCATTTAAATGCATGCTAGTGGGAGTTATTTCATTAGAATATTTGCATGTGCTACTTTTCCAGTTATTAATTATCTAATAAAAAATACTTGCTAATTTACAGATGTTGTGTTGCTGCACTATAGTCTTGAACCTTTCTTTCTCCTACACTGTTCCCTTGAAATCATAGGGCCATAAAGGAGGTATGACTAATTGCATTACTAATGCCATATTGAGGTGTTTAGATCCTTCAAAAGGCTTCTTTTTAGTTATTTCCTTCATCCAAACAAATACATTTAAAAAATCTCAATTTTCTGCTAGAGATCTGCAACTCAGCAAACTTGAGCAATATTTTTAAAAAAATGCTGTTCAAATCACACAATAGAAAAATTCCTTCACACAGAGCAGTTTCAAGTAGAAAGGAGTTTTCAAAATCTGAAAGTTGTTACAAAAAATACCTTTAAATGACAATAAGAGTGAAAAAGTTTTGTGCATTTTCTGAAGAGTTCAAACCTTGGACAAGCTCTTCCACCAAGCTCCTGGGTAACATCTCTCCAAATCCAGAAATGAATTTATCACGTCTGCTGCTTTCCTTAAATATTTATCTGAAATATCTTTGGCTGGAAAATTGTAAAGGGATCAACAGAAGAGGGACAAGAATTTGTCTGAGGTTTGAAAAAGTGCTTATACAGAGGCTGAAGTTCTCAGTGTAGTTGTCAGAATGAAGGTTAAGGTGAACTGGTTAAAGTTTATCTCATCTTTAGAGAGAAAATTGCTAGCTCTAAGTTGAATTCTTTAATGTAGCAGGAAATGGTAGAGCAAGATTCTATAAAGAGAAATGGAATTTCACAAAGGTTTCAAGGGTTCTCTATGACTAAATAAATGTTGTATGGTTGGTGCATAAAGTACTGGGGGCGATTCTTTAAAGGATGTTACGGATCAAGTCAGACCGGATCATCCTAATGGCTCCTTGGTGGGCCATTGGTTTGTTCCTTGTGCAGGCATTGAAATGTCACCTCCCCCAAAAGTGGGCATCGTTCTTCTTTTGTGCACATACCCATCTATTCCTGCATTTTCTTAGTTTATGAGATCTGATGTGTCTGATCATGAGGTAGGACAGCAGCTGGCAGGTCTCTATTACAGTTGTCATAGCTTACTTGAAAATAATTGCAAGTGCAAATAACTACACTTAGTCTGTGTATCTTCTATTATGTTCCTAATCAGTACAGGCAGGTATTTTTCTGTTTTTCTACTTTATTATACCACATTATAACCTATTTTGCCTCGAACATCACACATGTTTGATGTCCCATAGCTAAGGAAAATATTGAAATATATTAACAGTAGGTTGTCATTAGTTTGAGTTGGTCTCCTTCCATGACTGAGCTGTGTATTGTCTGCCAGGTTGTGTGTGGAACAATTTCATTTTCACTGGTGTAGCATAAACCCCGTCATGCAATGACAATTACTGAGACCTATATCCCATAAAATGTACTTCAATTTTTTTCCTCCTTCTGCAGTGTTTAGGAACAACTTAGACCCCTTCAGCACTTGGGAGATTTACACTGAAATCATTGCCACCAAATTGGATTTTTAAGCGTAGATTGCAAATCTTTTAAAGCATTTACTTGAATGTGTGTCATATGCTGCAATTAACTTGCCATTACTTGCAGCTGCCCTTTCCAGTGAAAAGATTAGAAGATAGGAATTTATAATAAGGGAACCTCAACACAGCTGTCAGAAAAGACTTGGGATCAGTACAAGTAGTCTCAAGGGACAACTTGAAAGGCAGATTTGAACTGTGAACTTCTGTGTCAGAATTTTGATTGCCAAGGACCCCTCTAGGTCACACAACAAGGATAATGAGAACTACAGACTTAAATGCTCTTGGACAAAAGTTTATTATAACTGCACCGAAAAATAGCCCAAATATGTCACAGTAGATTCATGGTTATTACTGAAACAATGCATTAATGTTGGCAGTCACTTGAAATATGGTATGTATATAATAGTTTCATTTAGTATCACTTAAAGGTCTCTATTGCAAAGAGGCATGACCTGTCACTGATGTATGCTGCTATAACAAAATATGAGAGTTATACCTTTCCTCTGACAAATTTCAGATCACTCATCTTCTTCTCAAAATGAGAGGAATGTAGGATAAGTTATAAAGAATTTAATTTGGCTTTGTGCTGTAATTTGGCTTTTTTTAGAAATTTAGGTGATTTTCCCCAAAATAAAGATCAGGAGATGAGGTATTGTTCTTATCATAATTTAAAAAACAACCCTTTACCCTTAATGAAAGGAGAAAGTAGCTTTAAAGTTCCTTGGGTTTTAACCTATTTTTTTGTGATGGCTGAAGAGACTTCATTTGAAATAACATCCCAGAGGTATATGTAGTTCATTCTGAGATTCATAATTCAGAAATGCCGTATGCCAAAATAATTCTATAATAGAGAGTGTCTGTCTCTGCCATAGAAATGACAGAATCTAGAAGAAATTACGGCTTTTCTGAAGGAAAATAAAAGTTGTGTTCTGTAGTGTCTGTCTGCTGTTACCTTTGGAGAGAATCAATGTTGATGTTGCTGTCGAGGTGTTGTGACACGGTTTTCAAACTGACTTGCATGCCATGCCATGGTGATGGGGAAGACCCTGAATGTCACCAACTTCCAACAGGAATATGGAAAACAAGATTAGTGCCTCTATATAGTGCAGCAAATAACTCTGCTACAGCAGCTGGTGCTAGGAAGATTGTGAGTTTGTATTTTACCATAAACTGATAGCTCTGAAATGACAGCAATGATTTCAAGAATTCCATTTCTGCATTTTTTAAATCACTTTAAATCACAATTTTTAAATTTTAAAGCAGAAATGAAATAAGGAAAGTTCTTGGGAAAAAAAAAAAACCAAATAACTAAAAATCTTGCTTTACAAAAGAGCAGCTGCAGTTTACTCTGATAGTGAAATCTGTCAAGTTTGAGATTTAATTTCTAAAATGTTTTCAGAAGTGTAGCCCTATTGAGGAGACCGTATCGACTGTGTAATTCAGAATAGAACAAAACAGTGAAAGAAGAGTTTAATAAGGTGGAACTGATTGGGTTGGACATTCGTATACCTCTGTGAGTATTGTTTAATTGTCCATGAGATTGAGTTGTTAAATAAGCAGACTAATACAAACTGAGTAATACAAGAAAGAGAACTAATATGAGATCACAAAAATAATTTTGTTTCTAATATAAAGTTCTTAATTGTTGTGTTCTGCACTCAATGCTGTATGCTTGAAAGCTTACAGTTCACACTGTGTTGAAGGAAGCAAAAAAAAAGTTATTTGTCAATACTTTAAGTTTCACTCAGGTACATACAATATGTGCTTGAATTTTAAGACATGGAACGAATAAAAGATTACTTGGTTGACACTACAGGTAAACCTGGAAGGTGTAATAGAGAAAAATTTACATTGAATTTTTGATCATGTTTCACAAATACAAAGTCAGTGGCTGACTGAGAATTAGATGACCACACCAGGAATGCACACAGGATTGATTCTTCATTTAAGAATGACGGTCTGGCTTTCAGATGTAAATGAGTTTGTTCTTTCTGGTCCAGCTGTGTCAGTGGAAAAGTTACAATCCTATTTCTTAGTCCAGCTGCTCCTCATTGCTGTGTGCTGGGAGCTCCCTGCTCCCAGCTGTGCCGGGCTCACCTAGCCCATTTCAGTCAGAATCACCCAGGCTTTCAAAGCACTGTTTAAATAAGTGAGGCTAAGGTGGGGCTAATTATTTTTGGCTCAGAGGGGTCAGTTGACCGAGTTGGCTTTCACCATCTCTGGAAAAAGTAAGTGACTGCTACCTTTAACTTGTAATTTCTTGTTTATTCCAACTTGGGCTCCTCAGGATGACCCTGGACTGGTTGTTGTGCTGAGGGGAGACTTCTCTGAGCTGTGTTGGCACTGACCAACCTCACACGTCCCCATGAGGAGTTTGGTAGCTACAGGGATGTTCCACTGAGTGTCTGTGCAGTGTGTATGTGAGTTCTAATAAGGTGGAGGGGACAGTGGTGGTTGTGTTCACCTGCTGTATTGGACAGTCAGTGGGGAAAAAGAAATCATTCTTGGTTTGCTTCTATCTGTTTATTTATAAATGGCATGAATTGATGAGATGTCTCCACCTCATGAAATGAAGGAATTTCATTTGTCTTGCTTCCAGAGTGGCTTCTGTGCTCTCTGCACTCTGCATTTTCTTAAAGACTCTTTTTTCCAGGGAAGTCTGTGTGACTTTGGGAATTTTGTATTTTGTAATTTAGTCTCCTGAAGGGGCAAACTGTTGGATGGTTGTGAGAGAAGTGGCTAAGTAGTTCACTAGGAAGAATTTTAGTAATGGCTGATCTTTCACTGAATAGAAAACAAGCATAAAGGATAATGAACTTCAGCTGAATGTCACCTGAGCATTAAAAAAGTGTTCCCTTGGGACCAATGTTGACTAAGTTTTAGAAACAGATTTCTAAATAGCTGATTTGATGAAATGTTCTCTACTTCACTGTTCTGTGGTGAGCTAGGTATGATGCTTCAAGGAGCTACACAGTTTCTTGGATTTATGATAATTGATGTGGGATGTCTGCTGTAAGAGTGACTTATTTCATGTAAATTAACACTCACAAATTTCTTCACAAGTATCCCTTTGTAGGCTAACATGCACTATAAGTAATTTAATTTGTTAATCATGAAAACAGCTGTTTCATCAAATCACCATATTTTGAATTCTGCCAGCATTAACAAGCAATGAAAATGCTTTTCAAGTAGAAACTCTGCAGGATTATAAGTTAACAGAAAGACATCTATGGTTTACACCAAGGAGGATCTGACTCATTATCATTAGCATTTTACCAATGCACTGTAAAAGATAAATGGGGTCTCAGAGCTAACAGAGCACTGGGTGAGTTGGCACTGATGTTTGTGGGAATGAAAAGTCACAATGAGTTGGATTTAAATATCTGTGGTGCAGTAGTCAGATTAATCATGTGAGTTTTGTTTGACAAAATATGAGATGCTGGGGAAAAATTTTAGTATGAGGAGTTTGTTCTCTGTGCCCTCTTTGGGACTGTTGGATGTTATGGGTTGTGCTGTAATCACTCTGAAACCTCAGGACACATTTGAATTGAATAACATTGCAAGCTATAAAATAAAATTCATTGCATTAAAAAAATTCTTTAAAGTTCAGTAAATTCAGATGAAATGACAGCAGCTCTTCAGTTGTTAGAATGAGTTCATTAAGTTATCAAAATCAGGCATATGTATTTTGCATAAATCAGGTAAAACTGTGAATTCAAAAATGTTAATGTAATTTTTCTGACAGAAAAGTATTATAAAGTATAATTACATTCATAATAAAATGTGGTATTTGGGAAGGCCTTTTATGGGGCAGATTTTTTCCCCTGCTTTCCACCCTTACACAGTATCACACATTTTCAGTTTTCCCTCCCTGTTTGTTGGTGTTAATCCTGGCTCTGGCTGAGAGAGGGCAAAACATTCTCAATATAGCAGGAGAGTGAGTTATAAGCTGCACTGAATCCACTTTCCAAGGGAATGTTCCCCTCATACTTCTCTTGGCAACCATTAACAGCCACACTTTAAATTGCTGCCAGGGCTCCTGAGGATCCTTGATATCGATCTTATCTGAGGGAAACGTCTGCAGCCTTGGGCTTGATCTTCCTCGAGTATTGTGCACTCCAAAAGTGCAAATTTCACTCTGCCTAGTGACATGTACCTTTAATAGAGGCAAAGGAAATCAGAATCTCTTAGTAAAGGAATATTACAGCAATATAGTAACAAAGTCAAGAGGGATATGTATTAAGATTTCTGTAAGATTATGTTGTATCTCCTGGATAGAGATTTGAGAGTCCTTTGGCACACCTGTCTGGAAAGAAATCCATGTGGAAGAGAAAAGAGAGTGGAATTTGTAGCAGACAAATGAAGACCATTTTGTTTTGCAAAATAATCTCCAGTTAGAGAGGAGTCAGGATGACATGAAGGACTCGTGGCACTGTGCCACTGCTGTACTGCTGGGCACAGGTGCCAAGGAGAGAGTTTAATGCAGACCCAGATGTCCTAAAACCTGAACAGACTCAAGGAACCTCCTTCCAAAGCTCAGAACTCCTGAATGGAGGTTGCTCAAGCTCCTACATAATTCATGTCCTTTATATTGGTGTTAAGGTTGTCTTTTATAACCTGATCACAGGGTTTAACTCTTTTCCTTAGGAAAAAGGAAAAGTCATCATATTAATATCCTCCCTTGCCAAATTTCCAGTTTATCTCTAAGGTAATAAAGTACAGGATCCTCTTTGATTATAAAAAATAGTCGGGTTGCTCCTAATGTGCAGGTAAAATGTGTATTTATAATTCTTAGGAAAAAAGAATACATTTTATCTGAAGTGTATGGACTCTTGGAAAAAAATCACTTTGAATGTTAAATGTGGAAAAAAATCTATCTTAAATTAAAATTTGATGAAATTATGGGAAATAACTTTATTTCCTTGCAATAAGAAAAACCAAGAAAAATCTCTAACTACTTTTTTTTTTTAAAACTACCTTTCCCAAAGTAGTTAGAGGCTGTAACTGACCACTCAGAGCATATGAGATCAAGGCTTTTCACATTATGCAGGAAAATGGTTTAGTGCTTACTTTTTAATATACATCTTTTTAAATTTTACTTTTGTTTATGAAAGTAACTTAGTAAAAAAGCCACAATTAATATTTTTTTAGCTGCAGAGTTACCTTTGCATACAGTGACTATCACTTTAATCAAGTACACGTATCAGTTTTGGTAATTTTTCTGCAAAAGTAGCAAAATATCTTGTATTTCCAGTTTATGAAGCAATTGCTTCCTGTGTGTTATGAGAACAGACAATATTGAATTCTGATGCAGACCCATAATGTAAGAAAGCTGAGTCAAATTTGCAAGCTGTGATATGATTGATCTATTTTAATGCCTGTGGACTCATCCACTTTTAAGAGGGTTGAACGCATTTCAGGCTGACACTTGAAAATCAAAATAAAGCATTAGAGTAAATTATTAATTCCCAATAGGAAATGAAATGAGGTAGACAAGAATTTGGCTGCTGTGCTGCTCTGTAAAGCTCCACAGAGGGGACAGTGTGAAGGTTGAGGAGTGAAGTTTTGGGAGGGTTTATTGGCTTGCAGATTTCTGTCAGTACAGAGTTCCTTGAAAAGTGTCACACCATCCGTGTGCCTTCATTAATGAGAGAGAGTCTATCAACTCTTCCAGCCAGGAGGAATAATCCTGCCAAATTACCTTGCACACATCCTGCAGTGGGCTTTCTGGTAGTGTGCCAGGTGTTATTTTTTCTTGTTGAAGAGTAAGAAAATTTTCTTTCCATAATTCTCCACACCAAATAAAACACTGTTATTAAAACTACTTCTTAAAGGCTTACAGAGCATTTTAAGAAGTTTCATTTGAACGCAAAATTCTGTTAGTACTCAGAAGTAAAAGAGGGCTACACCTAAGATACCCAAGATCTCGGGGAACTGTAACTTCATCAAGAAGGATTTCATTGAAATTAGTGGACTGACAGATGACATTCCAGAGGGACATTGACATCTCATAATAGCCATGGAAGTGGTTTCTTTCTCTTTTTCTCTTGCTCCTGTTGAGACCTGTGGATATCTGCAGTTTAGTTTCAATGGTGAAAGACAAAGTCAGTGCCCATTTGTAGGATGTGTGAATGTGTAGCTATGCCAGTGTTGTGGACAGTATTTCCCAGATTCCATGTTCATTTTTAAGTCGACTGCCCACCTGGAGCAGAAGAATCCATTTCCCTGGTGCCCTGAAGGTCTGTTCCTGTTGACTGTCTAAGCAGAATTAATTCAGTGTCCGTGGGCCAGGATAATTCTACTGCCTTGCTGGAATGGGGAACCAGATTGTTTCTGGTGAGGAAGAAAAACTCTGCAGTTTTTGTGAAAACACGAGGCCATGAGCAGGTTCTTCCCTGTGGGATCAAACCCTGTTGTGCTCTTTACTTGTTCAGAACAATGTAGCTCATGTGGTTCCTTGCTGTGGTAAATTATTTGGCCAGAAAACAAAAACCAAACCAAAATAAAAATGGGAAAAAAAAAAAAAAAAAAGATGAGAGAGAGGGAGAAAGTGGTGGAATACAGAGAATAATCTTGGCTTTTGGTCCCAAACTGGAGAGCAGTGCTCCAGGTGCAGTGTCAAAAGCATATGCTGTTCTTCCTGCATTAGGAATCCTTTAGTTAAGACTTTACATCTTGGTAGAATTTTCTTTAGTGGTGCCTGTTTGTTGTAAACATAGAAAGGCAAAATAAAATTATGCAACATTTAGGAATTGTACCTCAGCCAAAGTGGCTTACATTCATTTGAAACATCATCTGTCTCAGTAATTAGAATACTTACAGTTAACAGGGACCTGGCCCAAACTATTTGGTTTTGGACTGTGTTCTGTTGAAGCATCTGCCCTTGAGTTAATTTTTTAAAATTTTGCAGTATGTTCTAGCTGTGGCCTGCATATCTAATTCCTCTTGGATATTTTGATACCATTATGGATGCATGATGGTTTCAGACTAAAAAAAATCTTGAAATTTTCTGTGTGGATAGAATATAGAGTATTTTCCATTATGAGACAATGTTCTCATTTTTTTTTAATTTCACAAAACTTGTATTTCTAAAAAAAATGTAAAACCTTTAGGGTGTTGAACAAAGAGTCCCTTTTTCACCTCAGTGACTTACTAAGGTAAAAAAAAGCATTAGAAAAGTGGGAAATTCTGTGACTCTATGAGCAATAAATATTATGCTAGAGTAGTAGAAAATTATATTTTTTGTTATTTTTAAGTACAACCATTGTAGATCAGTTACAGTATTTTAAAGGCATGTAATGGGACTCATTTGATATATTTTATATTTGTATTTATTTCTATAATTTATAACATTATTTTGTCAATTATTTCACTGGTACCTCTGTTTGTATTCTTGCTGAAGAAGAGATGCAGAAATTCTAGTTTAGAATATTAAAATATTTAAGAACATTGAGATAGCTGTCACTTGAGGAACTTTTCTGGATATCAGTATCTCCAAATCAAAGTAATATGGAAACATTACAGAATTTTAATTCCAGAAGTTGAAAAAACCCAACATTTTAAATATTAATTAATAAATAGAGGGAAAATTTCCAGTACTTTTTGGTTTCAGTTTATATTTCCTGTCATGGTTCAAGGGTAAGAAGGAAAAGAGAAAAATCTTTAAAGAATAGAGTGTTGATAATGCCACTTGAGGAACTCTGACAGAAAACTGACATAAGACTTGTTCTTATACTATATATAAATGTAATATCACTATGGTGTGTGTATATACATCTACATCTGTGTGTATATATTTGTCATCCAAAAGAGGATCTTTTTTTTTTTTTTCCCTGGAGGGTTACATGGCCCTATAGAGATTAAGAGAAGTAAGATTTTTCTAGGTGTCACTTTTCAATCAAATACCTCAAACTTCTGCACAAAAAATGAATGCTACCATTCCAGTTGGAGGTGGAATGAGAAAATAAGGTCTGGGGTGTTGATAGCACAGTGCAGCTCATGGGTTCAGCCTGGGCAGAGAGAGGGGGTTAAAACTCTGCTGCTCTTATTCCCCCCGTTCTGTCAGCTCTGACAAATGCCACTTAGTGTTTGCCTGTTACTAGGTCACTGCTAATGACACCTGAAATGTAGATGTGAAGTGAAGGTGTGAAAAATGCTTAATAGCTGTTTTGTCAGGGAAAAGTTATACATGAAGCCACTTTGTACTTTTTATTGGAACAATTCAGCTATTAAGGCATATTTAACAATTCCAATTTTTTGATGCGTGGTATGCCGTAATTACCATCAATTTTTATTATTTTTGGCAAATGATCATTGCTGTGCTCAGAGGACTTTGCCTAGACAGATTTTTTCCATTTCATGCAGCACAAAAGCAGTTTTTTAGCTCCTCTAGCAGTGCTTATGTTCAATCCACCATATTAAGCAGTGACCTATTACCTGGATGGTTCAAAGGCTTAGCAATACGTGTATTTGGATTTAGATTGGCTTCCACTGTCCTAGAAGTTAAGCTCAGCCATTTAGAGCTCCTAGAAATCATCCTGGAACAGTGAATTTAATTGAGCATTGGTTAGTAAGAAAATAGTATGTAGAAAATCTTAAAATTGAGTACCCTTAAACCAGTGGAGTTACTGCCCCATACTAAGGAATCCTTGGCCATATCACATTTTAGATCCAGTCATTAGGCTTTGACTTGCTAGCTCATATTCTTCTGACAGAACTGAGTGACTGCTGTGAAATATTTAACATTTTCCTAAACCATCATCTTTTGCATTAAAAAATTTAGTATGTTTTAATTTTATTGGTATCATGTTTGACCACTACATTGCTTTTGCCTTCCTTATGTAGTAATGACAGCAGAGAAAGACATTTCAGAGTAAATGAATATACTTCTAGGCTACTTAAAAATGTTATAGTTCTTTCTGATCTTTGGTATTCTTTGTGCCAAGGGAACACCGTGCTGTGTTAGGCACAGCTCAGTAGTGGAAACAATACATCAGCAAAAATCTACCCGGCTTTCCTCGGCCTTGGGTGGCCCTGGGGACCCCCGTGGTTCTTGTGTCACTAATGGGTCTTCATAAGTGGATCTGCTCTTCAGATTCCCAAGGGATGATTTTGTGCCTGCTTACCCAGATGATGTCTGAAACTTTCAGGAGCTTTGTCATTGCCTGGCTTGTAACTAAAGGATGTGCTCTTGGCTGTGCTCCAAAATAATCCCTTCAGTTGCTTCATGTCCTGTAGCCTGGGCATGAGGAGAAAGTGACTCCACCAAATAGCGAAGTCTCTGTTCTTATTGGCTGGATGGCAGTTCTATACAATAATAAAATAAAGTAATTAATGTATCTTAATTATAGTCCTCTTTAAAAATCCATTGCCTTAGCATATTTTTCCAATAATGTGCAGCTAGACGAACAAACCCAGAAAATATACAGATGCAACTTTGTTAATAATTCATACACACATTTTAAGTGCAGTTTGGATGAGGTACAAAAACAGAGGAAGTACTGAGCACTTTTTTTTTCTTTTCAATGACTCGGTTATTTTTTTTCCAAAGATTCTTTTTCACACTATATTGCTTTGAGGATCATGAAGACCACCCTTACCTATCTGCAGATTGCACTGGAAAATGCTGATTTCTTTTAATTGCAGCTAGCTTGTCATCAGTAAAAGTAGCAAAGATTTTGAAAGGTGTGAGCAGATATCTTCCCTAAGTTTGTGATAGCCATGTATCTTTCTGTCTAGAAAAGATTTTTAAGAAGCCTTAGTATTTGGCATTTCATTTCATTTCGTAGATCAGAGAGTGAGTAATTGTAGACTTCCCTTCTTTTTCTTCCAAAATTGAGGAGAGAAAAAATGTAAATGATTTAAAAGCAATTAGCTGCATGCATATTGTCCTGGCAAACCCTTTCCTGTGTAAATTTTGAGGCAAGCGTGATTTATCTGTCTTGTTGATATGAAACAGGGGAAAACCAAGGCTGCCCTTCTAAACTGATGTAGGTTGCTTTCCATTCTAATTTTATTGTTATAGAAAAATAAGACAATTACAAAATCAGTTTTAGTCAATAACAGAGTAATAGCATCCTAAAATGATATTATTATTTATTCATGCTTAGTTAAATATAACTGTAACATGAAATAAATGATTATCTGTTTTGGGTATAATTTCATCATAAGGCCTTTGAAGGTCATTTGGACTACGCAACTAATTAATCCTTTATTTCCAGCCTTCCTTAATTATTCTTGCCAGATGGTCCTTTATTTGTGTTATTGCTTAGAGTTTCCAGCTGAGGTTGTTTGATTGTTGAAGAAAAATATGTGATGGCACCATAAGATAACTGTAATTGAATTGTTAGGTATGTTAGAACATTCAAGCCTTCTGTCCCTGCTTTAGCCACATCTGGGAAATAAGTTTGTTAACAAAGTGCTTTGGCACCTCACTGAATACTTGATGTGATATATGAAAATGTTTCGAGCAAGCTCAATTAGTGTAAAAGCCTGTAGAAATAGAACTCTGGTAGCTTCTCATTCATTTATGAGTTACAAAATCTTCTGGGTAAAATGTACGAGTGGGTAAACTACCAGGTGGTTGGTTTTGTTTGGGCTTTTGTTTGGTGGTGTTTGTTGGCATCTGACTTCCTTTTCTCACATCTAGACAATATTGCTTTTGTGTTTATAACAAAAAGGTAAATAACAAAAGACAAAATAATGTGATGAAAGCATAGTAATAGCCATAATTTTTGGATATTAGGTTGACTTTGGTAAATAGCATCTTGGGAGTCCTCGTTTCTAAGAGGGTTAGCCACAACACTGGCAGATGCCAGATTTGGGACCAGGAATGTAAATACAGCATTTACAGTAAACTGTTTTGTTTTAATCACTAATCAACATTGTTTGCATTGTGCTAGTCAATAAGTATTACACTTGTTCTTTGAAAGCCCCATGGTGCCAGGTTCTACATAGCAACAAATAAGAATGCATGTTCTAAAAAAGCTGAGGCAACCAGAGGAAAAATGGTGCATGATAGTACACAAATGCACAATTTAGTTCCAAATACTTGTTTCATCTCTTCTCTCTCTTTTCAAGCTGTTGTTTTCTCTATTTTTCTATAATCTTTGCAAAGAGCAGTTTTGGGAAATGGAGATGAGTTTACAGAACATATTGAATATGTTTTACAGATATGTGTGTCGGGGTAGCTGAGAAGAAAGAGTTCAAGTGTTTGTGTGGGAAATTGATTAATGGATAAATAAGAAAGGTATTGACACAAAGGTTCAAGATCAGAAGGAAAAATTGGCTCGTCTAGGAAGTGCAAAGTGAGATGTATCTTTGTTTCATTCATAGCTGTGTCCTTCAAGAAACTTGGGAAGAATGTTCTGCTAAAAAAAGATAAATCAACTACAAATCAGAAATTGCAAGAAAAAAGCTTACCATAACAATGGATAAGAGTTTGTTGAATAAGAATAGGTTAGAAACTACTTTCCTCAATTGTTTTCTTTTGTTTCGTATTTACTAGCTTATTAGAAAATGCTCTGGAGGAAAACTGTCATTGTGGTTGTAGAAATCAGCTCCCAGTGTTGAAAATATGGATGTGCTGTACCAAGTTTCACCAATCTAGCACAGCATTTAGAAATATTGGTAATTTTTTGTGCTGCCTCTTGCTACTGGAGTGTGTGTTTAGCAGCACAGTGTATCTCCTCAGCAAATGCTCCCTCATTTGAGGAGTAGTTTAGCTGAGCAGCAGAGAAATCCTCTCCCCCTCAGAGTTTTCAGAGATGTGTGTTCTTGGCTTCTGCGTGCTCTGAGGGTAAAACTCTCTGGATTTTGGGGGAGATGGGAGGCAGCTGCTGCCTTTCAGAGCACAAATGCGGAGTCTGCCACGGAGCAGGATGGAGCCCGACAATGAGCCCACAGCACAACACAGATGCGCTGCATTGAGGCTCTGCCCACTGCTGTCTGCCGCTTCCTCTGCAATTCGGGCGCTTTTGTGCTTTAACTCGTTCGGCTGTTAAAGCGTTATAAATATGCATTTTCTGAATTGCCGCTCTGGGAAATGGGGCCCTGGAGCTGGTGGTGGGGTGGGTGGGCACCTCTGTGAGCTGCGGGAGATCTGCCCGTTCCTATTGAAATGCAGTGCCCGTGCCAGGGCAGGACTGGTCACAGGCTCATCCTCTCCAGTGCTCAGTGCACGCCTCTGAGGTCTGGAGACAAGAGACACGGGAATTTATGTAACATCTAACACGCCAGAAACTGCTTTTAGCCACTGGTTACCCAAATAACAGCTTATGGGGTATCAGCCTCAATTTATCATTTTGCGACACCAGATAAAAAGCAGGAAAGGAGTGAAAGTTTGTTCCATAACAGCTTATGGACATTGACACTCCTAGGAACAGAAATGAAATTTATTCGGGTCAGCCCAAGTGATTTTTTTACTCCTTGGATTCTCATTTTTAATAAACAAAATAGGTAAAAGATGGAAGAGTACCAGGGGGATTTCACGTTAGTAATTTTAAAACTCTTTTCAGTTTTATCTTTCTTTTTTTTTATCAAATCACCATTTCTCTTCTTTCCACATCACTCCCTTACCATACAAACCAAATTACCCAAACAATATTGCATGGTATTTTTAAATAAAACTTTTAGGTCTGTATATGAACTTTCAGTCCCTTTCCCTCTTTTTATCTGGTGCTGCAAAATACTAAATGGAGGCTGATGGCCCGAGGTTCCATAAGCTGCCTTGTCATCCATGTACTGAACTCTGCAGCTTTGCGGACAGACATTTCCAGAGTCTCCCCAGAGGTTCTGCTTTTTGCTGTCTCCACTCAGTACAGCAGGAAGGAGGGTGGCCAGCTGGGGAGAGACACAAACCATAGCAGAAGCCAGCTGACCTCTGACTCTGGGCTCTGTGTGAAAGGGAGGCTGGTCCCACAAGATCTCTTACCACAGCAGGACATCCCAGTGTGAAATGCCAGCATGAAATTACTAATTATCCTACTTTATAACCTCAGGATGTGCTGCTGACTGTGTATTTTAGTAAAATCACCACAGTACTACAGAGATGTTTGCAGGAAGAGGTATTATCTTGCCATTGTGACAATAAATTGTATCAGACCAATTCAGCAGTCTTTTGTAACACTTATTTTAATACCTCTGCCTTTTATAGGGATTTATAAAAATGCTGTGCAGAAAATAAGTCACCTAGCAATAGATTAAGTGGGTTTTTTAACCTTATTGTGTAAACCTCTAAATTCTTTGATGTTACATATGGTTTTTCATGGTGTAGAAGATCAATATTAGTGTTTCTTTGTGCCCACAATGCAAGATGTATTACTCTAGGTACATGACATACTACCTCCCCAAAGTACCCGCTGAGATTTGTAGGTGGTGTTGGGTTACAACTGTTTTTTTCCTGGAGGCTAAAATTGCCTAAATCTTGGCTCTCACTGTGCTGTTTTTTCCCCCATTATATATTTAAGAGGGTCAAATCATTCATCATTCTCAATTACTGGGGTATAATTCACTGCATGCAATGTGAGCTACAGACCAGATGCCTGGAAATTCCTGCACTGACCAATAATCTTAGGTCCCAGTACACATTCTGTTTTTAATACAGCAGTAACATGTTTGCTTCCTATTGAATTATTTGCAGAAAATGCATCCCTGATCAAAGCTTCGTCAGGCAGGTGGTTATCAGGATGGGACACAATCAGGGAGACTCAGAGCAATATAAACATTCTGGTCTCTGTTCCTTTTAACAGCCTGTAAAATGCCAATAACATTTAAAAGGAATAACTTGATTTTATTAAAGGGCAGGATCTGCCATGGGAGCTTGAGGCTGCAAGGTGTTTAAATGAATGTCTCATTGTGCACTGGAAGTCCTGCCCTCTACTGCTACAGGAACCAGGGTGAAAAGTGCTTTCATTTTACAAGTGTTTCAGTTTGTCTCTGCATAAAATAATGTATTCTTCAAGGTTTCCTGCAGTAAATTCATTAGAGCTAAGGTAGAGCCATCACACAAAATTCAGAACAATCTCTGTGTGAACAACCTGTTGTAGTTTTGACTTTTTTGATTTGTACCTTTTTGATCTGTACCTTGACATATTTTGTGCCAATTCTTGAATCATGGCAACAAATACAAGGTACTGAAGGAGATTAAAGGCTGGAGGTTTCTTCAGGCAATGAAGTCTCAATATCTGGGATTCTCAAGTGGTCAATATTCACAGCATTTTTGGTTTTTAAATCTGTAGCATCAACTTGGTTTGTGTGACAGAGCATATAAATGGAATGGTTTTCAAAGAGCTAAGAGGGAGATGCTCTGCTGGGTAAGGCCCCACCTTGAGTTCAGTTTTGTGCCCCACATTTCTAAAAATACATCAAGGTGCTGGAATGTGTCCAGGGAAGAGCAGTGGAGCTGGGGAAGGGTCTGGAGCTCAAATCTGAGGAGTGGCTGAGGGAGCTGGGGGTGTTCAGCCTGGAGAACAGGATGCTCAGGATGAACCTTATTGCTCTCTGCAACTCCCAGGCAAGAGGGTCTGGTGAGATGAATTTTAATCTTTTCTGCCATGTCTCAAGTGAAGGAATGAGAGGAAATGGCCTTAGGTTGCAGCAGGGAAGTTTCAGATTCGATATTATGATTTTTTTTCCCACTGAATGAGAAGTCAGGCATTGAGATAAGTTGCCTAGGGTAATGGTGGAGTCACTGTCTCTGGAAGTGTTCAAGAGGTGTCTGGATGTGGCACAGGGATAATTGTGGCAGTGCTGGGTTCACATTTGGATGAAATGATCTTGAAGACCTCCTCCAACTGTGATGATTTGTTGATAAGATTGTGATGGTGTGGAAATCAGTACTTCTCCCTGAGCTCAGCACACCAATGACCTCGTTAGCCCAGTTTGCTGGAAAAGTAGAGTCAGAGATGTATTTTAAGGATTTATGGGAAGGTTTCAGTGGGTGAAGTTTTTTGGGTAGCCTAAGGATTAGTGTAGGGGAAGGTGCAAATGGTTTTCTAATTTCAGAAAGCAGCATTAATGTTTCAGTACCCATAATGATAACGTATGAAAAGTGCTAGATAGGAGAGAAGACATTTCAAAGGGTTTTGAAACTGAAGGCAAGTAAAAGGTATTTGAAATGGCAGGGAAACCGAGGAACCAGGTGTAAAGTAAAAGGTGATATGATCAAAGTGAAGACAGGATAATGATCTCTCTAGAAATGCCTCGAATAGGTGCAAGTGGGCCAGGGTTGCATTTGTTAAGGAGGTGAGAGAAAGTTGCTGACCACATTAGGGAAAAACAGAATTGTGAGAGTTATTAAATATGCTCACACAGTTTTGTGGTTGTGTTTTAATCTGTGTTATTGTATTTGCAATGCTAGAACTCAGCTCAACTAATCGTTCCAGCCCTTTTTAATTACTGTTCTGTGAAATACTGAAATTGTCAATTTTGTTGTTCATTGACACTCCTAGAAACAGAGAAGAAATTTATTTGGGTCAGCCCAAGTGATTTTTTTTTCTTGGATTCTCACTTTTATAAGCTATCAGGGGAAATTAAATGCCAAGTTTAACATGACATGTATTTTTAATAAAAGCAAAGAAAACTTGAAAATGAAAAATTAGAATCTTACACTTCAGTGCAATTCACTGTCTAGAAGAGGTTTTTTTTTATTAAGTCATGTGCCTTTTTTAATTTTTAAGACTGATGCATGAGTGAGATAGATAGAAAACCACAATTAGAGTTATTCCTCTGTCTTATCTGGAGCAGCATGCCCTGATTACTAAGTTAGTACTTTCTGGAGCATCACACCCTCTGAGCCTGTCTTGTTAATGGTTCTCACTGGGGGTGAATATTATCTGGATCAAATAGCAGCAAATGACTTCTGCCCTCAGCAGCAGACAGTCATGCAAAGTTCCCTTTTTTGGGCCAAAGAATAATTTAATTATACATATGAATTGGAACGGCTTAAAGAGGAGAGAGTGTGAAATCTCAAGCTAGCCCAAATATAAAGAAAAAAAATCAAAAACTAACTGGGAAAATGATGAGATGATTGTACTAGCAGGTTTCTTTGTGCTTTGTTGTGATTTTAAACCTACAATTGGTGGTGGCTCAGAGGCTCCTCTAGAAGTTCACATAGAACAGGAGCTGGATTCTGGTGTTTTGACTTGCCCTGCAGAAAAATTTTCCTTTCTGTGTAAAATACAAAGGAAATACATACATTTTTTAAAGAAGGTTCTGTAGCCAAGTTCATGAACACGGAGCCTGATGTATTTAGTTTCCATATATGAGGAAAATTCAGGTAAACAGAAGTGGAAGAGCTTAGGTTACTTTTGAACATGACATTTGTCACGTGACATTTTGGCTCAGTGTCTAGTTTCCAGTTGTCCCATAAAGGTGATTATTTGCAGACAGCCTTGCTCCCTCTGGCCTGTATCATTTTTGTCATATGAGTGTGGTGCTTTGACTTTATTTAGTTTAAGTGAAGAATGTGTGGAACAGCACAGCCTTTCCCTGTCCTCCTGCTGCAGACCCCGCACGTTTCTCTGTCTCAGCTGCTCTAGAAGTTTAAATATTTCCAAGTATCTACAGGAAATTTGATGATGTAAATGCTATCAGGACTGAATAGTGATGATTTAGGAAAAATGAAGTCATACTCAATTCATACAGTGAAGCAAGATATCAAAACCCCCCAAACCCTCAGTTTTCGGTTGCTTAGTCAATACCTTTCCCAACAGTTATTCTGTCTTTTCTCCTCCTTTAGGGGGAGATCATGTGGTTTATAAAAAACCAGAAATTCTTTTGTAGTATCTGCTTGTGTTCAAAAAGAAATCAAACCCCTGAGACTGCAGTGGGCTTCACTGAGAGATTATTAAGAGTAAGGATTAATTAAATTGAATAAGGACTTCAGGTTTTCTTTGGGAAAGCTGTGATGTGTTCACCTGTGGGTTGTTTTTTCTATGAGGTGTATCATAAAAATCAAACTGGTTTATGTCAATGTGTGTCATATTGAAATTAACTTTGAACATTACCCTGATCTAATGTTACATTTTTAGCTGTTACATTTAACTTGAGATCTGATTGAGAAAAGAATAAGTATTAAAGCAATGTAAATTCAGTTTCCAGATCTTTGTTAGTCTTCAGTTATCAGGGGTTCCTGATGATTTTTAAATACCAATGGAAGTACTGTCACTTGCTTAAAGTAATTTCATATCAAATATAAAATACTTCTGCATGATTATTTCAAAGGTTTGGCAGCATGCATTAAGTATACTTGTAAGAATAATTTCCTTTATAAGAGAATAGTATAAATTTTCCACTTAAACCATAATGAGAAATGATACAATTATTTTTGCAATGAATAATAAGAGTTTTGCTTCACCATTTGAAAATGAATTATGTGCATTTCAATGTTACTCGTATTTGTTTTAAGACTTATGAGGAAATTTATGATGATGAGTATAATAATGAATAAGTACTTTATATAAACATACATAAAATTCCTTAAAGTATTGTAATTAAACATTTAAAGGTACACACTTTCTGCTCAATCTTTGGCATATCACACAGACAGAGTAATTAATGAATAAGGAATATGATAATTGAATCGTGTGATCCTTATCTGAAGCTCTATAAGTTGTAGCCTTAGGTACTAGATACCCCAAACATTCTCTTCCTAAAGCAATGGTGTTTATAGCATTGTGTTGTGAGCCAGTTTATCATGAATTTTCAGAGATCTGGAAAGACTGAGGTCCTTAAAACTGTTCAGCTCCTCACCTCCTTCTAGAGGAGCGAGGTATCACCTGCTGCACCAGTGATCAGATTATTTTCATCTCCTGTAGCAAGTAAAGAAATATTGTGGATATGGAATTTGTTCTCTTCAGGAAACTGCCAAGGAAAGCTGGAGGAGGCAGCAGCTGCATTGCAAGAGAGGATCATAGTCTTGGAAAATTGGAGAAATGTGTATTGATGCCAAAGTGTGGGGAATATTAAACTGTTTGTGATTTGAAAGTTAAGATGGGGAATGCAGAAAGCAAGATCTGTATTGACAAATAAGACCTGTAGAAGGTTTAAAGTACTTCTTCCTCTCTGATTTGAGCCATCTTTCATGAGATGTTAACTGTGTTAACTTCTGAGCCTGCAATTCAAAGTGCAATCTAGTTTTAGGGAATCCAGGGAACAAAATCACGTGAAATGTCTTCCATGGTGTCTTTTTATAATCCATGACTGTGTATCAGATGTCCTTAGAAAACAGGATCATAAATCCAGATCTCTCTGTTCTGAAGCAGTGACCTATTCAGGAGACATAACCATAATATTTGTTATTTGTATTATCTAGCCATGGTCCAGACTGGGTTACACTGTTTTCTTTAAATGAACATGCTTAGTTTCCCTTTCAAATTTTAAAGGTAATTTTGAACAGCTCTAGTTTCTCTTTGAGATTTTAAGGGTAATTTTGAAAGGATTTTCTTTACTTTCTCCTCAAGGGCCTAGTGGAACCTATCATATACAAAATATGATGTCACCAGGAAAGACAGCACACAGTGTAGACTCTGCTGTCATCAGTGAGCTGATGACCTGGGGCTCTGGGATTTATTTTCATTAAACTTTATCAGTAAAAAGTCCCCTTTGTCTCTGCCTTCCCAGAGTGTCTGTGAAATTGGATTTGGCTGACAGTGAGCTGGTTAGTGCTCTGTCTAGGAAAGGCAGGCATTGCTTGTGTGGGAACCTGAGATCCACCCTTATCTGTAGGGATCTTCATGAAAGATGGAGTTTGTTCTCTGGCTGGAGACCTGATAGGCTTGGTGGACAAGAATGGAGTTTTGACATCCTTTGGGTAGTCATCTAAAGCTTTGACTCTGGAATTTGTGCTTTGCCACACCAGTGCAGGTTTGTGTAGCTGCTCAGTGATTGCAGGGACCTTTCTCCTTGTTCTCCCTGGGGCAGAGGGGTCACTCAGGTGTGGCTGTCACACAGGTCAGGGTGGTGTCTGACACTGACTCTTCGTGCAGCCTCGGGGCTTTCCAGGGCTTTTTTTTGCTTTGTAGTACAGGGTTTGCAGTGGATCCTTAAGTTTTACACAATTTTGGTCCTGTTACCAACACAGAT
Organism: Cisticola juncidis; assembly: GCA_013400215.1. NCBI lineage: Eukaryota > Metazoa > Chordata > Aves > Passeriformes > Cisticolidae > Cisticola > Cisticola juncidis. The sequence continues at coordinate 215,558 of VXBR01009081.1, forward strand.
CTTTTTGTAGCCTGTTTTTCCTTCTGGCTCTGCTTTAGGTGTCTTTGTTGTGACAAGGCAATGTTCTCAGTAGAAGAGTGATATCTTTTAAGACATAAATCATAATCTGTCTCTCCCTCTTTTTAAGACCAGGCTGCTCTTTTCCTGTTACGTCCTACATAAAAGGCTGTTTTTTCTTTTAATATTTTGAGTGTGTTTCCCTCAGGAAAGGAGTTTGTAGACCTGGATGTTGTAGGTTTTTTGTATTGTTTTCTAAATGGCCTTTGTCTCATATTTTACTACAACAATTTTTAATAAAGTTTAAAGTTACATTTTACTCGCTTTGCTCTGTCAGCAGAATAACTGGGAGGCATCCAGACTTACATCCTGTGGTTCTAACCTCACAGAAAGTAAAAAGCATCCAAAACTATACGGATAAGCCATGTTATGATTTTCAGTGATGTTCTGAAGTGACATGAAATCAACATTTCCTAAACAGACATCACAACCTTTTCTTTCCTCTAAAACCAGTTCTACTTCACTGAGCAGAATATCTCCAAATACACTTCAGTTAGCACCAGGCCCAAATCTGCTCATATTGTAAAATGAGATGAGTAATTTGGCCTTAACTAAGTCAGCCATGAGAACAAATTACTGGGTCATGTTATATTTTTTTTCTTTCCATGTAGTGTCTTGGGCTTTCCCTTTCCCTAATCCAACTCTGCTGCAGGTGGTTGTTGCTCCTATTAAGAATAGATTTTACTTTAGATTTTTTTTTTAATTCTACTTTTAAAGTACAGATCCCAGCTCAAGATGAAGATATTATCAAGCACAGAAGATTAAGTTTCAGGCTTTACAGCACATATAATTTAAACTTGCATGGACTTAGACATCCACACCAGTTCTTCACTGCTCTGAGGATGTGCTCTGCAGCACAGAGAGGAGTCACTGTGAGGATAAGTTTACATTCCCAGTTCCTGCAAACCTGTGCTCGCATCATTCACATATGGAGCAAATAGAAAGCAAAAAGATAATAGATGAACCACTTATTTTAGCAGCTACCACCCAATCCTGCCTGCTTTTTATAGTATTTAAATATTTGAAGAAAAATTGGAAGTACAAGTATACTGTGTTTTATTGTAAGATTGCAGAACCTTCAGCTACTGGAATTTATCAGAAAAGGAGGAGATCTGTTTTGTTCCAGTCCATGTATTTTGGAAGGGATGGGAATGTGTACAAAATAGAGATTGATCTGTAGATAAATAAATCTCTTCTTTTACTATGAGAAAAGAGAGAGCTTTAAGATAGACAGAAATAAGGGCAAGAAGATGTGTGAGTGAGCCATCATCCTGTAATTTAATTTAGTGTAGTCAAATATTAACTGTTGAATGAAAACTGACACGGCATAGATTTATCAGGTGAGGCAGCAAAGTACATCACAGATTATGTCTTTGAGGCTAATGGAGTTTCCTTCATGTATATTTTTGTATTAAAATATTTAATTTTTAATAACCTGCATTTCTGTGCTGGCCTTGCTGTTCTGCCACCTGGTTTTGCAAGATATCAACATTTTCTTTAGGATTAGTCAACAGTTAATTTTATCAAAGTAAATATTTACAAAGTATTTACTTTTTAAAATTAATAAACTTTATTTTCAAATAAACATGTAGGATTTGAATGCTTGCTTTAATGCTTAGTTTTGTAATTAATTTGTAAACATTTAACAATGCTATTTGATAAAAATATATGGTAGCACCTAATTTCAGTACGACAAATCATTGTGCTACTACTGGGTCTGGCATTCTGGGAGAATTAGTTAGAAATAAGTTTTTACTTGTATTCATGTTAATTACAATTATTTTCTTTCCTGTTTGATTCCTAGAATTTTTGGTTTTGATTGCAATTAGCTTAAGGCCAGCCTTGTAGTACCTTGGCTTCTGACAAAATCAGGCATCACAGATAAAGTCCAACCTCTATGTGATCCTATTTTCTGAAGTCAGGCACCAAAACTCCTCATGCAGCTGATCTGAGAGATGAACGAGTGCCCCCATAACGAGGAGAGGAGTGGGGAGTAAGGTTTAAAAACTGTGATTAGAGATAGCCAAAAGGAAGTGCTGTGCAGAGTTTAATCCTATTACTGCCACACCTGCTTTCCAGATAATTTTGTAAGAGTTAGAAAGTGCAAGCTGCAGTAAAAGTATTTTTAAGTACTATACAAATAATGTGTTTAATAAACAGGATCATTATAATCTGAATTAATTCCTCTCTTGGCATAGCAATCATTAATTACACAAGTCTTCGTGATTTTATACAAATATCAGGAATAGTTTAAAATTAGTTCTTTAAAGTATCTGATCTAAAAAGTTTCTTTTGTCATTAAAATGACTTCCATTTCAACCATGCCTTTGAGAAATGCCTCTACAAGGTTTCTAGCTTAATGAAATAGCTGAGAAAATATCTGACTGTTTACTTTGGAAGCCAAAATGTACATTTTCATTTAATCCCTCTGTAACTAGGAAAAGAAATCTAGACAAGATAAGTTTCTGGAATATTTGCAAGCACAATGCCTACTGATACAAATTGTACTGAAAGGGAAGTTCCTGTCAGTTTTCACAGCTTGATTTTAAACAAAATCCTACATTTCTTGTTTTGCCCTTCAGTGAGGGACCTTTTGATAAGGCAGTGAAGTAAGGGCCTAATGTTATACATTTATCTGTGAAAATGAAATTTAACACACTAATACATAGCATGGCATAAAAAGAGGAAAAAATGCAGGCAGATGTTTTTCTTCTCTGTTGTGTACAGCCATGCATGTGCTTACTGCTAGTGAGGCTTGCTGGTTTTTATTATTATTCTGTGCATGTGTAATTCTGGGGACTGATTAGTGGCACTTACACTCAAGAAAAGAGAGGAAATTTTGACTGGAGTAAGAATTCCCATATATGTACTTCTATTATCTTTTCATAGTCTCTACAATTATTGCACTGTAAGAAAAAGCAGAAAGAGTTTCTTTGAGCAGTCCTCAGGCACAGAGTATGTTAAATATACTTTTTTAGCTACAGTGTACTTTGATGCTTTCATGACTCAGTTCTGGTAACTCTATTGTCCATTTACCAACAGTGATGCCTGATCCTGTGCTATTCACCTGTTTTCTATGATTTATCCCTATATTGGGAGCTCTTTCAGGCAGGAATTTTTTTTACTTCTGTGTCTGCAAGACACTTGGTGCTGAGGACATGAAATTCAGCCTTTAAGGGGTACTGAAAGGTGCTGCCATTACAATGCTGTGCCTCACTTGGGATGTTTTAGTTTGTGGACATTGGATATTCAGAGTTGCACTTCAACTGGTGTTTCCATTATTTTCACTCATAAAAGCTTGGGTTACTAATCAGACAGACATAATTTTGTAATAATTACCTTTAAAATGAGGTCTGCTTGGGTTATTTATTTTATTTTTTTTAGTGATTAAAATTTTGTTCATGACTATGAAATGTGAATGCCCTTTTTGTATTTCAGTTGAAAAGAAGGTGGGACAAACTACTTGAAATAAGTCATCTCTCCTTGCAAAGATGTGTGACAGCTGTATATAACCAGATTCAGATTTGCATAGTGAGTGCAGCAGTCAGATGTTCTGCAGGAGTGGTGAAAGAATTAGATATTTCAGCCTTTCTTTTCAGCACTACTCACATGCAGCAGTGTCATTGGCAGGCATAACATTTTTGTAATTCCATGAACTCAATGTATTGAGCGTGTGAGTAAGCCCTAGGACACAGAACTCTTTTGTTTTCCTTGTCTTTAATTCACCCAATGATCGGAGCAGTGAACTACGACAGTAAAAGATTTGGATTTTTGTGTGATCAGTGTGTGTATTTGAAAGGAAAACATGTGGCCCACCATCTCCTCTAGCTCATTTGAGTGAGAAATGCTGCTGCATGTGATTCTTAGTAACTGAGAACAACACAATGCTGATTGTTCAGGCTGGGAACACACACCCCGTGGAAATGTGTAAAACAAACTGTGCCAATTGTTTAGCGAGACTTAAACTTGCAAAAATTCTCGTATGACTCCAAAATGCATCACAGGCATTCACCCACATGGTATTTTGTCACCTTTACTCATAATTCATCAATTATGTTCTCTCACAATACTTCAATTTGCTTTGTAAAGAAGTTTAATAGGCCGAACTGTTGGTGGGTGGAAGTGCATCCTGTAGCTGCCTCTGAAGGTGAGGATGGATTTTCTTAAAAGTAGCTTATTGTAATAAATATTAGAAAACTGGCAGGTGCATACAAGTGGATGATATTCCAGATGGCAAACAAAACACAGGATAGAAAAGGAAGTTACTATTTGTTGGAAAGACTCTTTTCTTTCACTTTTTATATCCAGGTAAAACCCGACTGACAATCAGTTCAGAAGCCCATGGAATATTTTTCCCAGAGGTCACAGGTTACCTCTGATGATATATCCTTACACTGTTCTTCTCAGCTCATAAATATCCCTTTTGTTTGCAGAATGGCAAGGATTACTGGTTGACAGTCCATTATTTCAGAACTAGAACTTCTAAACTGTGTCTAGTGTAGGTTTTCATTAGAAGATCTGGAGCAAAGTTGCTTTTGTAGCTCCATTTCACCTATTGATATCTTGCATTTTAAAGCTGAGGTTCCTTTTTAATAATTAGTTTTTTAAATCCGCATCGCTTAGTTGGAAAAGATACCTTTCCTTTTGTTTATGTAGCTTATGGCTTCAAGTTACCATCAGTCTTCAAATAAAATCATGATTTTTTTTTTTTTAATCTGATGCTTTTTAGGAGTACAAATGTGATTTTAAAAATCTTCATGTTAGGGAAGATATTTTAGATTTAATTTAACCTCACTTTTTATATTAAAATACTAGAAAGTCCTCATAGTTTTTATCAACATGGAACCATTCAAAATTTGTAAGTGGTAATGAAGAGTCATGACATAGCTTTGCAAAGATGTTATAGTTTTTGTGGGGTTTTTTGTGGGTTTGTTTGTTTTGGTTTGGTTTGGTTTTTTGTTGGTGGTGGTTTTTTGTTTTTTGTTTTGTTTTTTTTTTTTTTTTTAATAAATTGTACCTTCCCTTAGTATCAGAATTTCAGGTAGTAAGTGATTCAGCAGATAAGTCTAAATAAGTTGAGTTGGCAGGGACCCACAAGGATCATTGAGTCCAACTCCTGGCCCTGCACAGCACCATCACCAAGAATCACCACTTGCCACATATATATATATATATTTAAAAAATATATATAAATAATGTCTGCCACTTAGGATCTTCTAGGTATCCTGTAGTAAGTCCTGTGCATAGCTGTTTCATTCTTCTGATGTTTTATTTCAGTCATTGTTCATGAATTCATCAAGACTTTAGTGTTTTCCTCAGAGCTGGTTGCTGGAGCACTATTTATGTAGTCCTGTAGTGTAATTTTAGCTCACTAAATAACTTCCCCTCAGGCAAGCATGATCAAAGTGCTTTGTGCTTTAGTCATTGTCAGTAACCAGGACAGTTGCTGCTGGAGTCTTTGGTGAGGGATGATTTATGATGTTTTGCTGGAAGCCACTCAGGGAATCTTTGTCTCTTGAGACGTGGGGAACTCCCTCATTGCTTGAGACAATTTCTGAGTCTCGTACTTTATTAGCAGCTCCATGTATTCACTCTGTATCAGTGTCTGGAGTTAAGTATCATGACAAAAGCTCTTTGTGTTTCTACTTTCCCCTAATTGTTTGTTCTAATAAACTAACTTTTGGTGTAAAAAATGAACGGGAAGATTCCAAAGTTAATGAGTCTAAAGAAACATCTGTTAGAAGGACTTTGATTACCATACATTTCCAGGGAAATCAGAACATAAGGCAAGACAGCTGATGAGGAGCCTGTTTGGCTTAAACAAATGAATAATGTGGCCCAGGACAGAGGATCAGCTTTTCAGTCAGATCCTAATAAGCAGTGCATTGTTTTTGGCAGTTAACCCCAGATGCTAAGCTGGTGTCAACTGCATTGTTCTGTCCTTTTCTCGTGCCAGTGTAATATGTTCATCCTGGCAGGATCCACTTTTCCTGTTATTTTTTTCAAGGCACCATACCCAGTACATTTTATCCAGTGGGCTTAAAAATCCCTTATCTAGAATCTAAAATGATTCCCAGGCTAAAATTAAATCTCTGAAATCAACTGTATGCCACGCTGGAAGATCGAGTGAACAGGAAAAGAAAGGGTGGTGTCTTCTGTACTTAAAAAAGGCATCTCAGGTTTTTTGCATAATGTATCTTTTTATTTCTCCCTTTCCCCCTTTATGGAACTTTTAAAAAGTTAAAAGTGCTTTTTGTACAGGGGTTTATAGACTTACAAAACAAGCTTTTATACAACAGGCACTCAGGTGAAAAAGTAAATGCAACAATGGTTTTCACACAGTGAAACTTAAAGCACATTTATTAATCACTCAGGCCCAGATTTACTGTTCTGCAGTACTTGTATTCTGACATGACAAACATATAATGAAATAAACATATGTAATTATAACAAAGAGACAAGAGTCTCTCCTGAAGTTCTCATTGATGCTCATCCTCCATTCCAGCACTGATTGACTTAAACAATTCTTTATTACCACAGAGATGCTAAGTTTATGAAAATTTTTTCAAATACTTCTTAAATCACAGGCTAGACATGTCATCAGAAGTTTGATAGAACCAATACAAACACATTTGGTGCCTGAGCACTCTGAGGGGAGGTTTTGGTGTGGTTTTAAATCAGTCTGGTCGTGGGGAGGTGGGGAGGAATGGTGTCTGTAAAATAATTTTTTCTCATAATTTGGAATAAGAGGACACTTAAAGCAATATATTGGAAAGTTCATGGGATGTTTTTAAAAACACAAACTCTGTGCATATGCAAATTGGCTTTGTATCTTTTGACTGTAGCTAGTTCTGTAAGGAAAGTTAATTGGAGATGGAGAAAAATGTGCCAAAAAGGGGATACTAGAAAAATGTCTGTCTATGGCAGCCCAGTGATATCTGTAATTATGCCTGTGCATTGGAAAGCAGCAGAATATGGATCCTTTCTGTACAAACTGAAAGCTTTTGGTGTGTTCTGCTATTCCTCTCCTCCTGATGCCTCCCCCAGGTCTCAGGGCTGTCCTGATCTCCTCCAGCCTTGAACAACTTCCCCATATCTTGGTCCTAAGCATAAATATTCTTTTATTGCTAAAAATGTGTAAACATTTCTTTCATTGTTGTTGGATAGAGTAAAATTGTTCCCATTTCTCCTGAAGTTGGTTTAGCATAGCCTGGCTCAGTGCTTACAATTTCTTTATGATCAGCCTGATCCATTTTGCTCCATTTTCAGAATTGAATATGTTCCTTATTATTAGAGGCATCAAACTCAGTTTCCTGGGCTGTGCAGAGCAATTAAATTGTGAGTTTTCAGGACAATTATTTCTTGATATTTTTCTGCTCTGCTGAATAATAGACTGAGATGATATCACCCAGTGGTGGTGTTAGCACTCTGTATGTTCATTTTCACTTACATATAATTATTAAATCTTAAAGATGAATCTCAAAACCGGTGTATGCTCATGCTGAAAAAATGGGTGATTATTAAAATAATATTTTTTGTACTAGGTCCAATTCTATCTTCCATAGTTTTAAAAGTTGCTTTTACTTTTTTTTCCTGAATTTCTGTTTTCCCTCTTTGGTTCACAGGATTACTTAATGGGAATAGTGACCATATAAGCAATTTTCTCCCTCTTAAAATTAATCTTGAGGATAAATTTTAATGAGTTTAAAGAAATTTTGCTATCCATCATGAGGGAGCAGAAGCAGACATTAATATTTTCATTTAAGAGCAGAGTTATTTTTGAAACTGAATCTGTCAAAATTTCAAATTCTGTTGAAATACTTTCAAAATTCAGTCTCACGAGTTGCAAGGTTTCTGTAGCTGCATTTTCCTTTTTGCTTTAGTTATTCATTTTAGAATCTGATTATTGGCTTAAAACGGAGTCCAAATTCAGCGTTCTATTTAAAATTCAATATTGATAAATACTTTTTTTTCTCTATCAGTACAATAAGTACATTTGGGTAATGGCTACCATCACACTTTATTACAAAATAACATCTACCTTATGTTTGCAATGTTCTCAAGAAATTATATAAACATAGTGTGTCAGGATGTGGAACTTGTGATGATGTATTTTACCTGAGTAGGTTCTTAGTAACTTAGAAAGTTGCTGATGCAGGGGTAGTTCATTGTGTTTCGAATTCAAAGATGTCCTTTAAATGAAGATCTTGGGATGGCAAAGGGAAATGAATCAATATTTCTACTCTTGGAAAAGCAGAGAGAAAACACCAGAATTCTTTTTTACCAACCCAGAACATTCAGGGAGATTCTGTGTTCAGAAAATAGCAGTTGAGCAGTAATGATAATTACTACTTCTGTTTTAGTTTGGAGTAAAATTAGTTTTGCAGTTAGAGGAAAAAACCATTTCTTTTAATGGATATTAGTAATTTACAGTCTGTTGTCTGTGCATGGGGGTTTTGTTTGGCTGCATATTTTTTTATCCTGATACCACCTTTTTTGGTAACAAATTGTAAATCTCATATAAATAGACATTATTCTATTGAGGTTAGTAGCTCAGGTATTTATACCTAAAGAGATTTTCATCCTCTTTGCTGTTATGTTATGGCAACATTCAGTGTATCTGGTCATGGTGTTTTCTGAAGGCTGACTGAGAACTGTAAAAGGAGCTGCATTATATAGCTAAATACCTTTTTTTTTAATGTCTGAATGCCTCATTCAGATTATTTTTTACTCTTCATCAAAAAGTAAAAATTATAACATAAACTCTCTGCACCATAAACCCCTCTTTCCTCTGTTTGCACAACAGCTAATGCAGAGAAGTCCTGGCTCATGGCTTTTAGGTAATAAACTGTGTATAAAAATAATAATAATACAATTAAATTCAACTTTACAACAAATAAATGATGTGCAGTCAACATCTGTGAGGAGGGGCTTTGTTAAGAGACATGTCAGGTGAAATGGAAGTTACTCTCATTTTAGTAGAACTGTGTTTCTCTTGCCTTCACACTTTGCTTCCCACTTTGCTACTGCTGTTGAGGCAAAGCTAATGAAAAAGAGCAAATGCTAATATACAGTGGAGATCAGCAGAAACTGTAATCATTAGGCTTTGCCAAAATAAAAAGTACTGACCCATTATTGGAGCCTTAGTGTGTTCCTTTTTCTGATACCTGCCTTTGTATTAGTACTCCAGTTTTTCAAAAGTAGGAGGGTCCTGATTTTTTGTGTTACTTTTACAAATATTTGCTTTCTTTTTAATTTGCAAATATGTGAGTGAGGAATGCCTCTGTGGGTTGTTAATTGTCATTTACTGCTCTGATTTCTTTGAATTACTATATTTCACTCAAATTACTCCAGAGTCTGTCTAAATAAATATTGATTGTCCTGCAAAATGGATGGTACAGGGGCACACCATCCATGTCACTGTTATTAAAGTTCTTTAAACAACACCATAATGTGAATGTAATTCCAGTATTTCTCCCTTTTCAGCTTGTTCCTCAACAAATTAGGGGCATCTGCAACTTCATGGCAGAGTTCACCCCCATTCCCAAAGTTAAGGCAGATGCAAATCAATCTTTTTCTCAGAGTTAGGGTTTGAACCAGTCCCCTGCTTTGGTGTATTGTGTCCTAAAATAAGAAAGCCTTCAATCTGATTGCATCTCTTTTGCCTACTAATGCTTGATGTAGCACTGTCCCTTGATAAGCATGTGTGCTCTGTGCTTAATTCAGAGTCTAAAAGCAATGGTGGGCATCAGAAGATTGTTACTTCTTGGCTGCATATAAAAACTGTCATTTTTCCATCCCTGCAAGCAGTGAATTCTGCCATACAAGCCTTTCTTTTTTGTTCTGCTGCAGCAGTCTCAGTCTTGCTAGAAACACGTAGGATGCTGTTAGAAGGTGGGATCATCCACTGAGACCTCTCTCCATTAGGAATTTGCTGGTGGTAATACACAGGATGGAAAAACCCAGATTCTGAACCACTGGCTCAGAGATAATCAGCAGGCAGATCAAAAACTTGCAGAATAAATTGGAGAAGAGCAGCAGTATGCTGAGCTGTTATCAAAAGCCACGGACCCTGAGTAAATGTTTCACAGGATAATGTCAGAGGCAAGGATCGTGTCACGTTTAAGAACATGTCCCAGTTGGCTTCTCTGTGCTGTGAGTGCTGGATTTTAAATGCTGTCCTTTTTAAAGCATTCGCGATAAAAATTGGCGAGGAGGTTTTGACTCATCCCGTGATGCTGTGTTTGCCTTTTATTGAACCTGAGCAGGGAAAGGAGGACTAGCTTGGCTTCCCTGTTTGCATAGGAATTCTTCTGTGCTTGTGCAGGTTGTGGGTTCATATCTGTGGCAGTAAATTAATAGCTGAGATCCTTGTTCTTCAGCCAAATTGCTTTTTAGTCCCTTTTCTGGCTTCATAACTTTGTGCTACTTTATTGTAGAGACATCTACCTGTACATGTACATTTAGTCTTAATTTATGTTAGCATTCTATTAAAATCCACATAGCTTTTGCCCCACACCTAGGAAGAAACCAGATTAAATTTTCTAAAATCCTGTTTTCTTTGGAGAGTTGGTGCTGTGTATGTATATCTGTATGCACTGAGGAATATTCACTGCTGTGGCATGGCATGCATATGGATCCTGGGAAAAGCTCATCATTGCAGAAATCCTCTGCATATTTTCAGTGTTTTTATTTTCTATATAAGTATTATCCATGGAGAAGAAAATGTAATGATTTTTTTTAATAATATATATTTATTTTCTCACAGTAGCTGCAGGAAAAGAATGGGAAATTTTAGCTTTTCTATTTTTTCTCATCAACCCGTTCTTATGAAGGTGACTAAATCTATATTTTTGTTCTGAGTACTCCATCAGCATGGCCCAGCAGGCGGTTCCCAAGTGAGATCAAACAAAGGATGCTCTCTTGATGTTTCTATCCCTAAATTGAGGGAATATTTGCTGAACCAGTGCAAACAGTGTACCACCACTGAGTGCATCCTTGGACTCCTTGTACCATCCATATGGGCCTGTGCCAGGAAATGTTTAGGTTGGATATTAGGAAAAGCTGCTTCACCCAGAGTGTGGCTGAGCACTGGAACAGCTCCCCAGAGAAATGGTCACAGCCCAGGGCTGCCAGAGCTCAGGGACACTTTGGAAAACAGGCAGGGAGGGATTCTTGGGGCTGTCCTGGGCAGGGCCAGGAGTTAAACTCAGGGATCTCTGTTGGTCTATTCCAACTTGGGATGTTCTGTGATTCCACAATTCCATCCCTGCTGCCTCTGCATGGTGGCTGTGGGGGCACTGTCAGGAGGTGGAGGAGGGCAGAAAGAGGAGGTGTTCCTGCACCACTCCTGAAGGGAAGAGCACACCCATCCCACACCTGCCCCATCCTGGAGGGATGCCATCCTGGCAGATATGGAATAGAGTTATAGAACTCTATATGGAATAGAGTTCCTCTATTTTCTGCATGGAAGGGAGGGCAGGAGGGACAGCTCGGGGGCAGAGGGAAGGGCTCCTGTGTCACTCTGAGCCTCACTCAAAAAGACACACGGAGTCAAGAATTTGGGAGAGCAGAAAGCAGCAGGGGAGAATCCCCGCTTTGTTTGTTACTTCCTATTATATACATTTAACAAGGTGTCCATGGATTGGAGAGTGATATTCCCACCTCTCAACCACATTGGTCAAAGAGACTGTCACACAGTCATTCCTCTCCAAGGAGAAGAATGTGAAACAACGATAATGTTTACAAAACATTACATGAAACGAGCGTGAGAAGGTGAAAACCTTCTACTTTAATATGAATGCTCAGCAAACGAGGAAAATCTTATGGCAGCACTCCTGCCCCTGGGATTCCCCGTGGCTGCAGAGCTGCACTTGGGTTCCCTCCTGCACGCTGCTCCATCAGGGGGGCAGCTGAGCTCTTGCTGCCTATGGATTCTCTCACATACAATATTAAATACGTTTTAAATCGTCTGTTGTAGTGCTGGGCAGCTGAGAAATAACCTTGTAAATGTTTTCCATTCATTTTTTATTTGTTATTGCATTTGCTTTGCAGAAACATTCTTGTGGTTATAATCCCTCTTGTTGTGTTGGGTTTTTTTATTAATTTTTCTATAATTTCTCTTCTTCATAGCATTCCCCAATGATTGTATTCACAGTAGTGTGGTGTAATAAAAATGTGCAATATTGTACAGATCACTATGTGGGGTTTTCATTGATAATAATAATGAATTAATAATTCTTCTATTTCTCTAGCTCCCTAGGTTTGAAATATTTTAAAATATTCTAAGTGTGCTCTTTGGATAGACTGTAAATATTTTTTTAACATAGCATGAAATACCTCCATAACATATAAGCAGAAATGTTTTCTGGTTTAATATTAAAATGGAGATAAAAATAAGCCTCACAGAACTCCACAACAGAACTGAATTAAATCCCCAAAGTGAACATGATCAGACAGAAGGGTGAAATGTCAGACCTGGTGTAACCCACTTCATTATGCCTCGTTTTCACAGTGCTCACACAACAGTGGATGATCTTAAACATGGTAATTGAATAATTATGACTCAGGATGTTCTGCCTTAGGGCACAGTTTCTGCTTTTCCTGATGTGGCAAACAATGTACCGTGTCATTTTGCATTAGGAAACACAGCAGCCAGGCTCTGTGCACTGCTGCAATTGTCTGCAGCACCAGGCTAAAGCACAGCCCTCCAAAATTTAAGGAGAATTTCACATAGCCTAAGTCTGGCTGATGTCTGCAGAGTTTTGTATCATATAGCCTTGGGGGTTTGTAGCAGAAATAGCAAAATGCCCACAAGTAATGCCCAGTTGTTTGAGCAGTTTGTGGCAGCTTGGTGGGCAGGTCAGTTTGTTAATGTGACTAAAAATTGGATCTTTTATTAGAAATTGTATGAAACTGTTGAAAAGGGGGCTGTATTGAGCCACGTGTGTGTGTGTGTGTGTATATGTATATATATATAAAAAATACTATCACTGGTGACATTTCTCATAACTAAATTTTCTTTGAGAAATGCAGCTGAAATGGATGGCCCACATTAGGGCGGTAGATAGTGTTTTATTCTTTAAAGAGTAAATATCCACTGATGTCCAGGTGAAGTGGTGTTAGAAGTCCTTTTTTGCATATAATAAAATGCAGGTCCAGCCTCTATTTTTGCTTCATGACACATCAGAGCTTGATTCTTCTGCACTGCTGGTGTTTGCCAGTGGCAGCTGAGGTGATGTGAAGTGAGTTTGCTTCTGGACAAGGAGTGCCCCAGGAGAGAAAAATAAAGAGTGGATTTTTGCAGCTGAGTTACATCTGCCAATCTGCAGTTTGTATGTTAAAGGGCCAAAATATTGTCTGGAAATACAAGATTAGCAAAAAAATCCCAGAGTAAATTCAGTAAATTTTGTGACATCTCTCATCGTGGCTGTCTCTTACTCCACACAATTCAGTTTTGTTGATTTTCTGCATAACAATTTGTGTAATTCCTTGATGTACAGTAGGATCAGAAACATTTCTGAATGACTTCAAGCTATGTAAAGAATTAGTAAAATCCTTGAAATTATGGCCCTGATCCCTACACTAAATGTTTCTCATTATTTGTTACTAAAGCTAAATAGCCATTTTATTGTTTTCAAAAATACTGCTTTATCTAAATGTCAGCTTTGTATGAGAAATAAGATATTTCAGGGAAAATTTCCAATGAATGGATGAAAAATGGAATTATTTTGGTTAGGGCCAGGTGAATGTTGATTTCTGAAATGTTCAGAAAGTGCTGCAATTCCAGGTAGCTCTCTGTTGTGTACTTTGACACTTTTTTCAGAAGAGGACACTGGCCTAGAGTCTCTTGGCTTGTCCAGCAGTCTGCAGCCAACAGGATTCTTCAGTTCACTTTCCAGCTGTATTAAAAAGTCCTCTTCACTCAGCTGTGAAAGCCTAATATGCATTGGAATTAAATAGAATACATGAAATTTGGGACACCTATATGTATGGAAATTATTTGCATTCATTCTGTGTAAGCCTTACTTTGGCTTGCTAAAAAAATTCATGTTTTATATGTTCAAACTAGCTCAGTATCTGAAACAACCCACTGTACACTGTGGGAAAGAAAAATGCCAATATCCTGCCATCCTTTCCTGCTTGTAGTTGCAGTAAATGCTGGTATAATTATTACATGTGCTGGTGTGGCTGCCTAAATAACTGTATTCAATATACATTTTACATTAGATTGAATAGAAGAAATTTTAAAATGTTATAGTTACTCCAAATCAAGCTATCTAGATACACAATACAGGTAGTGGATGAAAATGTAAAGGAAGCATTTTTATTCTGAGTGATGTAACTGTATTTTATCCATTCCTAAAGACTGCAGAGTTTCCTTTATGCAAATCCCTCTAGCTAGTTAAATATTTTCTTGTGTTAATGCTCAAGAGAGAGGGAATCAAACTGTAGAATAAAATCCATTTGTCTCCATGTTGTCTATGCATGACTGAAGGCAAAAATATTTTTAGACGCAGAACTTTAAATGCATCAGAGAAACAAAGCAGCATTTCTCATTAAATGAGAGCTAAACAAGGGGGATTTTTCATTGACACAGTGTAGAATGAATTCTGGATTAGAGCTTGGACCTGGTCAGTCTGAATGGTGCCAGCTCTTACTCTCAGTGTGGTTCACTGTTTCCTGTTTTCTGAAAACTGTGAAGGACCTGATTAGGGAAGGACTGATCTCTGCTGTGTATGGAAGTGGTTTAGAATGCAGGGACTTAATAATAATAATAATAATAATAATTGAGATACTCAGCTGCAGTAAGCCTTGATTCCTTGAATATAAATGAAGAAAAAGAGGAGTAAGTGGCTCAAGCTGTGTTACAGAATCTGTGAATTCCAAGTACTTTTTTTCTCTTTACTCTGGACTAATTCAGGTACAAACCATTCATTTGTGAGTACTAAACCATATAAACTGTACTTTTGTAATTAAGCTAGGGGTTTTAAAAATAAAACTATATTTTTAAATTCATGCTGGAGCATGTGTAAACTGTTGTCAGAAACAGTGGGTTTTCAAAAAGGGACCTATTTTATTTTCATCATAGGAAGAGCTATGACAGCCAAGAAGACAATTTAGGGTGTATATTTTAGAAATTTGTACTCTGATACCAACTGATACAATAGAGAAAAAATAAATAGTCCCAAATTGTTTTAATTGGTAAATTCACTGTATATCTAAAATGTCGATATTTTAGCTTTTTTTGTATTTAAGTACAGCCTAAGGGAGGATTTTTGAATGTGGCTGGTACCAATTGCAAAGAATATAATTTGAGGAACCACAGTGTTCATATATTGATTTTTATTGAAGCACCTTTTATTGCACTTGTGTTTAAAAAACCATGTTTAAGAATTGTTGACATTTTTTGCCTTTAAAGTTTCAGAAAATTAGGTCAAAATTTCCCTCCATCTAAAACAGAGAAACTCAGAAATGACTTTTGCCTGTAGGACAGGAATGAAAGCACGTTGTTTTAAAGGCCAGTGAAATATAACTGCAAGCAAGCTTTTACTGTTGAAATCATAACACTCATTCATTGGGAATCAAAATGCTGATAAATTGGAAAATAAGGCAAATATTCAAATCTTTAAAAATTATTCATTTTCTGTTAAGGCTATATTATTACAATTAATAATTTATACATGCAAGGGTATCCCTGTATGAACCCAAATTTATTAGTGCTGTTTGCCCACCTTTTGTGTTTGAGCATGGACAAAGCAGTAAATGTCAAACAGCCACTTAGGAGTTCTTTTGGAGAGTGGATTTTTGTATTTGAATCATGGATGTTGGCAATTGTAACTTCGAGCTAAAAATACGTATTTTCAGAAAATAAAAATATTAGAACTTTTTCTAATTCCTCTGAGTATTCATAAAATGTTGAAGAAATTACCTATGGGGATAATATGATTCTTTGCATTTGAACAGGGTAGAAATTAAAAAAAAATATATAATCAATCACCAAAAATATCCAAATTATTTGTAGGGATCTCTTTGGAGGTACTTAGCCAGGTAAAAGTGTTTCCTGTGTACTGACCCTCAAAAATGGCCATATAGGACATGAAGGATGAGATGTGGTTAAAGTAACCTGTACCTGTGTACATTTTTAATTTGGTGACACTCAGTTTAATAATTCACTGAGTGGGACTTCATTCTCCCTTTGCCTGTCCTCAAGGTGTCTGTGCTGCTGCATTTTCATGTTGCCTTCTCCTAATACAAATGTTAGGGTTGCACATAAGAAAAATCCCAGCTGATACTGGTCGTTCTCACCTGTATCCCAGCACTGCCTGCCTCGGTATAAACTGGGTTTGCCGCACTGGTGCCAAGTGTGGGAATAAAGAGTGGTTATACTGAGAAATCAAAGCAAGATTTCCCACTGCATGAGAGGCTCCAAACCCCTCCTAACCTGGTGGAGGAAAAACGGCCTTCTCTTCTCCTGATGGCCTTAGCTGAGGGTTTGGGACCTGTTAGCAGAGTGCCACACCCCCAGTGCCAAAGCTGAATAAATGGTTTGTGTTAGGCATTGAACACTGGTGAAGAGAGTCCTCCACAAGTGCAGGGAAACTGCAATGGGGGCATTATCCAGAATTTTTTCTGTAGTACCTTCAATGGCTTTTGTAGCCACCTCATTCATGTGTGTCAGGGAGGGATCAGAGAATCCTTTCAGGTGATCACATCCCACACTGCCCTTGTACTTCACACCTTTGTGGTTTCTCAGCTCTCCTCCACTGACACAGCCTGATCTTTGCTTCCCAGGAAGGAACTGCCTCCTCTCAGTGTCCCAGGCTTCCCTGCTGTCATTGGCATTTTGAACCTGTGCTAGAACCAATACTGAGTGGGATCCTTACCCAGATGAAAATTGAGGTTTGCTGGTCCTCAGTTAGATGGGAGAGAGAATATAAATGTTTCCCTGCAGAGGTGAATATCATCTTGAATTCACAGCAGTTTGTTAAAACAAATCTTTTTAAATGACAAAGTTCACATAATCAAGAAATATCTCTTTCTGTGTTAACAGTCAACCAACCACCACAGCCCCAAGTAAGAAAATCAAAACTCACATTGAAGGGTTTGAGGACTACATTTTAGAATACTTCCCTCGATTCATAATAAGTAGG
Source organism: Cisticola juncidis (assembly GCA_013400215.1). Classification (NCBI taxonomy): domain Eukaryota; kingdom Metazoa; phylum Chordata; class Aves; order Passeriformes; family Cisticolidae; genus Cisticola; species Cisticola juncidis. Next base: position 232,768 of record VXBR01009081.1, read on the forward strand.
GAAAATTAATTAGCCAAATCATTGTTGTCATGCTCTTTTTAAGGAGCTCCTGAGGGCAAGTTCTTGCTTTGCATGCACTGTGATAAATATGGGTCTGCTGAGGAAAATCACTGAGATATGTGGCACCTTTAACTCATAGATAATATCTTTGTTTTCTTTTGTCTCCCAATTAAGGCTGTTTCCATTTTTTTTCTTGGTAAATAAATTTCAATTAATGAATTTCCAGCTGTCTCACATATTATGGTGGTGTAGATTTGAAACCATTTAGCAGATGCCCATATGAAAAACCTGTTAACACATAGCAGGTTCCCTGACATTTTAAACCAGTCCAGCTGGAAACAGTAGCAGAAAATAAGTCCACATTGTTGAAAAATTTAGTGTTCTGTCTAATGCAGGTAAAAGATTCCCATCCAGAAAGGGACATACTATTGTAGAATTTAAAAATATCTGATGTTTTCAGTTTTATAAGGGGAATGTCATGAATATATTGTGTTGTATTCATTTGCTCTTCATACAAACTGTATAAGACTGCATATAAAAAAGGAGCCAATTAAGATTCCAGGTAAAAGATAGTAGTGTCTCTTAAGTTTTTGCTCCAACTAATCACTCCTAATATCACATGAGAGTATCTAAAATGCAGCAGTCAGAAATTCTGATAATTTATTTGTCCCTAAGCATTTTAATCTGATACAATTATTTAATAAAACCCTTTTAGACTGCTGTAAAAATCCTATTAGCAGTTCTCTACTTAAAATCCTACCAGCAAAGTCAGGCTTGTGGAGGAAGTAAAGGAATGGGAAAGATGACCTTGACTTGCCTAAAGCTTGCAGTATTTAATTTGGAAATGGGCCATATTAGAGAAAAGCAGGTAAAAGGGATATGCATGTAATTCCAGTGTGCACAGAGACTGTGTGGAAATATGCTTTTGGAAGTCCCTGCTCATTCAGATGAAGTAATCATTGCAATATAAGCAGTTTAAAATTCCTACTTTCATTTTCCTGCGTTAAGAAAAGGAGAGCTTTTAGGAGGAGAGGAAAGCTGAATGCTGTGTGGAAAAGTGTCTTTTTGTTTCTTTCTTAGGATTTACTGTGGGTAGAAACAGTAAAGCTGGCTTTTCATCCTTGTGCAAATTCCCCACTATGCAGGGCTAACACGAGGCCCATTTTCTGTTTGAATCTGTCTAAGCCTCAAAACATCAATTTAAATGATGCACAGTGCTTGGGATCACATCCATAGCAGAGGGATGAATTCTTAATATAAAGTGTTTTGTGAAGTTACATCTGTGTAAGGTCCTTCAGTGCTTTCCTGTGCTTCACTGTGATTTAAGTTATTGCACTGTCAGTGTCTTCAAATAACCATGGCAAATTCAAATTTAAAGTCTGTCAGTTGGAAGGCAAATTCTAACAATTTACTGATAGTGATTTTACTTTGAGGGAGCTAGCCTATGTCCTAACCACATCCAGTTACAATAGCATTCCACTAGTCTCCTCATCTATTTTAAGGATTTAACTGCAAAGGTAAATCACTGTAAGGTGGATGTACAGAGAACAGAGTCTGTAGGAAGACAGTGACTGCAGGACTGCTAAATGTACATTGAGTACTTTGCCTCCATGAATGAGGATGAGGGCTGTTGGATCAAAGCAAATGAAAGAAACCAAACGTGGCTGGAGTGTTTGACCCAGCTGAAGTGGCTGTTCAGACAAACCTTCCTGTGGCACAGAAGTGCTGTGCTTCCCTCTGACTGTGTCATTGCCACAATCCTGTACTTGGCTGTCCTCTCTGTTGTAAATTAAAATAGATGAAAGCTGTCGAGCCAAGCCTGTGATAGAGGCTAATTTGATGTGATATAATTGATGAACTCTAAATCGTCCCACTTCTCTCTCTTGAAACAGACTGACTGGAGCTCAAAATGCCAGGGTGCTTTGATTTACACTCTGTCACTTTTATATTCAAAGTCTCAGTGTAGCAGCAGTGAGGGATTAACTTCTTCACAGTATTTCTTTCTAATCTGTAGAGGATGCACACACACAGACTGCTGCAATCCCTTGTAGGAACAGTGCTGGGAAAGTCAGGTGGCCTTGTTTGCAGCTGGTTTGTGCACAAAATTAGTAAGATTAATAGAATAGCAACCTGACTTCTGCTGCTACAGATGTTGCCAAGGTAGTCTCTTGGAATTAGTGTTGTGCTTCTTATTTCAGAATTAAATTTTAAACTTTTTGGTGTAGTTAATACCTGAAAACCCTCTATTTCTGAAATTATGATATACTGAAATATTTGAGGAGATTAAACAGGTTCTCATCTATTTAGCTTGCTAGGTAGCAACTCCTAAAATAATTCTCCATAGAAATCTTACAAGTTTCAGACTTTCTGCTGTCAGTTGTTTCTTGATTTTTCTACTTTCCTGTTCAAGCTATTTAAACTCAGAGCAAGCTGTCTCAGTTCCTTGGTTATTTCAGAGGTAAGGGATGCTCAGAGGCCTTGATTTCTTATCTCTCTAGGAGGTGTGGAAAGTTTTTCCATCAGCTTTTACTGCTCAAGTATTCTTGAGCAATCCCCATTAAAAGTGTAGCATCTCGCATCTGCTAAATCACTTGTTTCAAACAGAAGCAACATGAACAAGGGAGAGCTGCTTTAATTCACATTATTACTCTGCTCAAACAGCAGAACTGCATCATTTTGAGAGCCCCTTGCACAACCTGAGCTGGCTGTGCCCACAGGCCATTCCCCCAGCACTGTGTGCCAGGTTCTGGCTGACCTGAGTGCACCATGTAGGGTGAGCAGATCTGGGAAGTTTGGAGTATTTCTTTGGCTGGCACCCAGATTTCAGATGGGTATCCTGGTTTTATGTTGATTAGCCAAACCCCTTCTCTCTGAAAATGCCAAGTGGATGGGATTTGTTATAAAGAATTTCTGTACATTCGGAGTGAGCAGACTTTTTTCTGATCTTGGCTGTAACTTAAAACTGTCTTTACTAATGATTTGTAATAGAATGGCTGATGCAAAAAATACTGGGTATTAAAACTTCTACTGGATGCAGTGGTTGATCTAAAAATGAGGCTCATTTTTAATGAAAAGGGATTTAACCACCTGGTAACACAGGGTCAGAATTTGTGAGGATTTTGTAGAAAGCCTTTACTCACCCAAGACTAGCACCAGGTACTGCAGCATGACCAGTCAGCTCCTTGCACTGGGGATTCAGGTGGGTCAGGGCATTTCCATCCTGGAACAGGCAGCAACACTGGTCAAGGTACCTCCTTTTGGTCCCCTTTGCACTGACAATAATAGTTATTTAGCTAAATACTCTGAAGATTAAAGCTTTTAAAGACATCAGTCAGTCATGGTACATCACCAGTTTAACTTCCTTAATGGTGATATCATTTGTGCTTTAAGGGGGTTCTAAAGGATCATGTCAGGATAGTTCTATGGTTGTCAGTGGTGCTGCTCTTAAAAAGTTTAATTTACATTGTCACTTCTATCAGTGTACCAGCAATCTCAAATAATAGATGGTTTTACAGAATTAGAAGTAATAATAAAGGCAAACTTCAGCTTTGTTGGAGTACAGCCTGGTTTTCTTACTCAGTATTATTATTTCTCTTCTTTTACAATTTTTGTTCATGTTAAGATTCCATTAAAAAATAAAGAAAAAGAAATATAAGTCTTGAATTCAATGTCATCTGGAAAGAAAATCTGAATATTTTGATCACCTGAAGTGACTATGTGGCCTGGGATCCAGGTACATTTCAGACATTTCAGCTTTTTATAAATTGGCCTAGCTCCAATTCAGTTATTATAATTTGGACTGCAACTTTTCACATCAGTTCACAGAAGAAACAAATCCGGTGTCTGCCTTTTTTTTTTTTTT
>VXBR01009081.1:236668-387425 GCA_013400215.1 Cisticola juncidis
GTTAAAAGACATTGTTTGCAAATTAAGTTGTACATGTCCTGCACTTTAACTTCTCTTCAAAGTTGTAGTATGTGCACTGCTTTTTTTTTTTTTTACTTTCTCTGTGCTGGAAATATTCTCTTTAAAAAAATGCTTCAGTTAGTGCCTCTTTAAAAAAGTTCTTAAGTACCTGCAGTGAAAATGGGGTACAATATCAAGCAGTAAAGTAGAAAAATGGGTAGGAGAATACTTGCTGAATATTTTCAGATTTCAAAACCTGGTTAAATTTATTTTAGAGTATGTAGAGAATTTGCTAAGCACATACATGATTCCAGAACCTGTGAGGTTCCAAGATTTCAGGTATGACAAGAGAGAATTCCTAAGAAAAGAAGAGGGCAGAGGAAGGGCTGGGCAGTTAGGCACCAGCCAATTTATTATTATTTCTTAGGAAAGTATTGGGATAAGCAATTTTTACATCATCTGTAGGAATGTAGAAAAAAGCTTAATGTTTAATGTTATTTTTTTCAAGCACAAGTTGTGTCAAGGCAAATTTCTTGATACAGCAGATTAACAAACCTGTTAGACAAATAGGAAGTGAATGTCAAAGTGTGTTCTTGAATTTGTTGGGTATAAGTTGTTCACTGTAATAAGGGAAAGGTGCATTGAGTGGGCTTCTACTGGGATCTGATTCTGGTGTTGATTTAAGAGACAGAAGGGAGGGCTTGAGATGGCAGCAGGAGTGCTGGGGTAACTTTTACATACCCATGTTTTTTTACAGCTCAGAAGGTTGAAGGGAAACCCCAGATTTATAGAGAACTCCTGTAAAGCACACAAGAGTTTTGGGGGAGATTTCTCCTCACTCCACAGCAGACAGTACAAGAAACAATTGGCCTAAATTTCAGCACAGAGATTTAATTTAGGTGCTTTGGACTTCTGGAGGGATTGGGGAACCTCCACTATTGTGGCCTTTTTTAAAAACCAGAAAAATCATGATCACACAGCCCCTGTGTAGGACCAGGGCACAGGGGTGGACTGAGTGATCTCATGGGGTACCACTTAAACCAAATTTCCTTTATCAGAACATGTTTAGTATCTTTAAAGCAATTTAAATTACTTTAGGAAGAGCTGGGAATTACCAACATGACATCTAATGTTTAAGATAAGTAACTAAAGCTGGTTTTTAACAGTTATGATAATGATGGATAATTTTCACACTGCCTCATATCAAAAGGCTGTAGCTTAACCACATTGATAGGAAGGGCTGAGATTTTGTTTTTCTAAAGAAGTTTCACACTGTGACTATTTCACTCATAGAAATGATAGTAATGTTTTTAAGTAGTTCTTTAGAAAACATTTTGAAAGCATTATTTATGTGGTACCATTGTAGATGAGAGTTCCAAGGGGTAGTTTGCACTTGACTCTCTCTTTCATATTCAGAAATAATTTAAAGACATATTTTAATATATTCACTTATAAACAACTGTTCTTAGGCACATGCAGAATGTTTTCTGTGGAACCATTTCAAGGTCTGTAATTAGTTGATCTGACTCTTTTCTCTGTACACAGAACTACTTTGCAGAAAAAGCATTTTTAGAAATTTTCTGTCAGCTGAAAATGGCTCTGCTAGCTAACAGCAAAGTATGCAACAGTTTGCTGAAAGGATTTTTAAACCCCCTTGATCAGGGATAGGAGCACAATTCTGGGATTAGCAGGACCTACTGAAAGACTTAAGTACATCTTGAGGAAGTTTAAAATGTTTCTGGTTACAGATCTGTGTAAATGTGCAACATGGATCCACAGTGATCCAAGTGAAAGAGATAATAGGATTAGGTCTTGTTTAGCACTTTTTAAATTTTAAAGCAGAAAATTGAATTTTGAGTTTATTATTGATTCTTAGCACCCAAAAAAAAATCTCCACATGCCAAAATATTCTTTGGGGAAAAAATATGAAGGACGAAACACAACAACATGTTACAACTTTGTTGTAACGACTTAAACCAAATTTCCTTTATCAGAACATTTGTTGTAACATGATCCCCCTAAATTACTGCCAAATAAGCTTCATGCAGAGTGCCACTTCCAGTGTTCTAGAGATGGGGATTCTATTCCAGTATCAAAAAGTTTCAAAAGCTGAAGTCACAGCAGATTCACATTTTGCTCTTTGCTTGCTAATGTGCAATACATTAAATATCTGTTCCTTGGATCTGGCAACAAAATGACCTTTTCAGGGCTCATCTTTTTTTCTCAATTTTGATTTGTTCAAGGGAAATTGCAGACGACTGGTATTTGGTTTCCAAAAGGGATACATAAAAACTTGACCTTTTGGAACTGTTATTTTTTGGGGATGTGTACACTGTATTTTAAGTATGTCTTAGCTGTTGTTTGCTGGACTATGTCTAGTTTAAATAACCCTTCATTTTATTCAGTATAAAGCTAGGAAAAAAAAAGTATAACTCCTCTCATTTTTTTCCCATGACAGACCTTTGCACACGCCTGAGAGCACCTTTTCTTCAGGCAATTTTAAAAGAAAGTGACATGGAATGGGCCCTGGTATCTCAGGAAGTTTCCACAGACTCTATTTGGCAGTGCAAATAGCACCTTATACCACGTCCATCATTGTAATATCTCATTGCCTACCTGAATGCACTCTTGTGTCAGGGCACTTAGCACAGAGGGAAATGAGGCAGAGGGAAATGATTGTTTAGGAAGTTCCTGATGGAGGGAATGACCAAATTCAGCTTGTCAGACTGCTGTCAGAACTATGGCTATTCCTGCTGCTTGGTTTCCTATGCCAGCTTTTATCCATCTCTTAAAACCCCTGTACCTCATGCAGTCGTGGAATGGTGAGCTTGTTTCACCTAAAACCCAACAAAACAGTTCAATGTGAGATCTGCCTTTCCAGTGAAAGCAGCTGGTCTGGAAATAACCAAGTCAAATAGTTTATTCAACATGTAAATGAGAAGTTGCTCTCCTTTACAGCCGTATAAGTAGCCAATTTAATCTGAAGAGATTTTCAACACCAAGAGTTACAATGAGAAAATTTACAGAGAGGGAAAGCTTTATCTCATGCAAATTAAAGTGAATAATCAAAGCTTCATTAAAATATCACTATGTATAATTCAGTTTGAAAATTAGAACTTAAGATTTGGGAAGAGAATTAAATTATGTTTCTAGCTAAAATATCTGTGATCCACACAGATGTGTGTAAGTCCATGTAAGTTACTTCTGTTGATTGGATGTGGCAACAAGAATATTCAATGAATGGGTGAATTGTTTACAGAGGCTCTGGTTTTGCAGGACTATCCATTTACAAACAGTCTTAACTTTTTTAAGCCTTGGAGCCTGTCAAATGCAGTGTGATCAGAAATTCGTCAATGCACTCTCCATGAGGTTTTGACATTTCTTCTCCTTGCAAATACTTTTTGTATAAAACTCAGATTTAATGCATGGCATTGTTAACGTTTCTGTTGTAGCCTTTGGATGTTACTCACATCAGCAGTTGACAGTACAGAAGCAGCAAAGGAGGTGACCAAGTTGTAACTGCAGACAAGTCAGAGCTGCAGGATGAATAAGCAGAGCAGGAATTTCAAATTAGATATTTGGAAAATCCTTGTCACTAGGAGGGTTGTGCAGCACTGAACTAGACAGCAGTTTTCAGAGAGCTGCAGAATTACCATTTCCCTGGTTTTCAGTACTCACCTTGACAAAGTCAGACATGTCCTGGTACCACGTTGATAGTGATGTGATCTAGGAAGAAAACCAAGCCCATCTAAGATGCGAAGGGAGAAAAACTAGAAAACCTTGGCAGTTGTTGCTGTTAAAATAACAGACACTTTCCCACCTGCCATACCCTTATTTCTGGAACAGTGTGCTGAGACTTCCTGGCTCTGACTGGCAGTCAGAAGTCTCCTGAACACTTTTTTTCTGGTGTTTGCCACCTCTTACTCCTGCTCCAGTGTCCAGCTGGGCATGGACAGTGCTCAGGGCACCATTCCTGGCACACCAGGTACCTTTGGTTGCCCGTGGGCTACAGGAGCTCATTAGAGGTGCCAAACAGCAACAGAAAGATCTTTGAAAGGATTGCTCTCTTCATCCTATTGTGGCACTGAAATGGCCTCATCCTTTTCAGCTCTCCTAATCTATCAGTCCCTCAAGAATGTCTGCTACTGTATAACAAAGAGAAAGCACACCTGGCCTAGTTCCTAACAACTCATGCACTTTATTAGGTTTTTTTCCAATTAGGGCTTTTCCAGGGCAGTTATGCTGGAAGGTGAACAGTGTGGAAAAGCAGTGCTAGCCAGAAGAATAGTATCCAATTCCACACGGGAGAACAATTCTTAAAAAAAAAAAAAAAAAAAGAGAGAGAGAGAGGAAGTNGAAGTGAAAATGAAGCAAAATGGTAATATTTCCTAAATACAAAAGATTTGAAACCTGTCAGCCTGAGTTTGCTGAAATATTGTATTCTCTTAATGTTAACTCACTGTAATATGTATTTTGCATTGAGTCTTTTATTGTACAATACAGTACAATTGTACAATACAGGCATTAAAATACTTTGAAAGTGATGTTATCAACCAAGAGAAAAAATATCAAAACATTTCTGCTTAAATAAGAACTTTGCTATGAATACATTTCTTTGTTATTGTGCATATAAGATGCCATGGAACATTTTAATTTACTCCAAACTGCATTGATCAGAGGAGTAGTATCCCCCATGAGATTTTTTTTGATCAATGATAAAATTGAATTGCATTCCCAGGCAACTGCTTTCTTGAGATAAACATCTAGCTGGAGAAAGCAGGTCCCATTTCAAAATCCTTATTTCACCAGGACACCAAAACTCAAAATTATCATAATCTAAGGACTAGGATGTCTACATGTTCATGCAGAATCATCTGAAATGTGTATTTCCATGACAAGGAAATAATTATGCCAAAATGGTTGGGTTTGGAAGAAATGTTTTAAAATTATATGGGTGTTGAGTGAGAAATTGACCTAATTTATAGTGTCCTAGCATCTTACTGTTCTTCACTGAAGACAGCTATAATTCTATACTTTATATGAAAAACTCTCAATAGGATATAAATTAATACCTTGGAATTGCTTCAAAATAATAGAGATGCCTAAAAAAAATTAATCTTGTCAATAATCTGGTACTTAATGAGATTTAAAATTATGGTAGAACTTCAAATTGGTTGTCTACTCAGTCAAGTAAATGCTCATTGAATTTCTCAGCCTCACACTGAGAAAATGATATTTTTAGTTTCCCATACTTTAAAGTGAATATTTAGAGATGTACCCACATTCCAAATGCTATAGATTAAAATTGTGGTAAAATATTCAAATACTACATGTTAATACTATCTGTTTATCTGATGTCTCCAAGTGAATATCTCTAATTACAGGAGAAGTGGGAGTTTGGGGGTTTTTTTCCTGTGATTTTTAAAATTCATTAATTTTTTTGGACTTGAGTATATAAAAGTAACAGCGTTGTAATTTCACTTTCCACTATCCCACGTTTATTCTGCCTCAGCTGTAATGAAATCTGTGGGAGGATTTTGTTGGGTTTTTTAAATCTCTTGGTTGAGAAGGTAAGGAAGAGTTTTTTCACTCTTCTCATGAAAATCATGTTCAGAGAGTTTCCATGTTCCTTCCCTGTGGGTGAGGTGCAGGAATTCCCCATAACTAGAACTTTGTCACAATATTGGTACATGGACAATTGCAGCTGGTGGGAGGCAGTGACCTTTTCCAGCCACAAAACTGATTTTAAACATCATAATATCTTCCTGTATTTCTCCTCATTGCATTTTGCTTTTCCTGCCCTGCACCTTATGGAGAGCTTTGAAATGGTGAAGGGAAAGCAGCAGTGCTCAGAGTAAAGCACTTTGTTGTGCAAGTGCTCAGCTGCCAAAATCAGCAGCGCTTTGCAGGCAACCAAACATCTTAAAGTTTTCATTCTTGTTTACAGAGCTAATTAAGAATCTTTGTAGCATTCTTTTCAAATAGCAGACTATCAAAATTACAGGGAATGTCTTGTGAATGAAAAGATTTTGCTGAATGCCTGACCAGGAGAAGAGGGGGAGAAACCTACTGGCCCTAAAAACCAGAGAACATATCAAATATATATGTGTTTATAATCTGCATTCAATAAATCTTTTAAATAGCTGTATGTGCATTTGGAGCATAGGTTGTTCTGCTCATTTAAGTATTTTCCCCAAGCTATTCTATTTGTTTAAAACAGTGTATGGTTTCCCATTAAAAAGTAAGCACTTGCCAATAGCTCTGCAGACTTAGAATACTGTAATGAGTTCCATGTGGCAGGACTGTTCTAATGACACTGCTTTCTTTAATTTTTGTTATTTTAGGAGGAAAAGGAGGTACATACTCTAATTTTAGGATGTGGTGGCTCAGTATTTTATAAGTTTTTTTAAGTTTTTGTGGTCTTTGCTAAGTTGTTGGTAGGACTGGAGGGCCATAGCAGTTCTTTCCAGCTGTAAAATCTGTGAGTGAATTGTATTGATGCAAATCAACTCTGATGTAAACCCTAGACAGAGACCACCATTTTCATGCTGAAGAAAAGGGTTAAAAACATAACTCTCAACCACCTAGATATTCATCCTTGGCTTTTATTTATCCTCCATATAAAACATGCAGTTTTGCCCACAGAGGTATTGATTGCCCTCTTGGTGTGATATACTGGGAGCCCATTTGTGCAGGTGCTTGCTGACAAACAGTGCACAGCTATAAAACCCAGGCCTTGGGAATGGACTGGCAGCACACTCAGAGCCAACTGCTCTGCTCTGCTTTCAGCCTTACAAGTGTGTCTCTAAATTTCTACAGACAATCTTAAAATGCAAGGCGAGGCAAAACGCCTAAGAAGCACTACAAAATGAGTTTGTTGCTTTGTAACAGATCTTAAATCAACAGTGTTTATTAGTAAGCTGCCAGCAAATATTTGCTTGCATACCTTTTATTATTTCAAAGGCTTTTATGAACAGTATGTCACAGTGCTAGTGTCATTTACATTCAGGCAACACTTTCTAATGTTTTAAGCTTTCCAGAGATAACAGGGAGGAAAACGTTAAGAAAATGAAACAGATCTTTTCTAATAAATCATTTTTGCAAGCGTTTTGTCTCTTCAAGATGCTGTGACATCCTGTTCAGCTGAAGGAACACACCACTTGAATTGCACGACTCATTCACCTTAAATATTTAATAATGCTTTCATTAGTTGCACTGAACCAGTGGAGTAAGATCTGTAATATCTACTGCTGGTCATCATTTTTATTCATCGTGGTTTAATAAGCATTATAATTACAGACTGAGGAAGAAATATGAGTTAACTTTGTGGTTTTGCTTGGGAATTCTGAGCACACTGGTGTGATTGGAAGGGATTATACAGGCTCTGTGAGTGTAGCTGAGTGTATTCTAATATACTGGTGCAGAGTTCCCAATCCTGACACGTTATTCCTCATATGAAAGTAACTGCAGAAAAGATCCTGCATAAAACTGAGTCCTGACAATATTAACTCCATCTGGCTTAGTTGTGAAATATGAAAATTTGAAGGCCAAGTTGCCTTGTTTTTGGCAGGTGTTCTAATGCACGCATTATCACTGGAATCAGACTTCAACTATTTTTACCAACCGTTTCCTATATTTGCTTGCAATTTACCCAAATAGCAAAGTTATTTAGAGAGAACAGTCAGTTAGGGAAGCTTTAATTTGGAAAGTTTGTCAGAGTTCAAGTTTAAAGGCCATTTGTAGGCATCATAACCTTCTGTGCTCGTTTCTCGAGTGAATATAGATGGTGATGATTATGATTTAGTATAACTTTCTCACTTTGATATCACAAACATGACTGTGTGCATGCTGTTTGCATTCTTATGCTTTAATGGGAGATATGGTAGGGCAGACTGATATCTGGTGCATTTTTTAACGTTTTGTTAAAACATCATTTTTTCCTCATCAGCAACTTATGCGGGAGCGACAGCAGATGGCCAGCCGCCCCTTTGCTTCTGTCGATGTAGCACTGGAAGTAGGAGCTGAGCAAACAGACTTTCTACGAGGGCCATTAGAGGTAGGAACAGTGGTGCTGACAAGGGACCGTTGTGATTTGCATATTTATATTGCCAGTCTCACCTGCATCTGCTTCTGAAACCAGGCAGCAGCTGATTTCCTGCGGCTGACAAGGCTGAGCTGCGTGTGTTTTGTCATTTCCAAGGCGCAGAGTTTTAATCTCGTGACATGAGCTGTACCAGGAGCCACTGGAGAGTCTGTGAGTGTGGGCTGGGTGGCAGTCAGCTCACCTGGCAGTCCCCTCGTGATGGATGTGAGCTGAAGGAATGCAGGACTCCGGCATTAAGGAGGCAGCAAATGTCACGCTCAGTCCTTCAAGTACACAGTGCCATCTAGTTAACATCTATCTTAATTAACACAGATTACAACAAACTAAAGCACCTTAGAGTAAAAATCCAGTCTTGTTTTATACACAGGGGTTTAAAGCATACAGACTGTACTGTATGGTTTTGTTTGTAGGATGTGGCTGTGTTACTGCTTTCTTTTATTGCAAGTGCAGTACATTGGAAAAGAAATGGTAATTTGCAAAGCAATATGATATTGGAATGGTGTAATAATGCATGAAATGGATTCTAGAAGTTTCACCTGAAAATAGAGGGAAAATTACAATATGTGGATAATAATGAATATCTAATCTAGGTTCAGCTTTTGGGAGATTATCCTCTACTCCTTTAACTTTATTTACAATATTGTGTTTACAGTTATTACTTCACCCTCTCTTTATGGTGGGACCTGGGACTGAGGTGTGCTAGCTCTGAAATCTTTCAAGATTGTACTCTTCATTGCTGCCAGTTCTTAAATTCAAAGCTTCTCTTACTTTTCTCAATAACCAATCTCAATGGAAGATTAAATACAATCTATCAAACCTCCAAGGTTCATGGAGAATGAGCAATGTGAAAAACAAAAGCAGAAAGAAAAAGATTCAACTCTTGAGTACTTACCAAAGTGTGAGTACTTATCAAAGTGAGGTTCTCTGTCCTGCTGTGTACAGGAAGTCATCCCAATTGTTCTCACTATCACAATTTAAATATTTGGAATAGATGATGAGTAAAAATGACTTCTTAAAATCAGTTTGAAGGAGCTGTGTTATTTTCTGACCTAGTACTAGACCCCTCTCATTCTTCAACAAAACAACTTTACTTTTGTTTCCTCCTCTTTACTTTTGTATCTTGGAACGAATCCCCCTGCCAGCTCCCCAAGATGAGGACGCATTACACTGCAGTTAAAACTTAATTTTTTTGCAATATGATTTTATTGTCTTTGCATTGGTATCTGAGAAGATCTTTTTCTGTTTCTTTTCAAATAGAGGCAGTGACTGGAAGATGAGGCATCCAAACTCTAATTTTGTACATACTGATTATTTAATTAAACTTTAGACGTAAACATCACAAGTTAATTGCTACATTTTCTTTCTCATGTCTTTTATTTAGTACTAAAAGAGGTAGATCCTAAAATATTTTAATTATATTTTACAGTTTTTATTACCTTTTTTTTTCCTAGCCAAGCGTTTTCTAGCAATTGTTTGGAATTCAGCATCCATAGCGTTTATTCCTAATTAATACATAGTTATACACAGAATGAAGTCTATCCAGAATTTCCTCAGAATTATAATATACTGATCTATATCCAAAAAAACCATTGTGCTGAGGAAAAATGAATGTGATTTAAGTATTGATTGTCATTTGGTATATACTCTGTAAAAATAAAGGAGCTATATTAAGCTTCTTTGCGAAGGGACACTAAAAGTTTTAGTTGCTGTTCTGTTCTTCATATTCTGCTCTTTTGGACTGAGGGAACCCAGGTCACACATTTACAGGATGCAGTGCTTAAGAAAAGAATAGTATGAAATATATATGAAATAGTATGAATAGCTGTAAACTTCATTTTGTGTGAATTTAGAATCATTACATGACTCCAATAATTTTGTCCTATCTGATGCCCATTGGGAGGCTTAAAGCTAGAGATCTTCTGTGAAAAAAACGAGGGTATACAGCAACTTCAAAATGTTCTGCTGGCACTGCAGAGATCTTGCACTGATATACCAGGGGTTCATTTTGATGGTGGTGCACTGCATTCCCTCTCTTCACCCTTCTATTGACACAAATACAACAGTATTTGTGTTACTGGCTGGTACTTTGGGCGCTGTTGTTATTCTTTTATTGGTGCCATAATAACTCCGGCACTTCCAGTGACACCGCATTGATCCTGGGCACTGGGGAATGTCACTGAGCTCCTGCAGACACTGCTGCAAGTCTCCCCTTCAGCTGAAATAAAGTAAAAAATACAGTAAAGCTGCTGTTCATTCACCATTCGTGGTGGTGGTTTGGTAGCACTGGTGTTCCCCATTGATGCCCTGGTACGTGGCAATATTCATGAGACTGCACGCAGCAATGCCAGGACGCTGTTTGGTTAACAGCTACGTTTTACATTTATTTGTAAATATCCACAGCAGCTGTTTCCCTGTAGAGGTTTAGTCTGCAGTAGTAAGGCACTTATTACCCAGTGTTCAGAAAACCCCAAGAGGATAAGTACTGTGCTTGAAATGGTTGCCTGGTTTAGATACTTACAATGCAACTGACAATGTTTGGGTCTATTTTCAGTTAGCAGCAATTTGCAACAGATTAAAATAAAATCCTGAAAACACTTCGGAGGAGAGTTGAACCTCAGTTATTTTGGAGTCCCTGTCAATCAGTCTATCATAATGTTTTGCCAACAAAATGACAGTATCTCAATATTAACTCCTTGAAAAAACTTTAATCTGCATCATATTCCTCCCCTTCCTTGCTGTCTGAGTGGGTTTTTAGGCAATGGCAGTAGCCTTTGTTCTTATTCATTTAAACAACATTATTTATCAGTTTTTACCTCTTCAGGCCACCTTTTACATGAACAAGTCTCATCATATTACTCATTCTGTCATGTTGGCCTTATAGCAACTCTTAAATCTTACATTGTCAATTTAAACTTAACACAAAAGAAAGCAGACTTTGTTTTTCCCTTGCCCTCCTTCTCACCCTCCTGTCACACCAACCACTGCCTTGCCAGTGATACTGATGCAAATGTCCCAATTCTGAATGTACCAAGCCATACCCACTCCTGTTGTGCCATGATATTAATGGTATTAATGATATTCATGATATTCATGATATTTAACCCATGCTAGTCCTATTCTGAATCTTCATCTGCTTCTGTAATGATTTCTATTGCACTGCTTGGAAGTGATGAAGTCTGGGTGAGCCCTTACAAGGAAGGCAGGACACCCCTCACTCCCTCCTGGGCAGAACAAGAGCAATCTGAATTTACTGTGGTGTAGGAGGGGAAGGGAGGTCTGGAGGAAAGAGACCCCCTGGATCCAAATGGGGACACTCCAGTGCATCTCTGGGGAAGGCACTGGTGACCCAGGGGAAGGGAAAAGGAGAGAGAGAGAATCCCCCTGTCAGCAGCAGCACAGCACAGGCTGTGAAGGGCAGAGCCAGCAAACAGCAGAAGCACCCTGTCCAGGGAGTTTGAGAACATTAGCTGTTTTGTGATACCACCATATTTTTTTTCTGTACCAGAATCATAAAAAAATCAAAGTAGCATCATAGATCAATACATACTCATTGCTGAGCTTCCTGGCACTCCATGCCCTCAGTGTTAAAATGTTTTTTATTCCTTTCATTTCTTTTTTCCAGACATCTGAGCCATTTCCAGACTTGGTTGCTTTTTACTTCTCAGTATATAACAAATACTAAATCATTTAGGCTATCTTCATATTCTAAACCTCCTTTAGGCAATTTTTCTTTCCCCCTAAAATGTGAATCACTTTGGAAGAGTTTCTTCTGTTGTGCTGCTGACACAGATTAGTTAATCTGTATATCAATTGAGAAGTAAAACAAATTTATTTTTTCTTTTTGCCTAATTTCTGGATTTTTTATTTTATTTCATTTTTTAATAGGGACAGATTATTTCTTTAGATAAGATAGACACTGCTGTAAATGCTTCATGGCTGATCATGCTAAGACTCTGAACAGCAGCATCTACTGTGCTGGAGTGAAGGCAGGTGGTTTACTGCCTGCAGAAGAACCAAGTGCAGATTTACTGCTGTGGTGGTCATCCATTTGATATATTTATGATATGACTTGGATTTATTTTTTAAAAATCGATGTTATTTCATAATTATTTCTGCAGAAAAGGACAAAGTAGATCTTTGAGTCCTTTTCCCATTAAATGACTGCATTTCCCCCAGAGTTATCATAGATACTATGCCATCCTCTGCTTCTGACAAGATGATGTCCAAAGTTTCGAATTTCAAATAAAATCTATGTTTGTTTCTCTTGCAAATAATGTTCTCTAGTGAGTAATATTTATGATGCATTAAATACGTGTTGAATTTCAGGTACTTTTGATAAGTATAAAGCAAATATTGGCCACTATTTGTCATTTATTTGAGTAAATAATTGGAAGGTGTGCACTGACACAAGGAGCTATCATTTTATACAAAGAATGGCTGCTGGAAATTAGAGTAGTTTATCAAAACACATTAAAATTCTGTAGTAGAGATTTGTGGAGTTTAAGTAATTGAAAAATATATTAATAAAGTTGTGCTGCTGGCTTCTCTTGCCTATAAAGAGATTTTTTACCTTGGTTTACAAATCAATGTAGTTAAGGTGATTTCATTTTCTTATCTAATCTGAATAAATCAGTGAGTAATTTTTGAAAATGCAGCCTACCTTATTTTGAACAAAATTAACCTAGTTGCAGGCTTCATCAGCATTGCACCTGCATTGTGTAGATGACATAATGTCTAATTCCAAGGAACAGGCCCTTCCCAGCTCCTTGGTACAGATCATCACCTTTGCTCTTGATATGCTCAGTTCCTAATATTAGCCTCAGTATCAGAGGATACTTTCACTGCCCTTGCAAAAAAGCAATAATTTATTTTACCTGTTGGTGAAATTTTCCCTTGAATGGTCACCTTGTTTCCAGTGACCACAAAGCCAATATGAATTTGGCAAAAGAACTGTCAAAGACCATTATATTTGCATTTCTTGCTTACTGAAAAGTCATGTCATAGTCTGGAGCTGTTCACTGTAGCTCAAGGGGGAGAGGAGAGAGAATCTAGATGAGAACAGTGTGAGCAGTCAGAGACTTGGAAAATATAACTACAATGAAAAGTCAAGGAAATTGGAGCAGGCTATTTAAAGGGGTCCAAATAATAACTTGCAGATATGCAAAAGGTTAGCAGCAATCAGGAGGGTAAAATCTTCCTTGCATGCCCTGCAGGTGGCAAAGGTGTAATGGACTTAAATTGTAGTAGGGGAGGTTTAGGGAGGTATCAGGAAAAGCTTCTCATAATAAAGCTGAATCACTGAAAGCAATTGCCTGGGGAGGTGATGGAATTTCTTTTATTGGAAGCTTTTTAGAGCAGGATGGACCAACATTTCTCATGTACCATGTACCACAGGTGCATTAGATACCTCCTTTCAGCTCTGTCTTTATTATTATTCTGATAGCTCTTCCTTCTGCAGACTCCCTGAAAATGTTCCATTTCTGTTGTTTGAACACCTTAATTACCTTCACTGCAATGTTAGTTTTCTGTTACTGAATATTTATGACCCTTCTTTTGAATTTTGCTGTTTTATTCATTGACTTACATCCTCAGTTTTCTCCTAAGATCAGAAACTGCTAAGTCATCTCTGACCCCAGCCTTTCCCTGACTGTAGGTCTGCCAAACATGATCTCCATCCTTTTTGGAATAGCTTCAATGTTCTCCTTGAAGTAATTATTTTTTTCTTAACAAGTGCATTGCCATTTTATGGTCTCTCAAAAACCATGCATCCTAGACCACTAGATCTCAGAGAAATGTAGTCAGATGTCACACCTGGCACTCAAGAGGAGAATCTGTACTGGATCACGTTTTCTGCTTTTCTGTATTGCTCAAAGATCATGATTAAATTTACTGTCCACTGCCTCAAGAACTCCATTATCTTGTGCTGCACTTTGACCTTGATGGCTCACTGTCTTCTCTGCCCACTCCCTCAGTACTCTTCATCCAGAAAACTTTCTCCTGAGCTATTGAGTCACTTTATGCAAAACCCTATTTTCCAGTATTTTTTCTTCATTGTAAATAATCCCTTCACATTGTGTGTGCTTTTTGTGATATTATGTGCAAGGGATGTTACATCACCAAAATTCATATCTGGTGGTTCTTCCACTAGAGAAAAGCATTTACCCCAAAGTGGGGTTGTTTGGTTTGCACCACCTCCTTCCCTATATGACATAAGATGTTTAGATTTCCCACTATTTTGCTCCTCATTCAGTGGTTATACACAACAGGGTTGCTCTGCCCAGTTAAATATCTTTACATTTGCGTAAGGTTTTTGTTGCTTCACTTAAAATACAGGTCTAGAAATGCATGAGTGTTCTGAGCCTATGATTCAGAACAAATACCTCACCTAGCTGCTCATGCATACTGGTCATTGTTGTGTGTACTAAATCAATATAAAATGTATAGATCAATTTGTTGCACAGAATTACATTTGCAATATTTTAAGATTTTGGAGTAGTATTTTTCTTTGGCATATGGGAAAGCTAAAAATATTCTGAGAAATGCTGCCTGGAGTAAGCCACTTTTTTTTTGCACACAGACCATATTTGTGTGTGTGTGTTTATTCTTAAAATATACACGAACACCTCAAAACCTGTTGATGTTTTGCTTGAGTCCTTAACTTAGTTTTTAAAAATTCTATATTGGTTCTAAAGTGTATCCAGTCTCTAAATGTGCAAAAAAAAATTAAATCCATGTGTTCTTTTCTCTGCTTCTTTATTTCTGTTCTCATGGGCAAACAGGTGTTGTGTGAATACCTTGGACGTGATTTATAGGAGATTTGTGTAGATGGAGGTTGATGTCCTGATATTTCACCCTAACAAGAGACTAAACCTTTGCTTACTACCTTGTGAGCTGTAGGATCTGTAAATTCACAATTAGTTCTGAGAACCTGATTTTCTGTGGTTTTTTTGGTAAAAATGTATCTTTGCACTTCAAAAATGTATTTGGCACTTGCACTGCATATTCAGATGACAACAGAAGTTGTTTAGATAGAGATATATGATTTGTGTTGAACAAAATTGCAAAGAAATTTCATGCTCAATTGGGGAATTTTGGCTTACCAGCAAAGTGTAGGTGTTTCAGTGGTGTTGGCATGCTGTGAATAGAACTCTTGAATCAATGTATTATGCATAATTGCAAATCCAGAGTATCAAAGTAATTATTCTGATTGTTTTCAAGCAGAAGTGTTTATATGTGTCTGTAAACGTTATGACTAATGACAGTGTACCTTTTAATAAATTCAATTTTTGCAACATCTTATTTCATAAAGTAGACAGGTACACAATTCAGCAAATGCAAAGCAATATTTATATACTTATATTTATAAGTACCCTTAGGATTCTCCTTGAGCAAGGCTTGGTCATGGCAATCTTGCCTTTGGATATGAAACCCATGACAGTGAGATATTTCCAGAAAGATTTGAACTGAACATACCAAAGCATGGAAATAGTTCTGCTATCAGAATAACTAAAACACATAGATGGGAATATTTCTCTGTTTGCTGGACCTTTCTGCACACCTGATTTGCACATGCCATTCTCTGACTGGCTGCTGTTTGTAGTTATGAGTATTTTCTTGTTTTAGATCAGAAGTTATTTCTTATCTTTAAAGCAGGACATTTCTGTCTTTGAAAGGAAAGAGGAGAAGAAATAGCTACAGAAACCACAGCCTTTCCTCTGCCATTTCCCATGTCTCCAGGTGGAACTGGGTACTGGAGGGTGCAGTTTGATATTTAGCAGCTTTTAGTCCTTAGCTCTGTTTCAGAGCCCTTCATGCTTGTTTCCAGCTCTCAATATTCAGTTCTGCCTTCCAACAATACCATTGGAACTGCAGCAGACACAAGTGCACTGCCTGGGTTTTTCTTCACAAAATTTGGCATTCTGCGTGTTAGGCAGCCATGGAAGTTACGCCAGTTTTTGCTAAAGTTTTATCATTTATCATCTATCAAACTGGATTTGTGCCTAAAGTGAACATGAATTATTATTATTTTACTCAAACCTCACCCAGACTTCAGAGAGCCACCCAGTGTGCCATCCAGCACATCCAGTGTGTTTTCCATGACTGTTCAATCCAGCAGGCACTTTCCTACTTGGTTGTGTCCACTGTTTGTTGGACATCATAACTTCAATTTCTGCTTGCATGGTGGCTCAATTTCAAGAAAAAAGGATGAAACTTGTTCCTTTTTAGGTAGACTACGAGTCCCCACTGTTCTGCTGTTAGTCACTATGTGCCCTATTAAAAATTTTGTCCCCATGTTTCTTCTCAGCTCTTGTCCACAGAGCCTTCTCTTCTCCAGACTGAACAATCACAGCTCTCACAGGAGAGTTGCTCCTTATCACTGCTAATTCTGGTGGCCCTTCTCTGGATCCACTCTAACAGCTCCATGTCCTTCCTGTGCTGAAGAAAAGTCCTGTCATTTTTTCCCCTGCATATTGTGAGAGGCAGTTTCTGGTTTTCCTCTAATTGTGTCAGTGCTTACAGGCAGACTGGATCACTTCAGTGTGAGTAACTCCAATTTTCAAATAAACCGTGAGGTTGTGTGAGTTATAGGGTGTGGACTCCATTCACTGCCTTTAGCAAAGCAGAAGTAGAAACATTGTATAAGGTGTTAATTTTGGTAATAATCTGAAGAATTGTCTTTTTGTAACAGGAAAAGCAACAAAATATTAGCATTTGAAAAATGAGTGGGCTCAGTCAGGATTTATTGCCCAATGGTATGATTATTTAATGGTACTGAAGGAACCTTCTCCTTGGACAATTCCTTCTGAAAATCAGAGGATTATGAATGGTACACTGCAATAAACTGAATGCTGCAGTAAAGCAGAAGTTAAAAAGGTAGTTAGACTGCAATGAAATTGGGAAGAGCAGTGAGTTTTTATCAGGGCTATCTCTTTTAAAAAATCAGCAGTATTTGTGATGTGTGATCATGTCCAGATATAAATGTTGTGTACTTTCCAAATCTGTTAGATCTTCCTATAAGAAAGACTGTAAAACATTATTGTTCATTAGTGTGAAGCAGTAAAGTTTTTAACAGATACGTAAGAAATAAAATATTCCCTTTTTTCATCTTTGGTATATATTAATCTTATTAGAATTTTATTTAAAGGAGAATTTTGTGTTTCTGAGCGCCATTCCTTGTATTATATCCTTGGCAAAATGACCTTTTTCTTATCTTTATTATCCAGCTTTCAGTAAGAGACTGGAAAGTTGATAGAGGTACTTGCTGTCAGCTTCTTGTCTCAACTGTTTAGAACTTTAAAAATGATGTACAAATATTGAACCAGCTGGAGTTAAAAAGCAGTTATTCTTTTCTACAAAACCCTTATTTTTTATTGAAAGAAAAGTCACTGGCATGTTGGAAAAGTAGGTAAGCAATTTATTTTATATTGAGAAAAAATTCAAGTTGTAGGAATCAGAAGGAGTAAAATATACCCTGTTTAAATGTCATTTTATGTGCAGAAAAGAGCATTATCCAATGACTCACAAACATAATTTATGTTTTGCAACAGCAAGCACACAAGTGCAGGACAATCTTTAAGATCACCCCTAAATATACCAAGAGCCACTGACATGACTTTGGCAATGAGATCCAGTGAGATCATTTCCCTCTGGGTGTATGGATGCTGTAAAATTTGTCTTTCTTGGTCATTTATTTTTCATGAAGGAAAATTTAAAGTTACATATATATATATAAGAAAATATTACCGCTTTCTTATAAATTAAGTCAGACAAACATAAAAAATAATCTCCAAAGCCAACTGTCATGCACATCTCTGTACCTTCAGGCATTGATCATTCATGTTATTTGAATTCCATTCTCCCATCACTCACTTGTTGAACTCCAGGCAGAATGCAGCACAATATGGATCTGCCAGTGTGCCATTAAAAGGGAAGTAGTGAAATACTCTTTCTTACTCTGATGGTTTATTGAGGGATAGTGGCTATGTGTGTATGGTTAAATACAGAGTAAGTGCAGAAATAAGCTTTTTTTAAATAGAAAAAAAGTTTTATTTTTCTCATTTCCTGCTGTAATTAAATGTAGAAGAAGTGTTACAATCTGAATATTTAATTTTCTTTTTCTCCAGGATAGAACATCTTTTATTCTAGTAGGATGCTTTCATGGACAGTATTCATTGAAATGACTGCAATGTGCAGATGTTTTGATCTAGCAACAGTTTATAACCAGTTTGCAACTGCTTTGCAAAATAAATAGCTAAATGTCTGTGTCACTAGTGACTTTTAATTCTGTGAAGGTGTAACAGCTCAAGGTGAAAAGGAAGTCAGAGAATTGAAAGGAGTACTGAGACAGTGCAGGTACACATGCACTACATTCAGCCATTGGCATCCATGACTGGAAATGGCAGAAATCCAGGCCATTAGTGTGTGATGTCATGCTTTGGGGTTCTTTTTTTCACACATACATTTGGGCTTGAATTTATGTGAGAGGTCAAAGTCAGAGAAGTTCGTGTAGGTTTTCATATAAAGGACAGGAGGGTTTGTGAAAGTCTTCTGACCAGCTAATATTTCAGTAACATTATTGACCTCATCCAAAAAACTTACATATCTTGTAATACTTGGCAATGACTTTGTTCCACAAAGTTCTACTGTGCAAGAGAAGGAAAAAAATATTGGTAAAGGTTTGATTACAGACTTCAGGCAGTGTTTTAGGTATGCTGTCTTAGCCACTGGGTACCTTGAGGATTAGGTCTAAAACCTTGAATTTATATTCTTTAGAGAGCCAGAAAGAAAAGGGTACAACAGAAAGCAGAGGGTAGAGCTGATGTTTTTGCAGCAATCTCTGTAATAGCTCTTGCTGCTGAGGTGTGCTCTATTACTGTTTCAGACAGTTTTTCAAAGGACTTCAAGTGTCCAAGTGTATCATAGAACTGAAGCTGCCATTAAGAGGTGAAAGCAGTGCAATCAACTCATTACGTGGGGCAACAATTTTCAATCAGCTGGGAAAGTCAGAAAGCATTATTCAGAAGTGCTTCAGGAGAAAGCATTATTCAGAAGTGGTTAATGAGAGCTGGGACTGAAGGAGAAATTCAAAGGCTCTTCTCTTCAATGGGTTATAATTGATCATTGCTTGGCACATCTGTGTAATTGCAGGGTCTTGCACGTGATTCCCCTTGCTCACCTATCTTGTCCATCTTTAACTAACCAGCTTTTCTCCAGTGGGCAGATCTTCTCCAAGCACCACTCTGTTCTAACATTATCATCATTAGGTTTGTTAGAAGGTGAGCACTTCTGACAGACAAATGCAGCTGTTTGTGAGCTGAGTATTTACAGCACTAGAGATCATCTTCTCATCAGCTGTTTTAGAGACTTCACATTAATAGGACCAAGGAACTGATCCTTGCTAGGAGAGCTCATGTTAGGCTGAAATTCAATATTTTCACTTACTGAATTTGAATTAGGCAGTAAATCTAATCTGTAGAAAATAACATTCATCATGCACAATAGAATCATGGATAATTTAGGTTGGAATGAACCTTCTGTAGTCATACATCAATCAAAGAGACTGGAGATGAACCAAACCCTTGAGCAGAGTCTGAGCTCTAGTTTAGCAGTATCCTTCTAATCAACATCTCTTCATTTCAACTCTTCCAACAGATAAACCATATTCAATGACAATCTTTGTGATATGTTAACTTGTAGTTATGTAATGAATAATATAATGCATGTCCTAATCTTTCAAGCATGTTTACATGCAGGCCCATACTTTGGAATAAAATTCAGAACAAACAATTTCGTACTTGGTTGCCCTATGACAGAATTTACAAACAGAACCACTTGTGTGATTGGTGTAGCTGTTTTTTGGGGAGAAAATCCTTGAGTATTTGACATAAAACAGCTTTTGAAATTGGAGGAGTGGCTGTCTTGGAAAGTGAATCCACAGTGTTGTATACAAGTACTTGTACCTACAAACTGAGAAACTGTCCTCTGTCTATGACCTGATGTTCCTAATGCAGATACTGATCTACTCCTATGGATATTTTAATCCGCAATGAGTGTGACAATGAAGTTATTAAGTGTTGGTGTTGGTACTCTGTTCCATAGCTGGAAATGTCAGTTGAGACAGAGCATTAATAATTATGAGGTACATGGGGAATCTTTTAAAATTTGTATTCAGAAATTCCCTGTCACTAATTTAATGCAATCATAAGCAACTTGAAGTCAATGTGACACAAGAAATGATACTCAAATGTCTTATCTCTAATGAATGACAGTAATTAGCCATATTTCAAGGAAAAGATAATATATCACAGATAAAGAAGTTCATATTTCATAAAGTGCCCATTATCAGAGATGTAGGGCCAAATGAACTCTTATGTTACACTCCTATACAAGCTCTTCTGTCACAGAATATAATATTAAAATGATTGTTCTAAAGTAAGTTTTAAGATTAAGAAAATTTTTGAAATTGATGGCTTTAGTGAACAGTCAACAGAACTATTTATTTTTATAAGGATTAATGCAATACTTATGGGAATTAAAGAAAGACAGTTTGGTTCACCTCTGGTCATTTCCACAGTGACTCAAACAATGCCAGCTTTGTCTTTTTAAAGAGACTAAAAATAAAAGAATTGTTTCCAAATATCTAAAAGTCCTTTTGCTGCTTATAAAGCCTAGCATGCATCACTGACCCTGTGATATGGGTGCCTTGGAAATGATCTGTGGAAAGGGAATGAGGCTTCCCACAGTGAGTGGAGATCTAGGTCCTTCTCTTCCATGTTACAGTGGTCTGAGGGTCAGTAGGATGTAGCTGATTGATACCAGAATTTAAATCATCCCAATTTCTAAAACTGGCAGTATCAGGTGAATAAAAATGTTTCAATTTACCCACCATAAGTAAAAGGGTGGAAAGTTGTGAAATGGTGATCAGTGGAGAGGGTAAAAGCTGTGACTTAATCCAAATCTTGCCTGCTGCAGTAACGCAGAGACAACTCTTGGAAAGGAGCAGAAAGGGGAACCTCAGTGTACCTGCCCTTTGTGCAAAGTGTTCCCCTGTGATCACAAAATGTGTGTAAGATGGGAGAGTGAGAAAAGTGATGCATGTTGGAAGGGATGGATCCCAAGAGGGCTGTGGAGCGGCTTTTGTTCAGTGCTGGGAGCCTGCACACAGGTGAGGTGTGACTTGGGTGAAGTCTGTGGTTGCAGAGGGCTTGAAAAGAACTTGAAAAAGGTGGACACAAACCAGGTTGTGCTGCTTTGTGCAGAAGTGAGGCATCCTCTCGTCTGAAAACACACAGTGAAGGCTCATTCATAGGAAAAACCATACTGCAACCCTCTTTAATTTCTTATATGAAAAATGTACCTCTCAGTTTATGATTTTGTGTTCAAACCCCAGATTAAAAAGCAGAATTGGTGTGTACCTGGCTATGTTCAAGAGCATCCTACTGAAAACAGTCAGTTGATGATTTCTGTGTGTGATGCTTTAAAAATTGTTTGCTAGGAATCTCACACTGAAGTGGAATAAAGGGGGAAGAATAGCAATACTTCTAGCATTCTGAAATCTCTTGAAATTCATATGACTTTGTTACTGACTCTGAGGAGAAAATTCAACTTTTTTTAAAAGTTTTTTCAATCTGTTTGCATAAAAATGATCTGTAGAGTCTTCTGTAGAAATAAAGGTTTCTTATAAAAATTAATGCATGAAATTTAGTTTCCTCATAAATTGCAATACTGTTTAAACAGGCATTGTATTTGAAAAGACGTAACTTTTCTTCAGCAGTACTTGAAATGGAGTCGTGGGTATTTCTACAGGTGACAGATTCAGATTCAGAGTAGCAATTTGGAAGGAATAAAAGATATTCTGTGGAGTGGAACAAATATTCCTGTTGTATGAGTACTATCTGAAGCATCCCATTGATGTGTTTGCATGTTCAGAGAAAATTAACCCCGTTACAGTTTGTGTTTCCTTCCTTCTACTGTGCAGCTGAGCTATCACTGTTCTAAGGTGTGGCTTCAAAAGTGTTTGAAATGCTTGCAACGCTCCAGATTGTCTGAAGTGTCATAATTAACAAAGTGAGGTTATTCCAGTATTATCTAAGAGTAATTTTTATAAACTGAGAAGTGTCTGTGGGGTATGGAGTGAGGCTCCCTGAAGTGTGAATGTGCTTTTGCTGATTGATAGCTTTGCATAATTTAAGCAGTAAAATCTGTACAATGCAGATGAGGACCTTTGAGGGAAGCAAATATTATAGTATTTCAGTAGCCTTGTAGCTATTTAAAACCTTCCATAGTAAATGATGTTTATTTCATGTTTAGGTTTAGAAATGCTTCTTGTGTATTAGTAGATATCTATTCCACTTTAGACACAGAAAAACTGACAGAAAAATTGGAAGACAGCCCAGGTTGTTTTTTTTTTTCCTCCTTATTCAGTGACCTACTCATAAGTGACAGTATTTATATTGGTCCTTTCCATCTAGATAAGGCTTTCAGCATAAGAGAGGCAATAAAATATAACCCAGTAATTACCTCAGCTTTTCCTAAAAATACAAGGCTTAACTAGAACTCCTTCAGAAATATGTTGTCAGTTTAAAAACACAAAGTATTTGGATAAATTTCTCCCAGAAGATTTTGCTATTGTGTTGCCTATTGCAGTAGTAATCCATTTTTAGATGCCTGACTCAGAACTGAATCCAGAGCCATGTGTGGAGCAGAGCCAACAGGGAATACTGAAAAGGGGATGCCTCTGCAAAAGCACCTCAAACACGGCAGAAAGCTGATTCTGTCTAATCAGGATTTACATCTAAAAATGGTCTCCTGGAGTTGTGCTCATGCTTCTGCTCCCAAAACCAGGGAGAGGCTGCTGCATTTCTGCTTTGTGCAGGAGTCCAGTGCCTCAGACAGTCACTGAAAAGAGGAGAGGGGTGTTCCAAGCCGTCATCAGCAGTGAGAGAATCATTTCTGTGACCTGAATGTGAGACTGTAGGGTGCTCTTGTCATTTTCTGCCATGACTGTGACTCCGCTATTGTAGAGAAAAGGGTTCTTGAACTCAACAAATTTAGTGGAAAAACGACCTGTGACCTCCACTGCTGTCCTGGGAGACAGAAGATGGGGATGGCTTTTATAATCTCTGCACTGAGTGATGTCCAAGCCTTTAATCCAGTTAGACTGAAGTAATGTGTAGTTCATGAACTGCCCTTCAACTCAAAATCAAAAACTTTGTCTCTCTCTAAAAGTATAATAATAATAGATTCCAAAACTGTACTTTGACCGGGTCTAATTAATCCTGAGTTTTTCATTGTTCCATAGGAAACTTCAGCAGAAGAATGTTTACTTTTGTTTTCCTGCATGTACTTCTGCAAGAGATAAACACTGAAGTCATTAACTCTGTTTAGACTGCAGTAAACTCTGAATGTGTGAGGGTTTCTTTGTGTACCAGCAGGAATTTGTTTGGTTTTGGACTTAGGTATCAGGAAAGTAACAGTTGTTTGCTTTTTGGTTTTTGTTGTTGTTAGGGTGTTGTTGTTTGTTTTGTTTGTGTGTTTTATGGGGTTTTTTTGGGGGGGAGGGGAAGAAGGGTAGAGGGACAGGCACCAGAGTTGTCTCAGTTCTGCACATCTTCAGTCAGATTTTTGATGTGGATCTATTCTTCCAGTGGTTAATACTTTTCACCTGTTTTTTATGGTCTGTTTAAAATCATGCCTTAACTTGGGCTGTGATAAATTTAAGAGCCACTTGAAGTTGTCTTGCCTTGATCCATTAAGAGTCTCAGAGTCTTCAGCTTTTATTGGTACTTGTAGATTTTGATTTAATAGTCTTTTAAAAGTTGTTCAGTAAAGCAAATAGAGTTCTTGACACTTCAGAGCATATTTCCAGAACACAGTTTGTTCTGGAGCTCTTCTCTGAATGCACTGCAGTTCTCCATTTTCTGTCTCCTCTGTGTGGACCGTACTGGTACCAAAGGATGAAATCTGAGATTTGTTCACAAACAGGTGTGGTTTTGTTAATGCTTCATTCTTGTTCTGATCAAAAAATATCATAATTTTACAAATGCTGTGTCAGAGCATCCCTGCACTGCTGCTGTTTCCCAGTTCCCCCTTTAGAATGAATGCATTCTGTGTTTAGGTAGGGCCTTGCTTTCAGGTTATTGTGATGCATTCATCTTCCTTAACGTTGTCTTGTACATGGTGTCCATCAATGGTAAATAACAATTTCATACAGATCAGTGTTATTTATAATCTGAAAGCTTTATTAGGAAGACTTTATTCCCCTGTAATGATTAAAGTAATGTGTTGTATGTGCTCAAGTATCAGTTGTTACAGGATGGCAATGGAAATACTGGCTGTTACTTCATCACAAATACAATTTGTTATAACCTGCCTGTATTTTGATGTATGCTCCTGCTTGGATCAGTCAGTTCTGGTGCTGAACTGAAAGATCCACTCACAGGTTTCCAGTCATGTGCTGGCCTTTCAACCTTGAATACAACCTTTTTTGTTCAGTTGTAATTGCAAATTTTTGTAGTTCTAATTTTGTAGCAGTTTAACTAATGAAGTATGAACATATTTCTTTACAGAAAATTTCTTCAAAACAATTTCAAAACTGAAGCATTGAGTAGTTTTTACTAAGTTCCCAACATACTGAGGGGGTGGGGAGTACATTTTAAATCTAATAAACAATTATCTTGATTTGCTGAATATAGATAATTTTTAACCTCTTTTGGGTGTTTATAATAGATTTATAAACTCTTAACTGAGCCTCCTGCTAGAAGGAAGATGTCAAATGCCATATTTCCCCCTGCCTTTCAGCTATCAAACTCTTGGTGACAGGTGGGAATAACCATTTGATTCATGTCAGCACAGATTTGTGAGGTGTTAGCTTGGGTAATAATACTAAATTAAATCTCTGATTACCTCCTCGTTTGTGTCACTGTAGCTGTGAATCCGGAATATCCATTTAATGTTCTTGGGGAGGAAAATATCAGACTTCTAGAAAAGAAGAGTTCTGAGTTA
This sequence comes from Cisticola juncidis, assembly GCA_013400215.1. Lineage (NCBI taxonomy): Eukaryota > Metazoa > Chordata > Aves > Passeriformes > Cisticolidae > Cisticola > Cisticola juncidis. The sequence goes on from VXBR01009081.1 coordinate 261,777, forward strand.
AAATGTCATGTAAAATGTCTGACTTGGAGCTAGAGTTAAAATACTTCCTCCCTTCTGCAGGGGTTTGAGTGATGTCTGATAACAGCGGTGCTGCTGCGGTGCTGGTTATGTGCTGTTCAATTTTTAACTCAGTTGGTCAACATCTGTGCTCAGCCTGCAGCATCTTCCCAGTGGAAGCTCAGTCTGTAGCTCTAGGACAGGCTTAGTCCATGGATTACTTTTTGCTAAAAGAAATGATTTATGGAAGCTCCCATAAGGAGAAAAGTCATGCGGCGAGGCACAGACAGCTTTTCATGCTGTAAGGGAGAAGACAGGAACTAAGAGTCTGACCTATTTTTGAGATGGCATTTCAAAGCTTAAGCTGTTGGACTTTTTATGTTATTAAACTAATTTATGTTGGTAAAGGAAAGTTGAAAGGGCTTTCTAAATATTTTAGTTTATTGCTGCTTGTTTGCAAGCGTGGTTGATCTTCCTTGAAGCCGCAGATTGCAGGAGAGTGTTAATACAGTAGTTATTCTGAAATGTAAAGTGATCTGCCTTGGCTAACAAGTGCACTGCACACTCATGGGAGGTACCTGCAGTGAGTGCATGAAACTGGGAGGAGCCTTTACACCCAGGAGTGTTTGGCAGCTGTGAGTACAAGCTGGCTCTGTCAGATACTTTCTGCAGGTGTGCTGGAGCATTGATTTGCTTCAATGCTTTGCAAAGTAAAGAAGAAAGGCTGATAGTATACTGATTTGCAGGAATGTATATTTACCATGGTAGGCATGGACTGGCATGGTTCCTGGATGTGAAGTTTTATGCACATTGATAAACTCTTACATTAGTTTGCCATCTCACTTTGTCATTGTAGTGTAACTGTGTGGTTTTACTCAGGTGTTGTAACTAAAGTTCAGTGACTGTTGAAAATCTGGAAAGTGAAAGTCTTTTCATCAGAGTATTAAATTGTTTCTAGCTGACAGCTTCCTCAGAGCCTTTAAGAAATTAATGTTTTGCATAATATTACAAAGGCTCTAAATAGGCTGCTTTTTGCTTGACTTTCCTTGTTTCCAGTTGCCATCAAATACCCTGGAATACTTCAGAGAGAGGATGGAGAAAGCACAAGGTGAGCTAAACCCATCCCATGGCCCAAACCAGGGGACTTTGGTGTCCTTCCAGTCTGCTGCAAACCTTCCCTGCATTTTCTTCTTCAGCATCTGGACATCAAACTGTCCAGATGTGCCCATGTGTGTTAAGCACTTCCACAGAGTGTTTTGGCCGAGTCAGCCAGAAGCACCAGAGAACTCTGCATCCATCCCAGTCTTATTAAAAGCACAGACTCCAGCCTAATACTGCAGCAGTAGGCAGGCATTTGTAATGAAACATGCTGCCTGTGGGAAGAATAGGGGTGTCTGGATGGTAAATAAAATTGCTAAATATTTTCCAAGTAGTCAATGGCAAAATTGAGTTACAGCCAGCTTTAAATTATTTACAGAAGAATTTAAATTTGCAAACTTATTACAGCAAGCTGCTGCTTTTAACAACACTCAAGTTCTTGAAAATTCAATGCTAAAATGAGTTATTACAAGTGAGTTAGCTGTCTGAAATTAAATTAGGTGATAAACAATCCATTTCTCTGTGGTAAATTGGCATTCATGACAACTAGTTCTAGTATGCACCTGAACCCATTATTCTTGGCACTTCATAAAGTTGCAATTGATAGCAATTTGTATTGACAGACTCTTATTGAATATAATTCTCAACAGAAACTAGCTAATCAATTAATTATTCCTAGTGTTACTCAAGTTTGTTTTTATGTTGCTTCATCATTCAGGAAATTAACTGTTAACATTGTTTACAATTAATATAACTTAAACACTTTAGTTTTCATTGGCTGAATTAGCAAGCTTAGACTAATTAAGTAAGCATTAAAGCTTTCTGAATTACTAGCAAAACTGAAAATTATGCATGCTAAATTGAAAAACACACAACAAAAACTGATTCTATAATACATATCATTATGCAGGATTTAAAACCAGAACGTTTAGCCTTGCATTTCCTCTTGAAGGCTGCTTGGCTGCATGTGAAAAGTCCTCTTCTGAAGAGACTGGAGGGAATAATCATCAGCAATGTTATGATGAAAAGCACCATCAATTCATGTTCTTCTAAGGCTGTCTAATAACTATTTGCATCTTCCCTCACATTTAAATAAGGCTTCCTTGGAATTCAGTATTGCAAAGGAGCAAATCCATCTCACTGGCAGATGATGATGGACAGGGGCTGTAAGAGTGGGACTGCAGGGAATGCCAGGATCCATCAGCCTGGAGCACCCCTGGAGTCAGAGGGGCTTCCCTGGGCTTCCTCTGACTGCAGCACCAGAATCCACCTTAGCTACTTGGATTTGTGTTGACAGCCAGTTAATTACATAATGCTAAACCCTTAAATTCTGTTAGATGAACTCTTGTCTGATTAAACATCATCCCTGGCCCAGAGCCCTCCTTTGCCCATGTAAACACAGCATTCCTCTTGCAAATTAGGAGAATGGCCCTGGCCACCTTTATAAGAGTGAAAACCTTTCTTCCATGGAAAGAAGTAGAATTTGCTGCTTCTGAGAGAGCTCTAGGTTTTAAAGCTAATATTAGTCTTGTCTAGGTGGCAATCAGGAGGGCTATATGTTTTATTTAGGTCCATTAGTAACATTTGTGTATGGTTCTGTTTACCTCTGGTTTTCTTCAGCAGTTTGTACTGAGTGTCCTGGCTTTGAAAGCTTTTTCAAATATTTTGATGATGTACTATATGTGGTGGGTACCTCTTTGCTTGGCCACTGAACAACTGAATACAGTACAAGAATTTTAACAGGGAAATAAGGTCATTTTCATCTTATGAGTCATGGTTTCAGGGAGGTGGAAGGCACACAGAAGTCACCCAAATGCTTGTTTGCTCCTAATGGAACTGGCTGGAGGAGAAGCTGGAGGGAAACCTGGGCTTTGTATCCGAGCAAGGGGTGCTGTGGCAGCTGAGCTGCCTCGGAAGGAACACCCCAAATGTCTTTTTCTGTGTTGCTTCCTCACCTTAGAATCCATCAGGGATTCTCTCAAAATCACTCTTATTGTCTCTTAATTACTGTCTACTAGATTGAGCCTGAGAGATGTCGGACACAAGTCTTTGATGTACTAATATAAGGCAGAAGATTTTTTATTTTTCTAGTAGATAATTTAATCTAAATCAGAATCTGACCTGTGGGAATGAAGGAAGCCTAACATGAAATGCTGCAAAATTTCTGGTGCTTACTTTTTTCAAGCCTCTTTTAACACAGGAGGGCTAGGATGTGATAAATCAGTTTAGATACCAAAGAACTTGATTGGGATACTCAATTTTACTATAATAGCCTAATCTAAAATACTCAGTCCTTTTCAGCTCTTCTATACTCTTTCAAAATTGCTCCTAACAAGTACAATCTCTAAAAATGGGGCATTTGAGACAAGTTAATGGCGCTGTAGCTACTCAGGATAACCATTACCTAGGAGTGGCATTTGCTGCCTAAGCACGAGGCTGGATGCAGTGAATGGCATCAAAGGTGTGCTCTAGCAACTTGGAGAGACTTGAAAAGAGAGAGGTATTTACCATTTGAGGAGATGTGCAGCTAGACAAAACCACAGGTTTAAAATAACCCAAACTGCACTGCAGAAAGAAATGCAAAGTGAAAGAATGAAAGAGAGGTTAACCTAGTTTTCAAGTTCCCTTCTGCTTAGATTTTGCATCAGGTTAAATTCCGGGAATTGGGATTTACCTTATTCTGACTTAATTTCAGTTTCAACATCAATTCTTTGATATTTTTATCAATGCTTATTCCACTTAGTTTGTTCAAAGACAGTCTCATTACACTGATCCCCTCACCTTCCCTCAAAAACATTTATGCAAATAAATGCTTGCCTTTAAGTTACCAAGTGGGATGGTATAGTGCTGTATTGAAATATGTATCCTGCATAATTTGATTTGGAAGTTTGACTTGCCTTATTGATAAATTAGATTTAAGTGCTCAGCGTGATCATTAGGAATTTCTCTGTAATTATGTGAAAAGTTAAAATAACACGAGGAAAGGAGACAGATTCAGGCTTTTTAGTTTGTCAAGGGAAATGGAAGTGCTGAAAATAAGATTTCTGTACTAAACCAGAAAGAAAAACAAAAATATTTTTCATTCAGTCCATTCCTGTTCTTTGTCAACAATCTAATCACTTCAATATTTAACCGATTCTGCTGTTCTTTTTGGAAGGCAGGGGAATGTATCTGGGTATGGATAGACAGGGGTTAACTGGCTGGGGGTTTGCTGGGGTTTTTGCTTGGTTTTGCTTTTTGTTGTTTTTGAAGGGACTACCCCTGCCCTTTTGTTGTTCTTCCATTGGATCACCTAACCCAGCTCCAGCCTGTCAAGGACAAGGCACGTCCCTGAGATGTTTTTGGCACAGTTTTGCCCATCTTTACCTGTTGCCAAGTCTCAATTCCGCTCTGGGAGAGGAAGCAGCAGTATTGGAATATCTTTGCAAGTCTCTTTCATCCTGGCAAAGAGGCACAGTTGACTCCATTAGTGATAAACATTGGAACACTGTGTGCCTTTTACTTCAGAAGCTTTTGGCCTCCAAGGTTGCATATTTATTTCGAATCAATTAAGAAAAATTGAAAGAATCAAGAAAAGCCATATTTATTGCATGCAGAGATGATATCATAAGTTATTGTGTCTTTTATTTACTAGGGTATTTGGAATACATGTACAAAGACACAAAGATTGCTGCTATTTATCATTCACTGCAAAATTAGTCTCTGCAAATAAAGCAATTGGGGGAAAGCAACTTGATGGACAGGGAAAAATCCAGCAAAAAGTGACTTCTCTTGGGAAAGAAAAAATATTTACTGCCCACAAAGATGTTTTTTTGGTTCTTTTTCTTCATTGTGGCTCAGGTTTTGTGATGCACGGAATCACAAATGGCAAACCTACCCCCTGAGATGTTGGCACTGGGAGCAATCAGACTTGTGACTGGGAGAAGGCATGGAATAAAAATAACATTGAGAGCAGTAGATTATCTTAATAAAAGCATATGCAGGCATAAGGAAAGTTAGGTCTTCTGCTTTGAATTAAATTAGTGCTTGCAAGGTTACTGACCCCCCTACTAAGTGAAAATGTTCCTCCTTCTGTGTGATGTCCCCATTCCTGAGCAGACGTGGAGCTTCAGGATGAAAGGATAGGTGGGTGCCTTAAAGGATGCAACACCTTCCTTAGTTCCATCACCTTGTTTTATTTCATGTTCTCCTATTTAAACCAGACTAGAATCTGACTCCAAATTTTCACCTGATTTAAATGAAGAATGGTTTCCTCCCACTCCAAGAGCGCTATATAAGCACAAACATTTTCAAGCAATAACATCCTCAAAGTATAGAACTGCTTTCTTCTTCCTTTATGTTGTAGTATTTGACCTTTCATTGGCATGCCACTTTAATTAATGGTGCATAATTACATCCCACTGCTGACAAAAAGCTGCAATGTTGTTTGCTTTTGTTAGTCAGGGCCAATTATCTGTAAAGTCACCCTTTTGAATTTTCTACAATCAATCATCACCAGTGTAAGTAGGGAAAAAAAAAAAAGCTATTCCATCAAAGGGTGGATTTCTCTCACCCCACATTTGTGTACATAAATACAGCAGTGTCCTTTCTGTCATCTTTTTTTTTTTTTTTTTTACCTCAAGTAGGTGAGGATTTACAAAGATTCACTGGAGTAGACAGACTGGTATTGAGTCTACCTAGAGAAACTGTTCTCTCTAAATTTGAAATTTGAAACTACCACTAGGTGAGTTTCTTCTTTGAATTAAGGTATTCCTCACTGGGAAAAAAATGTGCTGTGTTGCTGCGAAAACTTGGAGTTTAGAAGGGGCCCCCTGAAGGTCCCAACTTCTCTCTGGGCCACAGAACTGCTCTGACTTTTTGTCCCTCTCTGCATATACCGACTCTCATTTTTGATGGAAACCTAAATTTCTTCTGGATGTCAGGATTTTACTTTATCTTTAAATTGATACACATCAAGAAACATCATTGTTTCTTTTTACTCAAGAAACAATGAGCACTTTCTAGTCTAAAAAGCTTGATGCAAGATAAGGAGAAAGTATTCACATAGTTTACTTGTAAACTTGTAACAGATCATTTTGACTTACTGAATTGGTTTCATTTACATTCAAATTTTTAAAAACCCCAGAATTTTATTGAAGTGAGTAGATAATTGGAACTGTAAGATTGTTGAGATCATTACTAGCTATACATCTGTATAAGGTTTGGCAGCTTTTTCCCTTTAAAAACAGCTTTTCTCTTTATTTGTTTCAGAGTTATCTGTTTAAAGATAAAGAGCTGAAAAGAAAAGGCTACAGATAAAGAAAAACTTGGGCTTTAGAAAAGTTGAGCATTGTTAGAAGTGGATGATATGTTAGAAGTGGTCTTTTAAAAATAAGTCTGTATTTTGTGCAGGGCAAAATATAGAATGCCTTAAAGTACAGCTGCAGGAATGTTAGATCTTAATGAAAGTGTTGGAAAGACTTCTACAGTCACTGCCAGTCAGTCTGTGACCTGCTCAGGTTCTGAGCAGAGCAATGATCACAATTGATCATCTATCCTTGAAATGAATACAGTAAATTCAGGCATGGGATGTGATCTAGTGAGGGAATGTGGTGCTTTTGTTCTTCTCAAATAAAAGTGAGCAATATCATCTGACTGCAAGGAAGATCTATACCCCTCAGCAGAAGAGCACATCAAAGCTTTTTATGGCTAGTACAGTTAATTGGACTATTCTAAAAATCTGTGTATCCATCAACAGGCAAGTCTGTCCTTTAGCAACATAGTAAGTGGTGAAAAGTGTAAGCTTGGGTATCTGATCCTCTGTAAAACATTTGTAGGCTCCTTAACTACTGTAAAAAAAACCTTAATGGAAACTCATTTAAGCAACAGAGCACTGGAGTGTTTAAATTTCTCATCACATGGGAGCAGTAAGAGGACTCCCATTATCAGCCTGCCTGCAAAACTGCCTGTATGCTTTCCCTGATTTCCTCTTCCTGCACCTTTCTAACGCTTGGGTGGATGTTGCATGTGCAAAAAAGAAAAGGTTGCTCTGTGGTGCTGTGACATCTTGTGAAAGAGTTATCAAACCTCTGCTCCCTTAACCCGATGTGGCAATAGGCAAATGTCCCAGTGCTGAAAACGCTGGAGTCAAAGCAGGCCCTTAGAGCAGGTCAATTATTTCAATTATCTGGAATTCATGATGAAAACCAGCAGCAGCCTTCAGGAAATATGCAAGAGTCTGGCAACTGCATGATCAGTTATGACAGTCACTGCCAAATATCACGTCCCATCAGTTTTCTGCAGAGGGAAAGCTTGGAACAGGTGGAATATTTTAGTTTCCTCTGCTCCATCACAGCCCAGTTCTCAGGAGATCCAGCAGGCCACCAGTTGCTCCAGTATGACCTCACTGGCAAATATCACACAGCAATAAGTAATCACTTATTACTTATTGATGGGCAGAGGGGGAGTGCATGCAGCAGATGGATTGCTTCAATTATTTGGGCCCCTTGATGAATAAGAACTTCAGCTGCCATCAGCAGGTCCTGTGGCAGGCAGGCAGGTAATAACTGCACTGCTGTGACATAACTTCAAAATCTGGGGTGGTTTAAGGATTCCAACAGCTGTAAAGCTCAGATCTGTCTTAGCACTGGCTTGACCCACAGCCACCTCCAGTTCTGAGGGGGGAACACAGAAAATTGTTTGTGAGTGCTTCCAAGTCCTTGATGGTATTTCACAGTTTGTTTGTACACTGCAGAGAGAACAATGACCCAGCACCAAGCTCATTGTTGGCACCTTTTGATTTTATTGTTTTTCAGGAGTTGGCTGGGGAAAACTAAGGACTGTTTAATATCAGTGCCAGGACAGAAACCAACAGTTTAGATCTGGTTATGAATAAATTTAGGAAGGCCTCAGCATCCAAAAAATGACCCTTACTTGTGTGTTGTACTAGGTCCAAGATCTGATAGGCCTGAAATGTGTTGCAAAAAAATTATTTAAGAGCCTGCTCTGTCATTTTGCCTTCAGTGTTCCTTCAGCCTGTTGCTAACACAGTCTACTTTAATTTCTACTTTACCTTTATTTTGATATTAAAACAAGCTTACGATTTTTGGTTTTACAAGAAGATATGTGGCACCTTATATCACTACCCCCTTTCAGCTAAAAGTTTTTTATTGAATCTGGTGCACAAAAATATAGCTTACACATTAAAAGCTAAAGAACAAAGGACACTAAAGAATTAATAAATTAAACAAAGGGAGTTGTTTTCGCAAACCGAATCCCATTTGAGTTTTATCAGATTCAAAATCTGATATCTGTTTTGGTTGAGCCTTGAAGGCAGAATAGAGAGTCAATAGGAAGCTTCTGTTTGAGCTAATATGACCTGTTAACTTCTATCACAAAGTTAATGTTATAAAAGATTTGATTTCCAAACCCTTCAGAGCCTTTAAATTCACCTCAGCACCTTTTCCCTCCCCATCATCTTGCTTTAAGATGATGAGGGGTATTGATTACATTCCATCCAAAGTAAAAGTAATCATCATAAATATCCTTTATCTGACCTACTTCTCATTGCAGGGGAAATGGCTTCTAATTTGAGGTCACAAAATGACTTTTGATAGGAACAAATATCACAAACTGATGCAGAATTCTGTGCCTTTCTCAATTTCCTACTGGTTGAAATCTGCAAAGTATCAAACACTTGTCTCTGCTGGTCCAAAATTGTGTAGAAGTTTCTGGGATAACCTTCCTGCCTGCTTTTACATCCTCAGTGTAATGAGTTTTAATGGCATTCAAGTGGTCACTGCTTGAGGTCAGCTTTCCTTTTTTTACTTCCCCTCCTTTAATATTCTGACCAAACAGTGTTAACTCAGAATAGTTCAAAATCAGGTACAGATTTCAGCCTTTACCCAGTCTGCTCTTCTATTCAGATCAGGTTTGTGTCTGCCCCTGTGAGTCAGAATGCTAATAGTTACACAGCTGCCTGGAAAATACAAGACTTTAAAATATTAGGGTTGAATTATATTTTTTCTCACTTGTGATTCACTTAGCTAAGACAGGAGCATGTTTCATGCTTTTCTTGTAACGATCAAAACTTGAAATTTGCTTTGGAGTGAGGGGTTTTTTTTTTATGGAAGTCCTTCAGAAGCTACAGGTAGAGTAGTAATAAAATTATTTCAAGTCTTGTAAAAAGATAGTGAAAATTGATGGCACTGCTTTTAAGGAGAAGGTTTTGTGGTGTTTGGTTTTGTTTATTTTTTTAAATGTGTTGAAGACCTCTAATTAGGTCTTTTCATACTGTTAGAAAAAGGCACAATTGACCCTTTACTCTAGGAACAGTTTGTGACTGATACTGGCAGGGTGGTGCGATAGCAGAAGCTCGGTAACATCTGAAAAAGAAGAAATAAAACTGAAGTTACAATGGCTTTAGGTGAAAGAGGGATAGGAAGAGAAGTGAAGAATAAAAAATAACCAAGCAAAGAACTGGAGGTGACTGTGGGGAATTAGGCTGAAAAGGATCAGGAGATCCCAAATGGGCAGAGAGACTCTGGAGACCAAAACAGAGTTGTGAGTGATGCAGAGAGGAAGGCCAAGGCTAAAATCTTACAGGGTCTCATGGAACTGAAAAGAAGAGTAGCAGGGAGAGGCTACCTGAAGAGAAAAACAACAGAAGATATTCGGACAGAAGGAAGAATAGAAGAGGTGGAGAGATGACTCTGGGAAACTATTAAAACAAAAGAAGGACAGAAAGGATTGGAAAACTTCATATAGATATATATATATATAAAAGAAAAGAATTCGGAGGAAATGTGAGTGAGCTAGATGATGTGGAATAACAATGGACAGGTTAAAGAATGGTATTTGAAACCAAGAGTAGCTGACACCTTTTTTATTTTAGACAATCACAAGTTACAACTGCAGAGGTTTTTGCTTTGTGTTCTATGGTATTATCATACCCCATTAAATAACTGCCTTGTTTCCTCCCAGAGGAAACTTTGCTTCTCCCTAGTCCACTAAAGCAATTTAAGTGGATACAGAACTTCCTTATATTCTAGAGTTTTATATTCAAAGTACTTTGTTCTTGTGTAATATACTGATAGGATCTTATATCACAATTCTTATCCCCTCAGAAATATTGTCCCAGGAAGGCTAGCAGGTTTAAAGAGCTGTCAGCACAGGGGGAAAATATGGTGTTTATATGTGTGGTTTTCTAGAAAGCCTATTTCACCTTGGGAATGTTTAGCTGGAGAATTGACCAAAACTAAACCTCCAAAAACCAGAGAAAAATGTTTTCAGTGTGCTGTGGTTTTAATTGAAATATCTCTGCATCCATTTTTCACCTTGGACACAATGCTCTCATACAGTGGTCCTAGAGATAAAGCCATTGAAGGTTGTATTTGAAGGAATGAAGATAGTTTTTATTGGTGTTCTTTTAGGATCGGCCACAAGGACTGAATAATGCTCCCAAAGAAAAACGTTTGGATGAAGATGACTGAACATGCAGATCCAAAGGCCTTTTAGGATGTGGTGAACCTTTGGCCTTGGATGAAGAATGTTCTTGGATGAAAGGACTCCAGCTGAAAGACTTTGTCTTTGCCTTTTGCCTTGCAAAGATATGAAAGACAGAGAGGAAGCAAAGATTTGCAGCTGAATTCTTGCAGGGTGCAGTTAAGTGGCTGACACTGGCCCGCAGCCAGCCTGCCTCAGGACTGTGGAATGTCATGTGCTTGTACCCCTCACCAGTCTCCAAAAGCCTCACACACATTTTTTGTATTTTTCTGATTTCTATTTGCAATTTTTATTAGCAAATCTTAATTATGTATTTTCTGCAATGATGTTAGCACCTCTGGGGTTTCTGTATGTCATGTGTAGCTCTAAAATGCAGAAAATACTTATTTATGCTTGGTTCATCAGATTATACCATGTTTGTACCTGCAGCTGAACAGGCAGTTAACAAATAATCTTAGCTTTTCTTCATGGCTAATGCCTTGGTTAAGTTTAGAATGGCAAGAGTTCAGTACTGGAGTCAATGTGCTGACATTCACAGCGTGGTCAGCCACGGCTGCCTGGGCACTCAAACAGATTTCTTCCTTGAACCTCTGTGTTAAGTCAATAGAAGGATATCTTTGTACATTTCCTGACTAAATAGTCAGTACTTGAAACTTGATTATACATTTAATTATTTCACCTCTTGAAGTGTCCTTATTTTCACTTTATGATGAATTGCAGCTCTGTTAGACCAGTTATGTTTAATATCTTAGAATGACTTGAACCACAGTGTTTGCTAAGGTTGACCTTCAGAGTGTGTCTGTATAAAGACACATTGCCTAACCATGCTGGTCACCTAAGTAATTCTGCTGAAGTGTAAAAAAAAAAAACAATTACTGCATACAGGGAAATACTCAACCAAAGGTAAAGGGCTCATTTTGCCTTTGTCTCTCCTTGAATCAATCCACGTGGAGAGAGATTTAGTGATTTTCACTGTCCTGGGCAGTTATGTAATTGTCCTGTTGTCATACCAAACCCCATATCACAGTACGTTTTGTGCCATCTGGGCTTACTTAGCAGGTCTGCAAGAATTTTCAGTATCTCTGTTCTAAATGTGACCCCAAGCCCATGCAGTCACCACAATTCTCAAAGAACAGACCTGAACAGAAACACTTCCATCAAAAAATGCATCCTCCTCCAGGGTAGCTTAGGTAAGCCTAGACTTCCCAGACAGGGACATATTAATTCTAAATATGCTCTGCCACTTAGAGTTTTTCTTCATCAGCTACTTTTTCCTTCCTCACCCCCCAACTGGTCTAGCTTTTCTAGAAGCTGTTTTTAGCCAAGGAGACTTTTCCATATGATGATATGGACAACTGCCTCTTAACACCCCTTAGCTTTTTCCCAGAAGAACTGGGACTCAACAGCCTGTCTTCAACTGGTGGCTTTGCTTGCTTTTCTCCTTGTGTCTCCCTGTGTCTCTTCTCTCCCCCTCTTATCTGGCCTTAACTGTTCATACAAATTGTGCATGGCTACTGGAAATGTCAGTCACTGCAGGTTCTCTTAAATCCTGCTGAGGTTTATATGTGTGTGTTTGTGTGTGCAAATTGTCAACCTAAGCTGCTACCAACTTGTAAAAATGCATTGAGATTACTGGAATGTGTGTATACATAAAGAAAGCTGGAATGTGAGATATCCAGGTGCTAGAGTCAAACTCCATTGTTTGTCATTGGTTATTCATGTACTGATGCTGTTTTGTTACTGACCAAATAAAAGAAACCCTGACCAATGCTTTGCTGCTTGGTAGTGTGTGTGCCAAAGACACCCAGGGTATTTCTCAAACAGAAGACAAAAGACCAGAAGATAGGTCTGGCTTGACCAAAGCAATGTGTTTTTATAGTGATCATGCCCAAAACCAAGTCAGTCAGGATTAACTTGACATGTATATGTGAATTTAACTTCTCCTCTCAATTTCCCACCATTAAAATTGTGCAGCATTTCTGATTTTGAAAATTTCTTCCATGTCAGAAAATGTTTTTGTGTGGCTCTGCAGCTTTTCATAAGACTGGGGCTTCCTCTGTTTCTGGGCCAGCAGGGGAGCATTTGCTGTTTTTGTAGAGCTATTTTCTGTGTGGTTGTAGTGAACTCTTCACTGAGGATCCTGAAGCAGAGAAGTTTGGTCAGGTATGTGGCTTTCAGTCCAGCTTAGAGCTTTGTTCCTCTGATGCTGGAGCTCTTTTAAAGATATGTTGCTGCTCCCAAGAGGTGAATAACAGTCAGAATTACACCACAAGATGTTTCCTTTTTCATGTGTTTTCCAGATATTCCTCATATCTACCTTTTTCCACCTTGTTTTAGGCATCAGTACTACTGTTGTGTTGGCAAAATGGTGTTGTGTGTTCATCTCCCTGGTCACTTTGTGAAGGTTCATCTCACTTGGATAGAAATTCTCATGCTTATTTACTGCTACTCTACATAAATCACAGTACTGTAAATCCATAATATAATTCTGAAGGAATATTAGAAAGATAATTCCTCTATAATCTTGCATGTGAATGTTTCCCCTTGTATTTCCCATTTGGTGGACGTGCTTAAAAGTTCTTTACTTCAATCAGCTCTGATAAGTCTATGTTCACATAGAAGGAACATGGGAGAAAGGTCTTGTATTAGATCCTTTTTTGGTTTTTTTTGTGTGGGGAACAGGTACCTAGAGAATCCCCCTTTTGACTTCCTTTAAATCTGAACTTCTGTGCTTGACTCTTGGGTAGGAGATGATGTAAGATGAGACTTACTCATCTATTGTCCAAAAACATTGAGCTAGCCTTAAACAAATTTATATGGGGGCTTTCTTTTTGCTCCTGTTTTGTTCTGTTTGCTTTTGTTTCTCAAAGAAAAGCCTCAGAGGTGACATATCTACTCCACACAGAGTAGATGCTTGGTACTGGGGATTCATTTATCATGAAGACAAAACATAACAAGATCCCGAGGCCGAGCCTGAAAGTCAGAGAATTTGATCAGGAAAGATGATGCACATTTTCAGAAGCCAAAGTATTTTATTATTGGAATGCATCATTCAGGGAATATGATAGATTTTCCATTAGTGGAAGTCTTTGATCAAAACTGCATATCTTTCTAAAAGAGGAGCTGTCTCAAGAGCAAGCAGCTGAGCTGATGTAGAAATTATTAAATGAGGGAGATTTGCCCTTTTCTTTATGCAGGATGAGTCAGATATGGGTGCCATAATACCACAGGTAGTAGTAGTTATTCTATAAAAGTAAGATTAGACTTTTTCTACAGAGGTGGAACTTGGAAAAAATTATTAAAATAGAGCCTAAAGTGCTCTACTTTATTAAAATAAAGCCTCCTGCTGCTGACACCAGAGGATGTGTATGACAAATGGTAGAGTTAATTTTAAGGGTAACCTTGTGTGCCTGTGATCTCAGTGATGTCTGATGAAGCAGACTGATGCCTTCATGTAGGCAGAGGGCTTGGAAAAAATTTGCAACAGCATTTGTCTTCACTGGTCAGAGCTGTGTGTCCACAGGGTGATGTTATTGTGGAATTTCTTCTTTAGTGGCTGAAAGAGTTACCCAGAAAGACTTGGAGAGGCTCTGGGTGCTTTTCAGGCTGAAGGATTTAACTGTAGGTGTCGGGAGAGGGGCACAGCTATCATGACAATATCAGTGTTGTGAGTGTGACACAGTCCCTGACTTGGTGCTGAGCCACTGTGGTTACCAGTGGTCAAAAGTGCAGCAGGAGAAAAAAATCCTGGCAGACTGGAAATCAGGGCACCAACCTCTGCTGGCAAGCAGAGATTTTGCTTCCAGAACTATTTTGTTAGGGGAGGTTTATTTGGGGCTTTTTGTTGTTTTTTTCTTTGTTTCAGTATTTGGTGTGGAGGAAGTTTTCTCCAGGCTTGGGCCATGCTTTTTCTGAAGTGAGAACTGAGGCCTACAGCTGTGGCACCCATGCTCCAAGAAAAGGCTGAATTCCCTGATTGCAGCTGGATGTGTTCACTGGATTCCCTCTAAGCAGAACTCTGCTGTCACATGATGCCTGTTGCCAGATTTAGGCACAGCATCATCTCCACCACTGCTGGATTACAAACGTGTTACAGCCCTGCATGAGCTTAATGCTGGACACAGCAACTCCCTTTGGAAATTATGGTTTCAAATGAGCCAAATTACAGAATCGATTTTGCAAACTGAGATGTTTTGAGAATGTTTGTGTGCAATCACAGTCTTCCCACTGTAGCATTTTATTCTTCATAGTTCTTGTTACTGGACATAGTTAATGAGAATCTTTTTGTACTACAGAGCCTGCCTCATAAATCAGGCTATTTTCAAGTTGTTGTGTTTTTTACAGGTATCTTCATATAATTTCCAGTTGTTTTCCACAATTTCGATTGTGGGGAAACCACAATTTCAGAGATGGTCTTGAGGTGTTATTCTGCTCTGGGTAGTAATTCTTTTTCATTCCTTCAGATACGTGATGGGCACTGACCTCCCAGATCTTACTTATCTTGAATTTTTTTTCTGTGTGTTTGTGTGTCTGACATGTGCAGAGACAACTGAAACTGGAAAAGCTTTGCCATAATCAACCTTCTTTTGTCTTTCTAGAGCAGAAAACCTTTTTTAGACTTCAGAGATGAAGTTGGTATATTATAGGTCTTTCCCTTAGCCCTCTCCCATGATTTTGAGCTCATTTAATTAATATCTTTGGTTGATCTTTTAAGCAGTGCTGTTACTTACCCCACATCTCTGTAGCTTCACTTTTACAGCCTCTTTTTAGAGAAGAGATATCAGAGAAATTACCAGGTTATAACTTTGTTTGTAATAATGTCTTGTCCTACTAGACCTCTTTTCCTTCCTGGGGAAGCTGGAACTTGCTTTCACTGTGTGTGTTTATTGCAGAAGTCTGTTACTGTAAATGTGGGCACATTATGGACTTTTACAGATAAATGTCCAATACTCCTCCCTGTGACAGGAGCAGCACTGTGCTGTCATGAGCTGCTGGTGCTGCGTGGTGTGGGAGGAAGGGAGAGGGGGCAAGAGCAGGAGGATCTGCAGGGAAGAGTTTTCCTTTGGGAGTTAGGGGAAGGTTTTCCTTCATCATATTAACAGGTTGCTGTTCCCTGGGAGTCTCCTTGGGGTTGCTGTTCCCTGAGGTAATCAGGCTTTTGAGCTTCTCTTGCCCAAAGGGTCTCACGCCAGAGCCAGAGAAGACAAGCTGAGTCTGCTAGAGCAGTTTCCAAGGTTGTTTATTCTTCATTATCTCTCAGTTCTTTCTCAGCTCTGCATGGACTGGGGCGGATCAGAAGGTCCCAGGCCCTTTGTACCATTTCCCTGATCCAACCATCGTCCACAATGCACTTTTTATTTACAGAATCTTACCAATACTTACTACCTATGTTAACATGTCATTTCTACTCTAAACCAATCCTTGTGATACAACTCAGCAGAAAATGGGGGAAAAGAACAAGAACAAGGAGGACAGGACCACTCCCCATTTCTTCCATCTTGCCTCTTCAAGGCCATATACTAAAAATCCTAGATTCTACGTTTACATTCTGTGATAAACTAAATACTACTTATTTTGAATTCTCTCAGCTGGTGATTCCTCATACAATGTGGGCATTCACTCCCATGGACAGGGATCAGAGGCAGTGTCCTCCTGGGCTCTGTGGGAGGCTCTGACCCCCTTGTACAGATCCCAGAGCCCCTGTCCGGTCTCCAAACCCTCCAGGGTGGCCACAGGGATGTCCTGGACTCTGATATTTTAAGAGCCTGAGGGAGGCAGTTTGCTCCTGGAGAGCTCCTGCAGGCAGAGCAGGAGCAGTGGAAGGCTCTTGGCACCAGGACCAAACACGGTGGCTCTGTCACTCCCGTTGTCCCCCGTGCTCCTGGCGTGTCACAGCCAGCTCTGAAGGCAGAGCCTCTTAGGGTGTCAGGGACCAGTTCTGGAGTTGGGCTGTGATTCCTCTCCTTTGTGTGCTCCCTCCTCATTATTGAAATGTCACGTTTTGACACTTCTCCTTTGTATGGAGTTCCGTGTTCTGTTGCTCTTCAACAACGCTTCAGAAATCTTTAAGGTCCCTTCTAAACCCTTAACATTCTGTGAATTGTTAGCTATGGTAAAACAGTGTGCTTCAGAGCCTTACAGCTGATTTTGTGTTGCTCCTTCCAAGCAAGAAGGATAAAATGCAGCTTTTAACAGAGTGGAAGTCAGACTTGAATATTGGGATTTTTTTTTTTTCCCCCAGGTACAGTTAGTGTTACCTGGAAGCTTTGCCTGGGGTCTTGGAGGGCACTCTGAAGTTAACATGCAAATTTGGGGAAAGCATTTGTGCACATAAATTCAGTCCCAACTTTTCCATGGAAGTTTTTACCCAATTTTCAGGAATTGCTTTAGCAATTTAAGCATTACTTTTGAATATTCTGAGGTGAGTTGCCAGAGGAAGACCTTGTGTTATTTTATGTCCTAACTTCTATCTTAGTTCTTGCATAGTAGGATTTTTATAGATGTGACTATGAAAACATGATGTGAAGTGCTTTAATCACCATGACTTAGCAGATGTTTCTTTTCTCCCCTCAAGAAATCCATCTTCAAAATTCATTGTTGAGACTGAAATGCAAACATTTTTTTTATCCTTATTTTTTCCCCACTTTTCTGCTTCATCCCCTTACCCCCACCTCACCCCCAAGATTTCATTGCCTTCTCACAAGAATATTTACTTTGTGAAAGTATCCACAAGAAGAGAGGCTAGAAGTGGTAGTCAAGTGATTGGCTTCATTTTGTACCAAGTCATACACAATTTATTTTTCAGATAACACAAGAAGAACCCCAAACAAGCCCAAAATGCAATATAAGTTGTCAAAAAGCTGACACTCTAAATACCAGAAAATATTAACATCTATTGTCAAGAAAAATACAAAGTATGAATCACTCCATCTCTGTGACACATTTCAAAACTGCTGCACACAGCACAAACTATAGTGTTTGATGCTATCAGGGATAATAGTACTTGAGAGTTCCTCTCTGAGCACCCAGCCTTGCTACTAAAATGGTTCAATTGTCTTGGCTTACACTCTAGAGCTGCAGAAAAAAAATTACAAAGATTTTCTGAGGTCATATTTGCTGAAAATGAAAACTGATAAAAATTAGTGTTAAAAACTTCAATCAGAGGGGGGTGGTTTCATGTGTTTTGTATTACATTCTTGTTGTAAAACAAAAGTTGTGTCTGCATTTAAAATTTTGATTTATTTTCTTGGTACCTTGCAGAATATTTCTAATCTGATATGCCCTTTTTTATCAGTTCAGTTATGTCCTACATAATCCTGTGTTTGAATTCCTTCTCTTGTCAGGTTCCTGATAGGCACATCAGGAATGATTCCTGTGCTCAGCAGCCATGTCAGCCCTAAACAGAGGAGTCAGAAATATGTCAAGGAAGGCTGAAATACAAAAATCTTGCCTGTCTGAAAAGCTTATGAGGAATTGTCCTCCTTTAGCAAGGCCATCACCTTTGATTTTTCTTGCATTGCCCTGGGCTGGGGGGCTCCTGTGCTTTGAGCAGGGGCAGAAACAGCTTCAGGGAGAACTGGAGGGGATGAAAATCTTTCCCAAAGTGGCCCCTTGCAGTCAGCCCTGGTTTTAGTTCCAGGCAGAGCAGGGAGAGACAAATATCCAGAGTGGTTCCTCCTGTGTGCTCTGGAACAGAACAGTTCTGTTTGGCAGTACCAAAGGAAGATTAAAATTAATTGTAAAGATTTGTGTGGGGAAACCACTCTTATTTCCAGAGAAGACTATTCAAAAGAGAAATAAGCACAACACTGGAAGGTTTTAAATTACGTAGGGGAATGGTGGGAGGAAATTTATTTTCTTGAACTCTATCAGGCTTGGTGCTGTGACCACTTCTCTGGGATTTAATTCATTAAAAACAAACAAACAAACAAACAAAAACCCCAACAACAAACAAACACCTCATTTTGGTGGGTGTTTGGTGTTTTTTTATGTGGTGTTTGTGTGTAGGTTTTTGGGGTTTTTTATGGTATTTTTGGTGGATTTTTGTGTTTTGTTTTGTTCTTTTTTGGGGGATTTTTTTTTCAGGGGGGATGTGTTGTTTGGCTTTTTTTTGTTAAAGGAAAAAATATCACAATTTGTTTTACCTCTAGGGAAATTCTGACATAGTAGTAGGGAAAGCACTGTGACACTAATCCTGTCTTTTTTCTATTTATTATTCATATAGAAGAAAGAAATGTAATTTCTGCTGTTAGTTCAGACTTTTACCCTAACTGCAGGTGTACAGTTCCTGCCTCTGTAATGAAAAGTTAGACAGAAGAATCTCTGTGGTTGCAAAATCCCTGTGGTTACTGAAAGTTGAAATGGAGCAGGTAGCAAGAGGGAGGAGGGGGTATAGAACATCATAATGCCTGTTATAAATATATTATCCTATGAAAATAAGACACATTAATTGTAAATCAGAAGAGAGAAGATAGATCCTTACCTGGGTTGCCTGGCATACAGAATGCATCTTTGAGGATGGAAAGGTCATTGTAAAAGCACTTTCAAAATAGAAGGGCAGGGTTTCTGTGTCTCTGGTGTTAACAGCATTAAAAACACACACACAAAAGGTTTCTTTAATTATGCTCTGTTTAGGTTGTTTTCATTATTACAATGTCCCCATTGCCTCCAGCTGTTCATTAAGGAATGCAAATACTGTGCAACTTGTAGTTTGTTCTTTTGACCCTGCACATATAAAGACTCTGAAAAAAGATGGCAAGGAACTGATTCTGTTCTGTTTTACATTTTCACCAAAAGGACTGCATCCCTTTATCCAGTGTCTGATGCCTGTACAGAATTCTAGGAGCCAGGGGACCTCCAAGGGCCATTAGAGACAGAATTACAAAGAGCCCAGCTGAGTGTGCAACTACTACAAAGCCTTTTTTCTTAAACTGGTTAACTTGAAGACATTTGGTGTGGATATAATTAAAGTAGAATGGGAGGCGACACAATTATTTTTTTCTGATTTTAGAAAGAGAGGTTTGATGAGAGATTACTTTTGTCCAGTAAGATCTACTTTAGCTCCTTTCTTTGGTGAAAGAGCAGAGGATGGTGCTGCAATTAAATCCAAAGACATTAAAAGGGCAAATCCCTTTTTTTAGGGAGGAAAAGGCATATTGGATGTGATGGTGCAATACTGTAGAATAACTTCCAAAGACAATTAATGTAAGTACTGCTGCTGGAGAGAGGGGAATGATGTAGGTTGAAAATTATGGTTGAGAATAAGCAGTCTGGAGCAAGGCAGTGCTGAAAGAACATTAAAGTGGCCTGTCTGATTTCTACCATGACTTTATGTTATTTTTGAAACTTCTTTTTGGCAGAAAGCAAGATTGTGCAAAGTGCTGATGATATAAGCAGCATGTTGGATGATACAGCCTGAAAATGAATACACTAAGAAATCTTCAAATCAAATGCAGTTGTGCCCAGGAGGAAACAGTTTGCATCAGAAGTGTTCTGGAGCTTGCTGCTCAGGCTTGGCAGCCCACACTCCCTCTGCTCTGTGTTATCTCATTAACATTATTATTTGGGAGCCAGAGTCAAACACATTGGGTAATAGTTATGGCTACTTGACACAATGTCAGCAAAATGCATTTTTTTAATGTAATTAGAATTTTGACAGGAAAGAGAGGAAGAGGCAGAAAATGAGAAATTAGTTATTTCCTGTACCTCTGTCACTGCACACATTAAACCTCACTGGTACATTTTGCATGATCTCATGGCAGCCCCTTCACAGCTGCCTGATCACTGTCAGATTTAAAGACAGGATGAGCCAAACAAGGGATGATGAGTTAGAAATGTTGCTGGTTAAAACAGTAGACCTTTTAGATTTTCTGAATCACAAGAGATCTGAGACAGAATACTGCATCTTACTGTATACAGAATACTGGACCTAGGGTAGTGAAAATAGAAAATCCCTACATTTTCAGGTACAAATTTGCACTCATTAGCCTGGATTCTCTGTAGAATAACAATGAAACTTTATTATCAAAGGGAAGTCACTGGAAGTTAATTCTTGTAAGGATTTAGGATCATAGTAAAATAAAGTTTGTGTAGTCGTGGTTTTTTCTTTCCTCTTTCAGAAAAAAAGAGGTTATTTTCCCCTTTAAAAGAAAGATTCATTCTTAAAGTCTTTAATATGGAGCTCAGATTTCAGAGGTCAATGATCTCTGCATACAGGCAGACATCTGCTGCCAGACCTCCGTCTGGGACAGATACTGGTGAGGCTAATGTCACTAGGATAAAAATAATAATAAAAAATCTAGGTTTTCCTGGGTCATCTTGGAAGGAGCCATCCATTAAGAAGTGGCATGTCTGCTTATAAGAAGCAAATAATAAATAAGGTTTTCAGCCAAGTATATTTATTCAGCACTACTGGCAGCACTATCTAAATTTTCTCATAGGGTTTTAAAAAAAACAGATAAATGTATTAGTTCTTTCTCTTCTTGGTCTTTCATTTCTTTGTCTTTGCATAATTTGATGAACTGTTGTGCTCAGTTTGGATTGTTATACGATTGCAATTCCAAGTGAAATCAGAATTCCCAAGGGACAAGTGCAAGCGTGTGGTAAGAAGAGTCCTTACCCTGACATGTTTATTTTGTACTTAATCAGAAGTGGGCAAGGAAATGGAAAGCACAGAGGTGATGTTACTTAACAAGGGTCACAGAACAAGTAAGTGGCAGAGCAGAGATTCTCCCAGCAAGATTTCCTGAGCTGATCCAATCATGTGAGGCTGAACTCAGCAGTCTGGGATGTCTCCCTCTGCTTTAGGTCGAGATCTGATAAAACAAAACAAGTTTGGTCAGAGCAAAACACTGACTCAGATTAAATAAATAGGAGTGAATTTCCTCTCTTGGTTTCTCTGTTCCTCCGTTTTTCTTTTTCTTTTTAAGAGTCACATATTGCTTCCAGATATAAAATTGCTGCAATCATATTTTGAGTTCCAAAGTGATTATGATGGGTTACTTCTAATTCTTTTCTGGCACCTCTTTAGATTTGAAGTTATTAATAATAGCCTTATGATACCACTGCCACCTTAGTTTTCTTCTAAGATCACTGAAATTGGTATAAAAGCCTCCCCTGTTTTTTCCTCTCAGGCAAAGGTTATTCCAAATAACAAGTAATATTATAATACACATTTTTGTGTGGTCCTTCCCCAAGTTTGAATCACAAAAAACTCCCACTTAATTTGTGTATTTCATTGGAAGTTGAACCTGAATTTTGATAGCAAGTACTTTGGTCAATACTGCATCTTGCTAACGATCTCAGTGTTGGAGTGTGTGCTTTGTTCCCCGGGCTAATGCTGCAATCAATATGTGTGAACTTGTCCATTATCTGTTTGTACTGTATTATTCAAACTTAAATGCCGGGTTCTCTCCGATAATCTAAACAGAACTCTAACCCTGCACTGTTCAGTAATCTCCTTCTCCTAACTCATGTCACTCTCTTTTAATCAGATAGTCTGATTCACCCTCCTCCTCTGACATTTCCAATCCCTGGCAGCGTGCTATGTTTAGACAGTGTCATGGCATTTTCTGCAGATGACGATAGAAACGTGTGGGTTTTTTGGTGTCTCCTGTTAGCAGATGTGTATGGCTAGATGGTAATCAGGTTAATTAGTACAAAGTGAAATAAATCTCACTCAAAAGCATCATATTCCACTGGAGCTGCTGTTGTGGCAGATAGAGCAGGTAAAGCTTGGGTTGAGAAGCCCCTGGAACGTGGGTTGTGCCGACCTCGAGCATTTCATCTCCCAGCTGACAGCAGCCCAGGCTCCAATCTACCCAACCAAGCTGCTTTCCTGGTTAGTCACAGCTCTTCATACACTGGGAAAAAAACATGCTTAAAGCTGCAGTGACTCAGTCCAGAGAGTTTTGGTTGGAATTGCCCTTTCATGTAGTGGTTTTTCCAAACATATTCATCTGGTCGCTCTCAGTCCAACAAACCTTCATAAAGTATGGATGTAACTAATCAGGTGATGAGTGCAGATTTCTCCTACTTAATAAAGTATTGCAGTATTGAAATGCACTATTCCCTGATTTCTAACACCTTATTCTCCTAAAATAATGTTTTCATAAAAATGAGTGGAAGAGTTGAATAGGTGTCGTGTTTCATTCCAAAGACTAAAAATTGCCCGTACCAGAGTTACTTGTTCAAAGATTGAGCCTGTACTGATGAAAAATACTTGGGGAAAAAAATTATTTTTTCAATGTTCTTACAAGATTTAGTGGTATAATTTATTGTGGTTGATAATATTAATGGTATGAAATGTATGGGGAAAGGAATAAAATTAAGAAATGTACACATTTTAAAGAAACATATCCATTTTGAAAGAATGTACAAGTATTATAAAATGAGTCAGGTTTGGTGTTTGATGAAACATCAAGCATATGGTGACAGTTTCTGCTACTGGTTATTTTATAAAACAGGGAACTGCAGAGAAGCATCTGTTAGCACAGTTTTCAAACAGAGGGACTGGTGTATCTTTTGAGGTATCCTGTATTAGAACAGCACACTCAGAAGGGTCACACTCACTCGCAAAATACTCCATAAAACTTTTTTTTTTTTGGTATAGATTTCACTTCTCACACCAAGAATCATGCATTTTAAATAAGTGGACTCTCCTCTGGGCATGGAGGTTATGGAACGATTCTGTGGAATTGCTGTAAATTGTTATATATATATATATATGTATATATGTATGTATGGTCTGTGTTTGCATGAGATTGCTGTGAGAGAAACAGTAGCTAATGCATGCTCAGGTCAATGGCAATTTATTTTTATAGCCAGAGGTGTTTATATGTGTGTGTGTGGAAGGTAAAGGAAAATACATATTGTGACTGGAAATGGCCATCTACTGCACCACTGTTATCAAGGCATCCTGAAGGCTCTCTGATTTCTCTTAAGCTCCATCTTTTGCCTATTCATTGTGTCTAAGTGTTACTTATTCTTTTTTTTTTTTTTTTTAATTTATTGTTTTCAGTTAGGATGTGAAGCAAATTAGCAGGTATTTGCACGATAGGTAGAACAAAGCATCTGCACAGCTCTATGGAAACCCTCAACAAAATGACTGAAACTTCCCAGCACTGCACTAACATAAGTACATCCAACAGGCATAACTGACAGCTCTATAATTTTACTTTCCAACATAATGTTCTTGGAACTTCGTAAAAATTCAAAATGAGTTCTTGCTAACAAATCCACAATGCTGTATGTAGTTACATTCTCCTCAATTGCCAGGGAGAATTTCCTTTCAAGGTCAATTTAAAAGTAGATGGAAAGAGGGTCAAATATCATTTAATCTTGATAAATGTCACAAAAAAAAGAGAGTAAAATTGTTATTATAAATTGGATAGATACATTTCACGCTGTACTTGGAAATTCTCACTTGTCTCAAGATCAGTGATGTGCAAGTCACTGGGAAATGTGTTGGGGAGTGATTCTCAATGCTGATAGAAGTGTATGAAAACCCACTAATATTTCATAATAGTGGCATAAGGGGGGAATAATTGACTGTATCTTGTCGTGTGGGACTACCTTATAATCTAAGCAGAAATCAAGCTTAATCATATTAATCTATATGAGATGTTTATAAACTGTCAGAAATTAAGTCATAGGAGAATAGTACTACTTCATAAATCAGTACATGAGATCAGTTAAATAAAGTGCTGAGATTTTTGCAGGGGCACATGGAGTGTATTGTGCTCTTTCTTGGCTTGCACCTTCTCTTTTTTTTTATCCCCCTTTTAGGATTTTTCTTCTACGAGTTGAATGTTTAGAAGGAGGAATATATAAAATGCAGAATTTATGAGAGCTTTTGACATTTATGGTACTTTTGATTAACACTTTTATTAGTCTTGTCTGAAAAATAATTCATTATTTCAGCTTTTCTTTGTAGTTCTCTAAAAAGCTGCCATGATCATCAAATAGATCAGGGCATGCAATAAAAGCCATACTGCCAGTAGTAGAACATACTGTCATATAACCATTAAGAC
Organism: Cisticola juncidis; assembly: GCA_013400215.1. NCBI lineage: Eukaryota > Metazoa > Chordata > Aves > Passeriformes > Cisticolidae > Cisticola > Cisticola juncidis. Next base: position 286,385 of record VXBR01009081.1, read on the forward strand.
TGTTCTAAGAGCCAAAATGTTGGAACTAAAAGTATTTTTAATGACTTGAAATTGCTTGAAGTGCTTTCTCAGAGCTGAAGGGTGCTGATTTATTTATCTAGTGTACTTACCTAAATTAATTTGGATAGAACTGCTTTGGTTTTAATCCTCTTACAAGTGAAATTTATGGTAATATTTTTCGATGGCATATTATATAATGTCTGAAGGAAAGAGTTAAATAGAACTGGGCTGAGCATTGTCATTAAATAAGAAAATGTGAACAAACTGTCCAAAAAAGCATTAAGCAGTGCATCTTACCTGGATTACAGTAATAATTTTCAGAAGTGACCTTGCAGGAAATGCAAATGTCAGTGCTATCTTCTCTCAATCTACTTTTAATTAGTGTTTTAGCACAGCAAGCCAGTAACTCAAGTACACAAGCAGCTGTTTCAGGTAATTGTGTATCATATCCAGGTGAATTAATTTATGGTTCCAACTTCCTTTTTCTTTAGCACACTTACTAAGAAGAAGATTTTATGATTTCGGAAAGGGATCTCTTTTCATTTCTCCCCCTTCTGTTCTAGAAAATCGCAGGCCAGTGAAACCTCCCAGTTCTGGTGTCACTCATGACTGTGCCTGATTTATTTTCCTACTTAAATGTGTCAGCATTATGCAATCTCTGCCAAAACAGCAGGACTGGGAACCTGGTTCTGTCTGCAGAAAACCAAGCAGTGTCACAGAGCTGTGGAGGCACGTGGTGCTTTCCCTGCTGTGGGCAATAGTGAGAGGAGTTACTTTGACCTCCTGGTTTTCTTCATTGGTAAAGTTGAGGGGTTTTTTAGATCAAGGAGGATAAAGAGCTGATATATTAAAAAGCCTGTCCCTGGTAGGGAGGCAGTGGTCATTTTTCCTGCAACAGACCTAGTCTTGCAGAGAAAACTGAGACAAGGTGCTTAAGAGGTTGGAGATATATATCCTGCTTACATAAAATTTAACTCACCACCCTGTTAATCACATACTCTGTAGGAAAAGAAAGATTTCCCAGAAAGGCCATATATTTTATTAAACTAACTAATGTATTTCTGAAATAAAAAACCAGGCCAGATTTCAGGGAAACAAGACCTCTCAAAGTCTGAAAAAAGAAATTACAGCCTTCCGGTGAAATAGAGGTTGTAAACAAGTTTGATTAGCATAACATAAATGGTTAGTTTTGGTGAAATTAGCTCCTATGAGCAAAAATGCAGACTAGATAAGGAGTGAGCAGTTTGATGTACTTGGCTGGTTAGCAGCACCACTGGCTCTCAATATTTTCAGTCCTGTGCATCAGGCTCTATCATTTACACCTTTTACCTGTGCACTTTTACTGGTGCCCCCCAACTGCTTGAACAATAAATTTGTGAAATGAATTGAGGAGGTATTGTACTCTGAAAAATACCTCAATTTGCTTTTCTTTTTTTTTTTTCCTCTTTCTTTTTTTTTTTCCTGGGTTATTTTTAAGGTAGATCATTGCAGCAGTGCAGCTTTCAGGGTGAATGGTTGTGCTGGGAAATCTGGCAGAGCAAGATGCTGTGATGCAGGGATGACAAAGGAAGCACCAATCCCCAGCCCAAGAGCTGAGCAGTCAGTGCACAGGGAATTTTAAAGGAGATGCTGTGCTCTAAAGCTGGTATCTTAGCACCATCATTTCTTCCAAATGAAATAATTTACAGTGATTTTTACACAGAAGTACCACCAGCAGATATGGGGTGACATAGCACATGCTGCAGAGGGATATATCCTTTAGCCTCCAAACTAGAATTCAACACTGTCATTAAAATAGATTTTCAAAAGTATCCAAAGGCCCTTAGGGCCTGAATATGTTTGGCAGGGAAGAAGGGAACTGGAGCTCAGGTGCAATAGAACAAAAGTGTCTGTTAGAAAAATCTGAATTAATTTGAGTTAATGGCCTTTCTACCATACTATTTGAAGTATTCAGTGTATCTACTGCTCAGTATAAGAGCTTTTCCATTGAAGACAATAACCTAAAAGGCACTACAAATTATGAGAAGATTTACTGATGCACAACATGATTGTTTGTATCCACTTGAGGGGAAGGAAAGAAAAGAGGGGTAACTATCCTAATACATGGAAGGCAACAGCAAATCTGGAAAGCTTCAGCCCTCAGCCCTTTTCATAGTCACTCTTATTATGTGTAGGCAAGTTGATGGAATAGATTTTAAACCTCTACAAGAAAACTTCATGATTGTACATAATACAGTTCTGTTTGCTGCTTTGGGTTTCTATTCAGTGATTTAGAGGTTGTTGGCATTTGTGGGTTTTGTGGTTATTTTCAATTTAAGGTAGTAGTTAGCAACACTTGGATGCTGGCTAACCTTAACCTTTGTTCTTTATTGTTATGAGTGATCTTTCATTTCCTTTTTTCCCTTGTTGCTGTGAACTCTGCTCTGGTGTGATTTGTACAGTGTGGGGTGTGTGGGAAGCACTGGGCTGTGCTTCCACAGGTGTTCAGCACAGATTCCTCCTTTGCTGCTGCAGGAATTGGCAGATGGAGGTGCCAATAGCCAGAGACAGGGTTGGGACAGGCTCTTCTTCCTTGGGACAAAAAGCCCCCAAGCCCCTGTAGCTGAAGAGGAGGAGCACAAGCTGGCAGCTCTTTCTGAGCAGGAGAAATGCTCCAAAGCCAGGGATGCTCTGGTGGTGAGTGCAGGGGCTCTGCCTCCCACCTGCCTCACAGTGCCTTGCCAGTGATTTTGATCCTGTGAGGAAACGAGGAGCAAAATGCTCCTCTGAGGAAATGAAGAGCAAAATGCTCCTGTGAGGAAATGAGGAATGTTTTCCCTGCAGCACCTCAGCTTTCCACTTCCCAGGGTGCAGGGTGTGACCCTGAGGGCAGAGCACAGCAAGCATCACCTGCTGTGTAACTTTGAACAAACTCCTCTGGTGACACAAGTGTCTTGTTTGGATTATAAAAGCAGATGCGAGAGCAAAACAACCTAAATATTTACTATTTAATCAAAGGTGAATGCTAGTCCATCTATAAGAAACAATTTAATTTAATCTGTCATAAAATCCTATCTTTTATGGCATTTCTGTTTCCTTGGTGTTGCTTTTCAGTTAGAGGCTCCCATCCATTAATTTGCCTGAGGGAGGAGGGACTCAGTTCCTTCATAGGATACAAACTGATATGTTTACAAGTATTCTCTGCAATGTACATATCCACACACGAAATTCATTAATATTTCTGACTTCCTCTTGCATTTGTAACACCAGTTGTTCTCAACCTTTAAACTTGCCATAAGCTTTTTATGTATTTAATTCCATTCAGAATTTAAAAAATATTTGACGTAGCTGTTGAACCCATTATTGTCCTCATTTCCAAAAAAATCACTTTAATCATAGCCTGTTCACTTTTAAGAAAAGGTTCACTTTTAAGAAAAGGTTCACTTTAAAGGAATAAGGTTGTTATAACCTAAGTTTATGTGCATTTTTCCCAGCATGCTACCTCCTGACTTAACATTCAATACCAACTGCAACTGTAATTATCCTGTAAGATCTTCAGATAGCAGGAACACTTAAAAGTTTCTCACAATTCTGAATTTTAAGTTTTACTAACTACTGTACGTTGTCAACAAAATGAGTAGTGCACTTCTTGATTTATTAATAGCAGGGAAATAATTTTTATAAAGGAGAATTACCCATCTAGTGGGTCTTCAGTAACTCCTTTGGTCTGAAGGAGCTCACTCCTTCAAAAGAAATGGCCAAGAGCTGTTTGGGTGGTTTTTTACTGTGAGATTTTGTGAAAAATTTCTTAAAGGAAAGATACATCTTAATGCATAAATTTTGTAGAATGACTGACGAAGTTGAAACTTCATTTCAAAAAGCGCTGGGGTTTGTTTAACTCTGTATTTTTAGTATCCAGAGTTACTGAACCAGACTTTACTTAATTAATAACTATAGGATGTGAGGCAGTTCCAGTGCTGCTTTTTCTATTAACTTGCAATTTCCTCTAGGAAATGAATAAACTGGGGGTTGTAGGGGAGGGGGAGGCAGGGCTGCTGAGAATAAACGTGGCACCACCGCACATCGCCAAATTCATTTGAACCAGTTAAAAACCATGGGTTATAAATTGAGTGAGTCCAATCCTGCAGCTCGTGGAACACGTTTTGTAGGAAGAACAAAAGCAGGATTTCCAAGATGAGTAAGGACTGAGATTAGAAAAGGCAAGAGATCGTTTGTAAATGTTTATTGAAAGAGTACTCCCATATTAAAATTCATTTACCAAGTGTTTATCACTATCAAAGCCACATGTACAGACAATGTTGAGACATGTTGCCAATATAATTCACTTTTTTTCAATGTAAACCCTATTGTTTTCATTGAATTTGTGTTTTGTCACTGAAAGCAGCATCTGGAATGCTCTAGCTGATAACAATTTTATAAGGCTTGGGTTAGACAATGGTTACCTTTGTTTAAAACTGAAAATTTACCAGGGAAGTGTAAAACAGCTGAAGCCTGTGGCTATTTCCTGAAAGTTGTGTTAGATCTGGAGGGACTGAACCTTTCCAAACATTTTCCACATGGCTGAAGAAGGACAATACTAGTACTTGGTGCTATTTAATGAGTAACTTACTCATAGTTTTACCCATTAAATTCGGGATACTGATGTTTTTATTCTGTGTTTTGAATGCTCTAAATTCAGGAGGCTATGACTTATTTATAGGGAGGTTTTGTAGTTAAGTTGTTCAATTGATTGTAGGGACTCTTAATTGAAATATCTTGTTTTCAATTGTTATCCATTAAGAATATCTCTGAAGAACAATGTTATGTATGTTGACACCCCAAACACTTTAAAATTTCCTGGTTTTTTTCAAATGAAATATTTCAGGACATATATTTCTTCGTAATGTTGGTAATTTTCAGCATATTTGAATAGAAAAGAACCATACTTCTGTCATATATAAACATCTACTGAATGTGTACAGTGAGTTTGCCACAAGTACTACTTATTGTCTGTATTTATAGTCCATATTCAGTAAATATGATTGTTGAAACCAAAGGAATTAGGCAGCTATCAGAAAGAAGACTTATGACTGTACTAATCTCACATTTGCTGCAGTAGTTCATTGAATGCTGGGGCAGTTCTGTTCTGAAAACCCCCACCTACAAAATAAAGAGTTTTTATTATCTGTATGTAAACACAGGGCAGTAAGAATCTTCTGTGGTATAAACCAGAGGGTGAGTCTCAGTGCAGTTTCTCATTTAACTTGTGCTCTTTGAGGGATCATCCCCATTTTTTGTTATTAGACTCTTGTGGTCAGTGCCTGGATTTATAACATCAGTGTGTGGATATCACTTTAACACATTTATCTTTTGTTTAATTTAGGCTGTGTGTAAGTATCTACTCATGTACCTGAAATTATTCCTTGTTCTTGATTAACATGTGCTCGTGAGTTCATCTGAGTGTGTCTTGTTATTAAGCTTCTTTATTAAACTCACCTTTTAATTTCCTGAGTTAATTAAAGATTTCTGTTATTTTTACAATCTCCTTGGCTGTGTGATGGCAAGTGTAGTATGTTTTACTCATTTGGTTTCTTGTAATTTATCATGCTGTCAACAGAACTGTTGAACTTTTACTTTCTGTTTAGGTGTTAGTAATGAGTGACTGAAACAAATGATGTTATAATAGCTAACATGTATTTGTAAATGATATCAAAGTGCTGTCTTTATTTCAAGCTGAGCATAGGCATTGAAAGAAAAGTGACATTCCATCATTAAGTTCTTTGTGAAGAATATAGTACAATAGTGTTGGTTTGAATTTAATTTTCCTTAGTTCTAAAGAGCTAACTTCATTTTTTTTTACATCTGTTCTTCTTGTAATAGGTAATTACATCTATTTTCTTTTACATCATACTTCTGTGTTCTGTTTTTATTGTGGACTAGTGGAAGAGCATCCCTTACTCCCAGATTTTTGGGCTGTGTGATGCAGCTTCTTAAAACTTTTGGATTTTTGGAAATTTTAGAGAAATCATTGTAACCAAATATAGACAAGAAATTATACAATCTTTTAGCCCTCATTCCTCAAAATGTAAAAAAAAAAAAAAAAAAAAGAAAAATAATTTAAGCATGTAAAAATCTTTCCCAAATCATTATGTGTTGCAGAGGTGTTGATGGTGAAGGTGCTGGATGCCTGAGTGCACTGGAATTTACAGAACCTTGGTACCAAAACCCAAGGAACTAGAAATACCTGCTGTGTAAAATCCCTCTTATTTAACAAATGCAACCCAGACAGAAAAAATGGTGAATTTCTAATAAAAATTATAAATGAAATGATAAAATCTGAGAATTTTACAGGTTTCTATTTTTCAGCCTAGTCCTGTGCCAGGTACTCTGAGATGACCCTGCTTGGGCAGGACCTCACTGCGGTCCCTTCCAACTTGGCCCATTCTGTGATCATGCAGTTAAATTAACAGAAAGTGGCTTTATATTCAAAGTGGCTATATATTATATATTAAAAAAAAAACTTCTCTCTAAGAGGAAAAATTTCAGATTTCTAAATGACTTCTTTTTCCTAAATGTGTAATGCCTTTAAAGTGGGTAATTTTGTGATGTCAGTTCTGTGCTTCCTTCAGTAAGACTTGCATAAGCTGTGACATTCAGGAATAATGTGGCCTTCCTCAAGTGATATTCCTTGAAGGTTTTCATCTTTTCTATGTGTGTGAGCAAGAGTTTGGGAGGACTTGCATTACTCACAAATGAGCAATATATGAGTTATGGATCACACCAAACAATCATCAATAAAAGCTCTGTAGATCACATTGACATACATTATGCATATGGTACATGTTTCACAGCAGAAAAAAAAATGGAAATTAGAGACTGTGATATGGGTTTACTTCTCATATTCTTAGATTATAAAGCTAATTCCTTCATTTGTATCAGCTTAAATATAAATACATGAAGCAGGTGTTGTATATCTTAGTGGAATATTGTGAAACTCCCAATTTAGGTTAAAAACCTTTTAATTTCCAGCTCCCAGGGCCATTAGGTAGGAGGCCCAAAAAGCCCAGAAGTGCTCACTGGTGCTAAGTGAAATATGAAATGTATATACCATGAGCTTTTAGATGGGTTCCAGATCTTTAAAACTGAGAAGTGCCGTGACATTTAGAGCTGGGAAAAACTGCTCCAAAACATGTTTAGATATTTCTAAAATCAGTCTATGTCTCCCAACAAGAGGTTTATTTTGTCCTACAAGTGTGGAGCAGGTGAAGAGAGGTGGATTATATCTGACACAACAGCTGTGGTGATGGTCTGTGTGGGATACAGGAGAGCATTAATTCAATCATCTGCATGCACATGGTAACGGGGAGGAAAGACGTTATAGATGCAATATTGAAGAGCTCTGGTAACATGTTTTTAGATGATTTGATGAGTTTACTTTCAGAAGAATCTGGAAAATTGCGAAGACAAGATGTCTCATGTTACACAAGCTGTTGCAATCAATATGAAATGGATGTGCTATAACAAATCTGGATCTTGAGGGAGATCACTGAGTCAGAGAAACACAGGACTGCAGAAAGAGGTTAGATCTCTGATTTGTGGCTCTGCTTTCTCCCTTCATAAACTTTTGTTTTCAACCTTTGGTGATTAGCAGAGTCATTTTATGTCCTTATTTTCTTTTCAACTCCTAATGATGCTTCTCAGCTCCTAAAAACCATATAATAGGGACCTAATTACATACAAGTGCTGTTCAAAAAACAGTTCTATCAATTGGAGAATTACAGCCAAAATAAATTTCTCTGGACATGTGAATCACAATGATCCCTTGCTGAAGTGTTGGTGGAAAGCATAAAACACATCACTGAAATATTGGGGTTAAATGAAAATGGGTATCTGCCTCTAAAGTCATGTGTGCCAAGTTCTGTGGATTCTGCCATGCATCCTGCTCCACCTGCTGTGGAAAAGCAGCCACTTCCTGTGCTTTGTGCAAATGGTCCAGGATTTGTGGTCATCACACCAAATCTTTGTAGGTGTGGATTACCAGCAGTGTTGGTAATACCTGTAATTTATAGTAAGGTACTGAACAGAAGGGGGAAGGATGAGAAATAGATATGATGGCAGGAGTGGAAGTGCCTCAGAGTAGCTGTAATCCCTTCCATGTGATTGAGTGGCACCCTTGATGGGCTTCTGTGTGGTAAAAATGAATAATGCCTCCTGACACACGTCAGGGAGTTATCTGCTTGTAAGAACAGAGAAGATGGTTTCCTTTTGTGTCAGAAATTGCTCCTAAGCAGGGACAATAACAGTGTCTGTCTCTGTCATGGCTGTGAGCAGCCCATAAGAAAACAGCTACAGGGTGTGCATCAAGGCTTGGTGAGCAGATGTGGTCCTAACAGCAGCTGGGAATGGGATAGATATAAATATAGAGTGCTTTAAGTATATGATGCCAAATATATTATAAGAAAAAAGGATACCTTTATGGCACTGGCACATGAAGTGTCCATGAGAGATTTATTAGGGAGCTTGGTTACCCTTCCTGAAGCTGGTGAGAAACTCCTGTGATCACTGCAGAGTGTACAGAGTGCTGCAGTATAAAGTCAGGGAGATGTGAGCTTTGAACACAGTCTTAAAGAAGACTAATATTTGTTTAAAAAATCAAAAATAGGGAAGAATTTTCTAGTGACCATTGGTGTTCTGGAAGACCAGGATCTTGGGAAATACGCAGACTAATGTGTTCTTTCTGTGTTTTCTGTTTTTCTGTGTGAATGTGTTTTCACCCCCCTATTTTCTTATCTGCAGAAGTAATTTTGTTTTTAAAGACTGGCTCTCATGACTTTCATCATAGGAAATGTATGGTCTCTATCCTGGCTTCTTACAGCTCTGGAATGCACAACTCTTAGCACTGCTAAAGCACCTGACACCTCCTGGGAGCAACAGACACCTGCAATTTTTAAAGCTTTCTCATAATAACAATGACTCAATTAGAGAGAATCCAGTGATCTGCAATCTAGGCTGTGAGTCACTTGTCTTTTTCCAATTACTTTCTGTATACTGAGAGAAGTCAAATATTTACAGCAGAGCTAAGAGGTAGCAGGAGGCCCTTGCCAGCCTTTGCTACCTCACAAGAAATGCCTGAGCCCTGTTGTTGAGCAAGAGTTTGTTTACAGATGGTTAATTAGGGACCTAACTGAATCTTTAGAAGGACAGATGCAAGTTGATTAACATCTATATCATCTACATGAGTAGCCTTTAATAAGAAGGCTCTTACAGGAAAAAAATAAAGTGATATATCCAATTAAAATCTTCAGCTTGCTCAGCAGTTCACAGAAAATTAGGAAACTCTAATGAACAAAAGCAGGCAAGCTGGAGGAAAATTATAACTACACAAAGAGGCCTTTCATGTGAACATAAAAAATGTTTTAAATATATAAAGGAAATATAAAAATAAACCTCAACATTATAAAGATTGAATGGGTGAAATATTAATGATCCAAATTAAGTCTATCATTATGTATATGTTCAGATACTTTTCATTACTGAAGATTGCTCAAAGATAATTTTTTCTCAAGTGAAGAAAAATATTAATCTGTGTTTTAAATTACATTACTTATGGTAAATTCATAGAAGTTTGAATAAGGACAAAACCAATTGGAATGTGAAGGGCAAAGATTGCTTGAGCAAAGAGTGTTAGCTGATAAACAGACCAAAAAAGATAGTGTTTGGAATTGCAAATTTCTACACTAGGTGATTCTGCAAAAACAAGGACTTTACAACAATCAGAACTGGAAGTCATCCAGAAATGTCACAGCAGAAAATCAGGGACAAGGAAACTGGAGAGTAGAAACCATTCTGGCAATTTATGATCAAAGAGAGCTAAAAGACATCTATTAAATTCCTAAATGTATTGATGGCTCTAGAACCTTTTAGTGAAACTTGTTTCAATAGACATTTGGGGAATTATGAGAAATTGCTCTGTCTGGGACTGTGGAGGCTTTCATGAAGATTTTTCATTCAAGGTCCTTGATGTAACTTTTATTATGCTTAAAGTTTTCCTCCAGCATCATATTCCAGAGTTTTCTGATAGTGAAATAATGACATGATTTTGTGCAGGTAGCCCACCTGCACATATGTACAATTCCATATGTTTGGGGAAAGTCACCTTAAGTCAATGTGGCCTTGAATGGAGCTTGCTCAGTGAAGCTGGGAAGGAGGAAAGTTGGAATTCTTGCATGTTGTGATCCCTTGAGTGCCCTGTGCAGAGGATTTGGCTTTGGCCACGTCAGGCCCAGCCATCCATGATTCCTCCTCCATGGGGAAAGCACAACCTACTTAACAGACATGGAATCTTTTAAGATGTTCTGGGTATCCATAGGTAGCTGCCAGTGAGAAGACAGCCTGTGTGTTCTCTGGACCCTTCCTGTAACCAGAGTATTTAACTACAGCCCTTCCCTCTGTGGGCATTGCTCCCCCAGACCTGTGCCATGACTTTATTGCATTCTCTGTGTTCTGTCCCACACAGCCACATCCAAATTGTAGCTCTATCTCCATAAAGCATGCCTGCCTTGTCTGTGACCTTTTTCCAGAATATCTTATGCCACACACTGCTCACACTTAAAATCTTTTATAAATATTTTTAATTTAATTATTATTTCAGCACACCATTGCAAGAGAAGAAATCACCACAACTAGAGCTCCTTGGCTGTCTCTTTAGTTGTGCTTTTTTGTTTAGTGCTTTCCTGCTCTGGTGTGTTATAATAGATGCCAGTGGCACACACTGTCCCATACTTCTGTATATTCTTATGGAAATCTAATTGTGCTCTGATTGCATCGCTCTATTTTAAAACAGATTTGTTTTACAATAATGAAAAGCAGGAGTCCTTAATGTTACCTGAGTCAAGGCCAAGTTTTAAATTCAATTGTAAGCCCTGGATGGAACTGGTATTAGGAGGAATATGTAGTTGCCACACATCTCAAAGGTAACTGAGAAGTTCCTGAAATATTTGGGTGAAATTGTCCTAATTGAACAGAAAAACAATATAAAAGTTAAAGGGGACTATGAGCACGTGGCAATAAGTTGAGGATGAAAAAGGCTTTGTAATTTTAATAGTAAGAATCAGAAGTTGTGACCATACCTGTCTTGAAATATATATGTCTATATTTTGAAATATTAGTATCATTTTATTCTTTATAAGGACTTCTCTGTAAAAGGAGACAGAAAGGCCTCAGACAAAGAATATTCACAGTGTCCACATGGTACATTCATTCTGTAAAAAAATTCCTTCAAAATCCAAAGTTCTTTGCATAGCCTTGAGTACAGTTTTCCCTTCCCTGTGTTATAAGAGGCCAGCTCCACATCTTACCCTCTCTTTGCAGTTTGCTCTGTCCCCACCTGTGGATGCTGAAAGGCAGCAGGGGCAGAGGGGGCTGAAATACCCAGCACAGGTGTGGGACCCCACCTGCCCCTGCCACTGGCACTGCCCACCCAGCAGTGCCATCCGTGCCCTCCCTGGGGATGCCTCAGAGCCAGGGATCCTGCAGGATCAGCCCCACTGTCCTCACTGCAGCTGGGACCCAAATTTCACTTTTATTAAAACACAGAGCAGCAGTCTGAGTCTGGTGCTCGTGGCGCGGCATCGCGAGATGCCTGCGGGGTGACGCACGGGCCACACAGAGCCTGCTGAGGATGAAGAATGGATTCATTGCTGAGGAGGCTGGGGCTGGCATTTAGGAGCCACTGCTGGGTTTGTGCTGCTGATCTAACCACAGGAATTAGCAGTGGGTTCCTGTTTTTCGCTGTTGCTGAACAGGGAGACGCTGATTTGAGTGGCTGCCCACAGGAGGGGGGAAATGAGAGAGACAGGAGTTTAGTGCTGAATGGGTACAGTGTGTGTCATTTTCTGGATGGCTGGGACTGGGATACAGTCTCTTCTGACCTACAGAAACCCTGTCTTGTGGTTACTCTTGAAAGCAAATAACCAGAAAGAAAATGTGTGCAGTTGAAAACTTGCTGTGGGATGCAGCCTCAGTGCTGAGTGCTGTAGTTACAGCCAGGGTAATAAAGAAGGGTTTGTTTGGAATATTTTACAAACCTTGGTTTCTATAGTAACAATCATCATGAAGACTTTCAGCTTCAGAAATAACATCTGCTTGGTGACTGATCTCAAATCTCAACCCTTGCTGAAGTAAATAAGTTCCTGCTCCTTCTGCTTATTGTTTGCCAGTGGCATTTGATGCAGAGCATTTAATTCCATAGGACTGGGAAAGGTGTTGGGAAGGGGTGGGAAAAGGGAAGAGGAATAAAAAAATAATGGTAAAATGTGTTATCTGCTGCTTTATCCTTCAGTCATTGCTAAAATAAATCAGAGTTTACATAGAGACCAAAAGTAAATGTGTTACACTGTTCTGTTGACTGATGTACAGGACAAACATTACTCTGCTTTAGTCTTGTCAGTGATTTAAACTTCATGCATAAACTTAGGGGAAGAAAAACCATTTGGTTAGATATGAAAAATATATGGACAGAATACAAATCTTAATGGAATGCAGGGCTCTGAAGGAAACTCCAATGAAAAGCTCACAAATTTGTGAATTTTCAAGGAAACTCTTTCAAAAAGGTGGTCAGTCTGCTGTGAAAATATATTTCTTTTGAAGATAAGACTCTAAAATCATCATCACTGCTGATAAATTTTGCAATCTAAAATTTGAAGTGAGGACATGTTGTAAAGCAAGATAAATACTTTCATGCCATAAGGATTTGGACTATAGAATTTAATGTGAACCATGATTTTTGGTGGTGGTGACTGAGTACCACCTTAATGAAGAGAAAAATAAATATGTGACATAATTAGAAGTTCTGCTGTGCCATAGGAAATAAGACTGGAACAGAAGGGTAAGTTGAGCTGGGCTATATTTCCATACACTCATTTTTAGTTAGCAATGCACACGAGCAAGCTTGGAATATGGGGGCAAAAAACCCTGAAACAAACAAACAAAAAAAAAAAGCCAACAAGAAAAAAAACCAAAAAACCCCAATGACAACAACAAAAAAACCAAAACCATCCACAAAAAAAAAAAAAACCCGAAAAACCAACAAAGCAAAACCAAAAAAAATTTAAAACCCCCCCACAAAACTCCCCCAAAAAGACTCACTTTAAGTGTGATTCAGCAAATACTTCATACTATAGATCTATATTGGTGTAGTAAAAATTATACAGGTTTTGTAGTATTTTAAAGGAGCAGTCTTTTTTCATCTCTTTTACAGTAAAAATCTGTCCCTTTAAAAAAAAAAAGTATTCCATCAGATCTGTTGAGCTAACATGAGTAACAAGATTAAATAGTTTCATTCATGCAAGTAATCATGTTTGCTTTAATGCAAAGTTTCTCCGAGCACTAATTCTCATGTGTCTAATTATTTGTCAAATTAGATCCTGTAGCTTCCATGTTTTTGGTGCATTTTCAGTGATATTCTGAATATGAGCACAGTAAGTACTAACCATCTTGATGGGGAGCATCTTGGAAGGCAGCATTAAGTGATAATACTTTATTTGCAGGATTTTTTCAAGGACACTATTAATAAATGAATAACACAGTGTCAGATTTGCAGCCGGTGTAAATCAAAATAGTTCTGCTGCTACTTGAGTGCTGTGTTGATTTAAGTAGCTGGTAGTTAGGATTTGAATGATTTCATGAGATTAGAGTGAAAAACGTCTCAGTTATGTTTTCACACTGGTGAATGGTCAGAGCAGGTGATGGAGTCCTCAAGAGAGGAGGGGGAGGCACATCCTGCAACACCTTGGCCAGCTCTGGTTTGTGCTTTCACTCTCCTGCCACTGCCCTCTCCCTTTCCCCTCGCTGGCAGCAAGCACTGCCAGAGCAGTTTAACACAAGCTGCTGCCACCACCATACAGCTCAGCAAAACCAGGCTCCCTTTGCTGCCATCTCACACCTTTCCCTTGGTAAAAATCTTTTATTTAACACTGCTCTTCCTGCTGCCCGAGCAGCCACGATCAGATCCACAATGTTCACGTGAAGTTACTGAGATAAAAACTTCTCCAGACTTCTAAATCTTAAACAGGGATCATTTGTTTCAGAATGGTTCTGGCTCTGGTGTGCACACTTTACAGCTGTCCTTGGGCCACGGTGAGGACAATGAAAATAAAAGCTATGTCATACTTTCAGACATTTGTTTGTGTCCTCCCTCCATTCCCTAGTCTGTGATCTGTGTAAGTTGTCATGATAGAAAGTAATTTGTTATTCTGGTGCCATTAAGATTTTTTTCCTGCATTAAGAATATTGCCAAGTTTGCACTTTAATCCCTTCTGCTGACAGCTAGTTTTCACAATGTCTTGATTTAGTTCCCTTTTTTATTATTACAGTTCCAGGTAGAAATGTTGGAATTTATCATTCTCTAGGCATCCTGCATGTGGCCAGGAGGTTAAAAAAGAACTAGAAAAGGCAGTGCTGAGGAAAAGTTCACTAACACTGTATTTTGGATGACATACAGGGTACTATATTTTCTTTCCAATTTTGCAAGAAATGCAAAATACAGCATAATCCTTTCAGGACACTTGCCTTTCCTAACCCTCACGTCTGGCATAGATCTCCTAAATGATGATCAAACCTTATCTTTTATGACTCCAGGGCACTGCAGAGCTACAGGAATAAGCTCTCTGCAGTCACAAAAGGTAACTGTTGGTCAGAACTTCTGCCTTCTGTCTCAGTGTCATTGTCACAATGACAGACTGAAACTTTATCATGCCCCCCTGAGCAAAGGACAGCCCCTCTGGGCTCCTCCTGGACCTTTCAAAAGCCTTCAGTGGGTTCAGTTTGTTTGTTCCCCATGAAAGCAGCCTGTACTGAGCTCACACTTAGCCCTGCCTGTTACCACAGCCACACTGCCAGCCTGCAGGTGAGGCAGAATTTAAATTGTGCCCTGTACTTTGTATTTCCCAGCCCTGGAAAGTTAGTGGTGGCTCTGAGGTGTTCTCATCCACAGGCAGTCTAAGGTAAGATTAACCCATGGTGACATATGGGAGTGACTCTCTGGTCTCAAGTGATCAGCCCAAGCCCAAACAGTGATGGAATGTCAGTCATTCATCCCCAGGGAAATGAGTTTTCATAGATGAGTCTTCAAGGCTGAATTGTAAAGGAATAATAGAATTCTCTGCTTCTCATTTCTAATCCTTGGAGATCCAGCAGGTTTGCCCGTCTGGGAAACAAATGCCCATTAGCATCACTTCAGTGCACAGCCCCACTCTGACTTACAGGATGGCAGTCAGGAGAATTTCCAGGAAGGTACCTGGGGATCCATGATTCCCGGTATATGCCACAGACACTGAGTCTCAGGTGCTTTTCCCAACAGGATCTACCTGGATGCTGCCAAGAGAAATTTCTTCTCACAAGCTGGACGCTGTCACTGCCAGCCTTTAATCAGACTCATGGAGCTTAATAGGGGAATATTCTGGAAGCTCTGGGGGATATCTCTGGCAGTAATCCAGTACAACTTCTACACACACCAGCCGCTCCAAGTTATGTTCAATATTTTCCATATTAACCTGGAATTACCCTCATTAATGGGCAAGATGTAATAGTAAAGTAAAACCAAGTTTATTTAACAGTATGAAGACACAGGGAACTGCAGACATGGACACACAGGTGAAGAAATCCAATGTTCCTTGCAGCTACCTGATGTTTTAACTTAGCTTCAATGACTTGTGCTCTGTTCAGCCTTGTGAAAATCAAGAAAATTCCAGGATGGTGCACACTGATGTCACAGCTCAGGAAAAGCAACTCTAGACAGGAGAACAAAAGTTGACCAGCAAACTTGATAAGGAGTTCTTTCTGGAAACCCCATTGAAAATAAATGCATCTGCAGGTGTTTCTCATAGCTTGGTGTTAATAAATCAGTTTTAATCAGAATGTCAATTCATAACTCTCTTACTTATGAAGTGCTCCATGTCATAGTATTAGGTTTTGAAATTAAGTCCCTTACTAGATTAACTGAGAGTAACTTGCAAATACACATAGTCCTTATAATACAAATATGACTTTACTGAGCATAAACACTTTAAGACTAATATATAAATTTCATATCAGTACAGAACTAACAACCATATTCTACTCAGAAAAGACTGCATGAAAGAATGCAGTCTGTCATTGTTAGAGCTGAGATGGAGAAGCAAGACAATAAATCAAAGGATAACAATGCAGTTTGTGCACTGGGGCCATAATAACAGCTTGGTGATCATAATGTATTCTATTTATTGTTCATTTCCACTGTTTTTCTTATGGAAAATAATGTTCCAGTATAGTCTGAGATTTCCATTTCTATTTTGAAACAAGGAAATTAATGATTTGTGCTCTGCAAAAACAGTGGGGCAGAATTACAATGGAAAGATAATTTGCTGTTAAAAAAGTAATGAGAAATGTTAGTGTAATTTAGGTTGGTTGCATTTAATTATCAATAAACCCATTGATCTCAGCTTTATTAGACATGATAGAGGTTTTCAGGGAAAACTTGTTCATTTTGAAGGGCTAGTAGGGTTGGTGGAGTCCTCCCAGTAAATTGGTGCAGCTGGATGTCTTGAGCACAGAAGCAAGGTGGTTACCTCGAGCCTCTTCCAGTACAGGTAGAAGAATTATAAAATACAACAAAAAGTTCATCAGCTTCTGCTGTTGGTAATGTGGTTATGTACCTCCCATAGGTTAGTGAGACCTCATTAGCCAAAACTGGAAATCACTTAGAAATCCTCAGGCAAAAGAAGGGGCAGTGCAGAAACTCAGAGTGCTGAGGACACTCTGGGCCATTCTTGCAGGTTTAAATGAGGTGAAGCTTTCCAGTCACTAATTGCCAGAGAGGAACTTTGTGTGATGTATTAAATGGAAGTCTTCAGTAGATGCTCAGCATTTTTGTAAAGCCCTGGAGTCATATGAAGAGCTGATGTTTCCTCTGCCAGCCTCAAGCAATGTTCAGTACCCCAGTCTTGTTTATTTATTCTGTTTCTGTATTTCCTGAAGTATATTTCTCCCTCACACAAATGATATTATGTGAAAGCTTTTTCTTTTTCTTATTTGCCTTTTTTTTTGTGTGTGTGTGTTGCACTATCACCAAAGCTCATTACTCTTTGAATAAATCTGTGGAGAAAATTGTCAAAACTTGTGGGTGGATGGGAAGCTCATACTCCAAAGTATGTTAATGAGCATTAGTTCATTAGTTCACCCAACTCTCAGAATAGCAATGTGGTGTAGCACTGTCAGTCTGCAGAGCCAGCAGTGCTTTGTTCCTGCCTGAGGCTTTGCCCAGCTCCAGCACTCTGGAAGTGCCAGGTTCTCCCTGGGGCTGCAGCAGGTCCTGTGAAGGTGGTGGGATCTGCTGGAGGAGGAGACAGGGCTGCTTCTTCCCTCTGACAACTGCTGGGTTTGATTCTCCTGGTGAATAACCATGGAGGGAATCAGGTGGAGGCAGGATGGAGGATGTCTATAGGTGGGACTCTGCCATCTCCATCTCCTGGCAGGATAGCTGCACAAGGCAGCAGTTTCTTCCAGTGGGGCTTCCTCAGGAAAATGGCCAAAAATCCCCAGCCAAATGACATCAGTGGAATTCTGTGATTATGTATTTTCTTTTCTTCCTTAGCACTACCCAGAACTCTGCCTTTCCTACACTGAAAATGGTCAGAACAATCCCAGCATTTGACACTTCTTCTTTAATTAGAGGTCAGAGAGCTTCACCTCAAACATGCATTTGGTAAAAGCAGAGCAGGGTAACCAGGGTTCATCCTCTTACCAGAAAAAACAGAGTTAATCTCTGCTTTCAACTGTGTTTTAAAAGGAAGTGGCCACAACTGCAATGTAGAAACCTGATGGGATAAGGATGTTTAAGGAACAGCTACCTTGATCAAGCTCTACATCCAGGGCAGCTGCAGGAATGCCAGTGAATCCTGAGCGGGCATTGAAGGGACCACAATGTGCCTGGCATGTAGAGACAACTTTCAAATCTTGGGAAAATTTTGATAGTAAGACTAAGAGGTTTCGAAGGCTTTTGATTTGCATGTAGGCATCTTAATTTGACCAAAATCCAACCTGGGTATTCAAGTGCATTTTGGCATCTGAGACTTGTGTATGCCAAATAAATCAAGTAACTCAGAAAATAACCAAAGAATTTAGGAAAAGCACCAGAGGCTGAGAGCAAATGAAGATGTGAATACTTGTAATATAACAGCCTGAATTTTATGTTTCCTCCTTTTCTGCATCTCTTACCTCTTCAAAGTATACAGTTAGTTTTGGTTTTGGTTTTATTTTTTTTCATTTTTTCCCCTCTTCTGAAGTCTTGCACATTAAAAATCCAGACAAGTGGCTGTTTACATTCTAAGTGTGGTCCTAATCCTGCTGCAACAACAAATCTGATTGTTTATATGCCAAGTTATCTAGCTTAGTTGATGTGGAATTCACCAGATTAATGCTGTTTTAATAATATGATTAAGAATTAAGTTTAAATAGACATAATTAATTAGTACAATAAAAAGTATAATTCAGGCTGTTTTGTAAGAAGAACGGAAGTTTTATTTATAATGAATTCTTAAAAGTACTACTAAGACCATTTTACTTAGGAAACATTACAGTGATTAATGCATAGCTGTTTGCATTTTAATACTTGATTTATGTATCAGATCTGTATTTGTGCACACTGTCAAACTTTATTCTGTTCTTGTCAAAATACTTATTACTTCTGACAGGTGTAACATGCTCACATTAATCCTTAATTCCTTGATTCAATTTTCTAATTGCTTTTTTGGCATGAGTTTGGAGCCATTTAGTCTTATGTGAAGTATTTGTCTTATGGTATAATAATGCACTTTTAAAAATTGGATGCACCTAACTTCCAGTGTGGAAGAAAATATATAGAGGGACATTACTTAGTACTGAAAATCAAAAGTTTTATAGCACTTCTGAGAGGCACCACTTCTTGGAATACAGATAGAACCAAAACACTTTATACTTTTCATCTTCCCCTATTCACAATATTAAATATTTGCATAGATAGAAATTGGTGCTGAAGTTTCAGTGCATTTTGGCCAAGGAGGTGCTGAACACTTGGAGCAACTCCATGAACATTCCCTGAGTCATTGTTCTCCTGCTCTTCTCACCTCTTCAGGCCACTGCACCCTGCTCCCATCCCACCCACCCAGGGGGACACAATCCACTTCTCTTGCTCTGCACTCTTTAAGCTGATCAACTCCTTTATTCCCAGACAAATATAACAATGCAGGATTTGCAGGGAGTTTCAATACTTAAATAAATATACTCACTTCTTCTGCTGTTTTCTTTTGTAAATCATGAACATGGCATACACTGTCATGTGTTTTTCTGCCAGAAATGGTAATATTGTCATCTGTCCTGTGAAGGAAAAGAAAAAGTCAGCCCAAATCTATTTCTTACAGAAACAGATCCAAAAGAATCTTCCCAAAGCTTGGTGTTTCCTCATAAACTCATTAGGCTGCTGAACTTTGGCTTTTTAGGATTTCAGAAAAAGATTGGGAGAGCGTAGAACCTTTTCTCTAATAAAAACCTAGGAACCCATGAAGATGACTCCTGATACTTATTTTCTGTGAATAAATGCATGAATACACACTTCAACTGTGGATAAAACTTTATCTATTTTTATTATTGCCTGATTTAATCCCTACCCTCTCCACTTATTTCTCCTTTCTTTATACTCTGAGTTACTCTTTTTTGTCCCTGTCAATAATAGTGTCTTCTTTGATCCTTTCATTCCTTCATAATTTTCTGCCACTTTCTTTTTCACCTTCTCAGCTGACATACCTCTTTCTGTCATGTGTGTGTGAAAAAGGGAATATAGGAATAAAAGTTTATCAAAGAAGTGTTTGTTTATTATGTCTTCCTCTGATAAAATTTTATTAATCTGTGATTGTCATTTGAGGCTTTGGCAAAATATGTAAGTCACTTTCTGTACAAGGGGAAAAGAAGGAAAGATAATTCTAGCAAGTAAATCATGGTAGCTTACTGCTTTGGGCAAACAAACTTGTGCCTTATCTCTTCCAAAAAACCTGTGAAAAATGCATGATAAATGGCACATTTCAGAGAACATGTTATGTCCCTGTGAAAGAACTTTGATTCATGGTTATGTATTTATCTTTAAACAACTGACAAACCTTAGGCTATCTAAATTATTATCATTTGCTCTATGCTACTGTGTTATTTTGCTAGGGAACCTGAATGATGTGAGGTAAGATAAGACATCTTGCTTTTGCAGTCATAATTTTTTATAAAGAATAAATAAGCACAAAATTCTGACTGTATTTTATTTTTGGATGAAGTCCTTTGAAAGAGTATTTATCAGAAATCATTTCCTCCAATTGTTTTTTGAAGAGCATTAGTATAAACTTCAAACAGAGAAGGATGGGGCCTGTTGGTCAAAGGGTTTGTATTACACAGCAAAAGAAAATGTGGCCATTTGGATTTATAAGAAAGTAACCACCCAATTAAAAGTCATAGTGGTACATTTGTTCCTTTCAGTTGTGTGTCTGCATAAAGTGTTCTGAGTAACGTTTTAAAATGATGATTTTATTTTCTCTGTGTTTTCAAAGAGTTGTTTGATTTGCTGTTGTGACAAGTCAGGAATATTGACTTAAATACCTTATTGCTTACATTAGTAACACCAGCTGGGGCTTTTGGGGTTTTGGTTTTCTATTTCATCATTAGGTAAATGTTTGGGTGAATGTAAATTGTCATTCCCTATGTCATGGCAATTTTAAATTATATGTCATTGTTTACCCAAGTTCTTTAATGCTGTCACTTTAAAAGAATCTATGGAAATGCCTTTTATTATGGTCATATTTGACCATGAAGTAAAAATAAAGTATATTTATCCATTTTTCTATTTTCACTGAGCAGTAATAGATGTTGGTTACTTGGAGGTAGAAAAATGGAAAATTATTATTGCTTTACATGATGGAAGTGCCTTTGTTTTCCTTGTATCAAGTACTTTACAGTGTATTTAACTTGGCTCAACTATCATTTTTCTTAGAATACTGGAATCAGTTGACATTTATGTATACATTGCAATTTTTATGTAAATAGAAAGTTTTCTGGCTTTGAATTTTGAATCAAAATGTCAAACTCATATTTTGCCTTGGAACATGACAAACATTTAGAAAATTTACAAACAGAAAAAGAAAAAATGCTTGTGCTGATTTTGACCTAATGTTTTTAGAAATATCTTTAGTGTTTGACTAAATGTTGAAGCTCTCAAAAGTGAAATGCCTATCTCTGAGTGAACACAAAACTTGGAAACATGGAAATGTGGATACATTGCAAATTTTCATCTTAAAAACTTACTATTCTATGCCTTTGTGGACTGCTTTGCTTTTTTTCCCAGCTCCTATTGTACTTGGTAAATCGAGAACAATGTGGCAGCAACCATTTAGTTGAAAGCTAACTGCAAATGAAATTATCTGTAAAGAGAGTTTGGTAACAGCACAAACTCCCTGCCATCAACACCACTGCTGTCATAGCTGTACATAAGATAAAGCAAGGTGATTATCACAGAGGCAACATTTTCAGAGAGTTTCTAGGCATATATAAATATAGTAGCACTGCACTTATTTTTTGCACATGCAAAAAGAATAAGGAAGGTCCTGCCTTGAGGAAATCATTTCCTTATCTGGACAGACAGAGAGAAGGCAGAATTCCTGGTCTGGGGATCTCAAGAGGGATTGGCTATCTTTGGCTGTTGGTATATAACATAGATTTGCTCTCATTTTATCATTTTGGCATTAGGCAGGCTGGGTAATGGATGCTGCTGAAGCAGAATTCTTTCACATGGATACTTTATAGAGATGGGGAAATTGGCTGCTCTCAGATACCAATGTGTATATCAAAAGGTTTTGCTGTTTTCTAAGCTTTATTTGATATCATTACATTTATCAAGCTATAAAATTCAGTAAAACTTTATTCTCTTTATGACAATTTATTCTTTTGTTTGGTTAGATCCGCAGCATGGGCTGTCAGAGCCCATTTTTAAGTGGATTAATGTGGTTGGGACGACCTGTTTGAATGCAGAGAAATAATTGGGAAAAAAATATCTTCCTACTGTTACACTGTGCCTCAAAATAAACTAGAGGTGCATGAGTAAAACTGGAATGGGAATGTGAAAGGTTAACCTGGTGCCTTCCTTCTGCAGGGTGCTCCCAAGCCGATCGCCATCGAGCCGTGCTCAGGGAACAGAGCCGCCGTGCTGACCGTGTTCCTGTGCCTGCCCAGGGGAGCCTCAGGGGTGCCTCCACCCGGGCAGTCAGGTAAGGCTGCTGGGCTGGGTGTGCTGTCTGTCTCCTTCTGCACCCTCTGCCAGGGCAAAATCACCCTCACAGATCCAGAATAATGGCACAGGAGATGGATACGAGGAGCTGCTCGGCCAAGCGGATGTCAAGTTTAGCCCCAGTGTTTCATTTTTCTTGGGAATTGGGTGTTGTGTCCAAATAAAAAGCCCAGTGATTAAGCCAGCCACGTTTCATTAGGACTTCCTGAAGCAATACCTGTGCATGTCAATATGCTCCAACATTGTCTCTCAGGGAAAAAGAAAAAATCATGTGCAGCCACTTCCATGGTTTCAGTTCAAGCTGCTGTAAATGAGGCCGTACAGGTAATACCAGTGAGTATTTTCACTTCAGGCTAAGATTTAGTGCAGCCTAGTTTGCACCATAAATCCCAACACTTTGCTGGCTGGGACTCAATTAAAATACTACTATTTCCCAGAATGCCTGTCAGATAAAGCCTGGAATTGTGTGAGTGAATGCTTCTGTAGGGAGGTGTTCACCTTGGAAGTGATCCCAGCTCATTTTAAAGTAGCACTTGCATTATCTGGAAGCACTTCTTGTGGTGACCTACCTTCTCTGCTAGATCACTGTACAAAAACATCCTCATAAAACACTTCCTAAACAGGAGGCACCTGCCTGCACTTTTAAAACCCTTTAAATGACTGCCTACAGTGGTGTGACATGAAAGAGCCATGACAAGAAAGCACAGACAGTAATGTGACACTGCACATGTGAGCAGCCTGCTCATTCAGAGCTCACTGGAGCTGGAGCCAAAGGGAAAACCTTTGTAGGAAATAGCAGACTGCATGGTGTGTGCCCAAAATGCAGGAATAAACCAGAAAATATGCTTTCAGGCTAACTTTTATCATTTAGAGCCAAAAAATATATCCTTTTAACCTTCAAAAATCCATTTAAGAGATTAAAAAGTATTGAGTAATGGTGAGGGCAAACTCAGCTGACTTATGTTGGAAATAAGCTAGCTGGGTGTTCTTCTTTTGGCCTGATCACTATCTGTTATTTATTTGGGAGTCTTGGTTCATTTTTTGAGGGTGAGGGGTTTTATATTTTTTTCCCTCAGAGTTCTGAGATGAGGACTTAGTTCTCAAAATGCTGTTCATAGCTTAGAATATAATTTTTGGGAGTGCTGTGGAAATAAAAGTATTACTGATGCTTTGTCAAATACATTTCCTGGAAGAAATATATAAACATAAGTGCTCTGAAGAGAGCAATGAGAGAGGGAGGGTGTTTAGTTTATTCCCCATTCATGTTTTAAGGAAATGAAAAAGAAATGAAGGTGTTTATAGTCTTGCAACAAGAAAAAACATTATGAAAGGAAATTAAAAGTAATTGTTGAAATTGAAGCTTAAAATGTTTTTGGTGCGAGTTTTTTGTTGCTTTCAGATTTACCTATGATGTGCATCTTGACAGTAAAGATGTATTCATTTAGTTTCTTCATAATCAGCTTCTATTGACCATATACAGGAGTCTTTGAAAAGTAATTGCTGATCTTTACTGTGTGTAAAGCAGACAATATACATGATTTGAAACAGGACTTGGGTACAACAACAGATCAGATGTGTCATTCTGCATGTTTCTCAACCTGTGAAAGAACACACATTTTTTTTAACATGCTTTGTCCTCCTGCTATGTTCTCTCCTCTCATTGCTTTACCTTCCACCAGCTTTGTAGGAGTGCTGTTCTTCCATTGGATACCATGCTACCTGTCACCCCGTTAGTGTTTCAAAATATATAAATGATTTAGTCCTACAATTTTCACTTTGTTCAGTGAATAGAAATGCTTGAGGTGTTCAGCCATGCTGGCTCAACCATTAGAATGGATTAGATTAGGTGGCTATAATCATTTTCTCTTGTGCATGATGAGCTGTGGTACTCGTGGATGTCAGCACACCCAGGCCAGGCAGGAGCTGTTGTGCAGGTTTGTGGGCACACCTGTGACTTTACTGATCCCCTCCATTCCTGTCCTCAGCACTTCCTGCTGCTTCTTCCTGGGAGCAGAGGCTGTGAACACTGCCAAGCTCTTGGAAATGGTGTGGAAACTTTGAGCAGCACACTCGTTCTCCATGCAGTTGGTTTCCCTTATGACCTGAGTTAGACAAACCCAATGATATTGAGGTGGAAGTGGTGTGTTCAGTAATTATGTCGTGCCAAGTAATGTTAGAATCCTCTATTGCTTGCACACAGCCATTTTCAGGCCCATTGGGATCATTCTAGGGTAAAACTGACAGTGTGTCAAGCATCTTTGCTGAAATGATTCATCAATGATATTCATTCCCAGTTCACTTTGGGAGAGTGTGGGATTCATTCCTTCTATACATAAATCCCAAACATAACAGAGGGATGCCTGTATTTTTATTGTCCTGCATTTCCTCCAAAATGAGGAAGCAAATTCTTTACATAAATAACTAACCTATGCTCCACTGGAGTTCTTAGTTGTATACCTAACTTTTTAAGCTCTGAATTTGAGTTTTACTTTTCTGAGTTTTACATTAACAAACATTTTGTTGAAAAACGTCTCTGAATTAAAAAAACCCCAACACAACAACAAAAAAACAACAAACCAACAAATAAGCTAAACCCTAATGTAAAGGTTACTCTTTGTGCAGCATATGTTCTATACTTCACCTTTACTGGCAGCTGGAAGAAAAGCTGAAGCTACAGATGGTGGTCTTTGGCCAAAGGCAATGCACAGCAAAAAACTTCTCTAGGAGACCATATGTCCCAGTGCAGATCTGTGTGTTCCCTGCTTCCTGCAGAAAATACTCCCAACTTTACAGACTTTCAGCAACATTGTTTAGCACTCAGCCCTAATTCTGTAGGTTTAACAGTAAAACCTCTTAAAATTATTCTGTGAATTAAGATAGAATTTATAGAGATTTGATCTCATGGATTCAGTCAAAATAATGGTAAAAATTAATTAATTGCAAAAAAAGCAAACTCTAGTCATTGTGATTTGTGTTTTTAAAAGGGATTTTTTTCAATGAAGCAGCTATTTGTAGAATTAAATACCCTGAAAATCTGGAAAGCCACACAATGTGGCCATCACGGTAGGTTAGGTGTGTCACAGCAGACCTTACTTTTCTTTCATGTGTGAGCTAACAATTTAATTATAGTTCTCTGAAGTAACTGTTTTTAAGTGAAAGGAATTAGAGACAAAGTATAAATTAGACTGATCAATGCAAAACATTAAGTTAAATTTCTCAGGTTGGATTGACTGATAGAATGTGAGCTTTCTTCACTCTTCAGTTATCTTGTTCACTGCATTGTACCTGTGTAATCAGAACAAAATTAGAGGATCCAAAAATTCTGTAGGGTTCACATGTCTATCAGTACAAATGCATCAGTGCATATGAGACAAGTTTTGTGATACTCTGGAAGCTAGAGATCATCTTTTATTGCTGTAATGTCTGACCCCATGATTTAAATGAAGTCTTAATATCAGAGCAGATCTAATAATGAGAGCAGCTGCAACCAGTTCTCTAGAAAGAACTAAATATTGCAAAGGGGATCTAACAAAACAAGTTAGACCAGGAAAAAGAGGATAGGATATGACTTAATGCAGAAAAAGGTGTCTATGAATTATGAGCAGTGGAAGGCCCAAGAATAACTCCTTCAAGGTCTTCATACAGCTCTGGTGATATATTGGGCAATACAGAAAGAATACCTTGGTAAAGAATAGCTTGGTGATGTGATAAATTCTGTAGAAAGAACTGTGACCATGTCATCATTACTACTTAAACCAACTAAATCCCATGCTTTGAGGTATTGAGTTAGTGTACAATAAGTTTATAAAACAATGTTTGCATCATTTCTGGGCTGTAAAGCACAAAGAGAAATGATAATATGAAACCATTTCAAAATAATTCAGAATCAAGGGGTGTAATTTCTGAATTATTTACAGGTTATTTCACTTTCACACAGCAGCACTTGCCTATCTACCCAGAGGGTAAAAGTGATAGAGCACCCAACAGAGGAAATTCCCTGTTGAGGCAGTGAGCTGGATGGTCTCTGCAGATTTGCACAAATGAGTGTCTGCTAAACCTTTGCAGATCTTTAACACCTCCATGGCAATGACTGGATGGGGTGAATCCAACTTAACCCATAAAATAACACTTGGGAATTACGTGGAAGTGGAAGACTGTGTGCAATATTCCATTGTTCTAAGTTTGAATTAGGATGGCAGGCCTCTGAACAGAGCTGTCTGACAGTTCCTGATATCCTTGACTCAAACCAGAATTTTGTGTCATTCTGGCCGTGCTAACTGTGGTGTTCAATCCTACTTAATCAGCAAGCTCCAGTAGGATCACAGAATCAATAAAACTACCATGCCATCTGCCTTCCCTGTCCTCACCATCATAATGAATAATGACTCATTAAGTGTTCTACAAGACAATTAGCTCTGGTTGAAAACAGTAACAAGTCTTTCTTGATTGTATTTATCATTTTCTCTGATTAAAACACAAAAAACCTAATGCATATCATAAGAGGCACATTAACATAAATATGAATTAACTAATAGATTTTATAGAGTATTATATTTAATTATATTGCTCCATTTTTCTGACCCTTGGAGACAAAACCATAGCTTATGGCTTTTCAGTTGTAGAATGGCTTCATGTGTGTACCTACCTCAGTATGCAGAGCTGGTTGCAGACACACACTGGGGCATGTAAGTCTCATGAATTTCTACCTGCTACAAACAAATGCCTTTGCACAGCCCTTTCACACTTGCAAAACAACTCAATAAAGTCAGCAGTGCCACAAGGATGAGTATAGATTTTCCTGTAGAAAAATATGAGTAAAAGATATAGCAGAAAATACACTGCTGTTAAGACACACAGAGGAGGGTTGAATCTCTGCTTAGTGAAGAAAAACTATGAATACTGAAAGTGGGGAGAAGAAAAGTGAGGGTAGACATAGAAATGAGAAGATATTCACAACTGGTTATTTAGATGCTTAAACATCTAAAAAAGAAACCTAAAATTGATATTGCAGAAGGAGAAAGGAGTCTCAAAAGTGATAGATGTCTAGATAAGAACAAACATAGCTGTGCATTCTGTTTTTTACAGCTGGTTTATCAGGCCCTACAAAGCAACATCCTACTTTTTGTTTAAGCAAATATATTTCTGTGCATCATCCTCTTCTTTGTTCTGTAGCAATCCACTTGTCTAGATGGAACGTTGTCTCTCCTTTGTAAATTTGGAGACAGAATATTGGCTTATTTTCATTATTTGCTGTTTTATTGACACTGATTCTTCAAATTATATTTTATATTTTTAATCTAAGAGTACTGTTTAGGTAGGATAAAGTGGCATTTAAGCAGAGAAAACATTATAAAAACTGAGTAAAACTAACTGTACAACACTCTTAGAAGAGACAACTCCCCTCATAATGAATAGTGAGATTTTACAAATAATGAAATATCAAAACAAAACAAAAAAAATCTCAGTTCTTTTATTTCATCTAAAGCCCCAGCATGCAACTGGAAATAAGTGAAATCATGTATTACACAAAAACAGTGAGGATGTCTAGAACTTGTGTTAGAATACAGGGGTGAGTCAGACATTTTATTTATTATGCAAAGTTGCACAGTCATGTTCATTTGACCAGAAGCTCTACAGATAAGCAGGAATAATATAAAAGCCTCAGTGGGGAACAGAAATATTTGAGTTTCCTTTCACTGTTTAGACTGTGTGAAGACTGGGTTTAATCTTTCTTTCTAACCTAAGGCATGACTAGAGCATTTTGTGTAGAAATGTAATTTTGGTGACTGTATTGAGGGATACTCCATATTAGCTGCCAACATGATGCTAGTTAAATGCTCCAAAAAATAGAAAACATTAAATTGTGGGAGAAAATCAAAATGGTCTTTGTAAGAGTTTTAATGACTACAACTACAGCTAAACTCCTGGTTAATATATTAAGCTGTAACTTCAACTTACTGACACTGAGAGACTGTAAAATTCAGGGTTCTTTTCAGTTAGCTGGAGATGCTTAACAAAATAGCTCTAAGACTTGGTGTAAACTAAAGTCATCTATTCCCAAGATGATTTTACTGAAGGAGTTGCATCCTTTTGAGCAGTGGGGCCTATTTTTGGAGTGACTATTTTCTGCCTAATGCCATCCTTCTGCACTGCATCAAATGAGGGAGCAGACTGTGTTTATAGTATTGACACTGTGAAAAGAACACAGTGGAAAGTGGCAGATGGTGCTGGTGGTTACTTAAAAAATATTTATGGCAATAGCAAAAACAAAGTAGATAATAAGACCTGCTAGCCACCACCACCCCTGCTCCAGCCCAAACCCAGAGCAATGTGCAGGATAAAGTCTGCTTGAAAAGTGCAGAAGTTCTCAGCACAGAAATCTTTGTAAATGATGAAGAATGAGCTATTGATTTTGTCTGCTCTTTTACAGAATTTTAGGTGGTTCTGTAATGAATTAGCCTCTACTTCATTCTAGCCATAGAAACTTGATTCCTTTAGATTCTGAAGAATATACTTGGAAAGGACATAAACATTTTAATATGAGGAACATGCAGTATAATGTTAACAATGTGTTTTCTACACATCTTGGCAGAAGTAACTTATTGATTGGATGGTAAAACCTGCATTTTGTGGAGCCATCAGCCAAAAAAAAGTAAAAAGAGAAGAAAAAAAAAGAGCAGGAGAATAGAGGAGGTGGAGATGGTTGTTTTACAACTTTATTACTGGATTTGCTGCCCTAGAGAGGCTCAATAAAATGAGACATATTAATAAAAACTGTTAAGTACTGTGAACATTTCTTTGACAACTAGTTATTCATTTTTCAATCCAAAGCTGTCACTCTTTCTCCGGAGTATTAGAAATACCTTTTTCTTTGGGGGTTTTGCAGCTTTAGTTGCATAAAGGGAACTGAAAGAATGTCTGAAGAGTGAAAAATTCTGAGCACTGTGAAGTGTAAGTGCTGCTGTGTCCATCTCTTCCCCTCTGTGGGGAGATTAAACTATTCTCAGGCTACATCCAGGTGACAATTGGTGTTTCCTCTTTCCTATTGTCATGGCAATGGAGAATCAATGATAAATGCTCATGATCCAAAGCTTCTGGCCACAAACAGGTTCACTAGAATCCAAACCTTCAGATCAAAGGCTCTAACCTGGAAAGAAACACATCCCTCAGCCATACCTGCCTGCCCACCAGCAGCTGCAGTACTGGGGCTCTGCGGTTTTCATCCATCCCCACGGTGTTTTAACAATCACATCTTGTCTCCACCTTCATTTTGCCAAGGCAAATGAGGTCTGTTCTAAACCTGTTCTTCAGTGTTTGAACACCTTTGTAATGCTTTGTCCCAGTTTTAGCCTCAGTTCATCTCTTTTTGCCTTGCATGACCAGGTTTGTACTCAAAGTGCCCTGTGAAGGCCCATCTGGCGTTGCCCAATGGCATTAACATTTTGTTGCTGTCTTCCTTTTAACATTTACTTTTAAAAAACATTTTCCCCCTTTTCAACTTGATATTTCTGCAGCCAACTTATTTTCTTCCTTGAGCTGTAAACTTTTAGAGTATAACTTTGTTTGTTTCCAAAATACACAGCTTTGAATTTTGCTGTTCAATCTGAGTACATGCATATTCCTCAAGTCTTTGGGGTCATGCATCTCTTTCTGGATTATATTCTAAGCCTTCTCTGTATGGATGGCACATGGTGATGTTTGCCATGCTTGAATTTATTGCATTAATGTCAAGCTCTTTGATGAAAACAAAAATGAGCAATAAAAAAATTACTTGTTTCCATGTTACACCTTCATCAGCCTTCTTTCTCTTCAAAAGTATTCTTTGTTTTCACTCCTCCACCATCATTCACTCTCCATAACTTCTCTGTCTTCTCTTTTGATAATTCATCTGTTGATAAATTCTCACATTATAAGATTCCAGAAATCTAGAAAATATTCTGCATGGTCTTCCCCAGAAAATCATCTAACTTATTGAATAAAACTATCAGGGGATTCTGGCACAATCTTTGATGAAGTGTTGTTGCATTTTAACCTGTTTTCCATTTACCTGCCTTTAATTATTCCTTCTACCTCATAGCAGAGTCTGATTAATAGCTCAGTAAATAACTGAATATATTTTTCCTTGAATCTCGACAAAATTTAGTTTGAAAGAAACAGCAGTTACTGTTCTCAATTTGCGTGCATCTGACATGACAGATTATTAAATTTCCCTATTACCAGCCTTTGTTTTCTGGTATTCTTTCAGAATTAGTGTTCTGATTACCTTAATGTCATTTCATAAAACTTCTGTTTCTTCTGTTTCCATATCCTCATTCCATTATCCATATTGATGGGACCATCTTTGATAAACTTTATCTCACTCCTTGAAAACCTTCCAATTCATTCATTGGGACAATATCTAGAAAATACCTGATCTCTGCTTCATTCCTTCTATGTAATAACTCTGTCCTGTTCTGATCTCTTAGCTATATACAGTGAAAATCCTTGGATGTTTGTTTTACTAACCCTTTGCAAGGTCTAACTCATCTCGACTTTTGACAATTCTTATGTGGCTGTTAGAGGTCTTTGCCTGCAAATGACAGCCTCCTTTGTTACTTGGTGCTTTTTAGCCATTTTCATAGGCTTTCTGAATTTTAGAGAGCTGTAAACTTAGGTCTTCAAATTTGATTGTCTCCCAGGCAGAGCCTTAGGCCCTTTGCAAGGCTAAGCTTTCCCTGGTTGAAAGAAATCATAGAGTGCTTTTCTTCTCTTGACATGAATGATACAGACGTCGACAAAGGAAGGGAAAAGAAAAGAAAATGATAAAGGCAACTAACAAACAAGGGAAGTTCTCACTTCAGAATTTTGCTGAGAGGGGTTATACAATACTTATGTAGTTTTTAATGGAAATCTCAGGGGAAATAAATCTTTTAATAGTGTGATTTGTTTTACACAAGCGGAAACACTGATGCTCAGATAATGCTGTGAAGCAGCATCTTGTTCTCCTTCTCCTAGCACAAAACCAATATTTCTTACATGGAAAATAAGCAGCAGTGGGGCCCATGTGGATGTACACCTCAACCTCACAGAGCACCTTTTTATATTTTGTGCTGTTAAACTTTGAGGATTCAGCAGATGTCTAGTTAGGGGTGCAAAATTAGGTAAAGTGAACAAATCCCCATGCAAGTGACACACTGGATGACAAGTGTCCTTCCTGTGTGAAATTGGTGGTCTGGTTTTATATTCAGTCAACACATACTTTGTGGAGCAGATGGCTTACAGCTAAATAGAACCATAAACCTTTCAAAGTTAAAGTTATATATGAATTAAATCTTTCAGCAGGGGTCCCATCACCTACTTCTCCTTACTCTAACATTGAATCCCTGGAAAAGCAGATTTTTTTCTTTGATCAACAGAAGTCAATCTTCAACTAAAAAGAATTACATGGAGGTCTGTCGTGGTTCTTAGTCCTGGCATCATGGAAAGTTTCATTCATTACTGGACAATGCAATTGCCCATAATTTACCTTCCCACGTTTATCACACTCTTGGAGCAAGATGCTTCTACTGCCTATTTTTGGGATAAAGCTGTCCAAAATTATACAGAGACCAATCAGATTTATCATTCTTTGGCGTTTGATGGCATCCATCTGTTTATTTACAAAACTGCTAAAGACTTATTGAGTTACTAGACTACAGAGAAAATAAATTGAGTTATCATGTGTAGTTAAATTCAGTCCTTGCATCTGCTGTCTTTACAGCCTGTATGGTGTTTTCTGAAATTACACTGGCTTGCAGACCCAGGCTTTAGGAATACATTTACTTCACAGCCTTTTTATGCCATTTCAAGTGAATTTCTAATGCATGAGCAATTTGTGGTTCAGGAAAATGTTGACAGAAGAATGTCAGGGCTTTCTGTTGTTAGCAGTTTAAAAGCATGATAGGGACGGTTCTTACTTAAAAGTAGCTCTTAAAAGTTTGGAGCTGCTCAATTTCTGGAATAATTTTATCTAACCCCTTTCAATCAATATTGCACAACTATTGTGGAAGGCTTTAAAGCTTATGGGCACAAATAAACTAATATTATTAGTAAGTATAAAACACTTTTGAGATGAAGGATGGGGAATGTACTCCTCTCGTGCTCTATGTATTCAATTACTGTTGTAAGTACAAACAAAAAGAAACGAGGTTTAAAGTTCAAATCTTTCCATTAGTAAAACTGAATAGGAAAATGAGGAAATACATCTTAAAGGGATATTTTTTTTCCTGTAGCAAGCATGAGTTTGCAACAGTGAACTCAATTATTGCCCACATCCTTTCTGTTTGTGGATGAACAACAAAATCACTGGAAATGTCCTTTCGAAGGAATTGGTCTGAACCCAGATAGATCCTGAGATATTAGATAGATTAGACCCAGACAGGTATTAGAAAGACACAAACTCAGAGCACCCACAGGTAGCTGAGAGCCCTGGTTTTGTGTTGATTAGGTCACGATTGTTTGAGGAGGGTTGTTATTGTTGTGACAATCTCTTACTGTGATAAATTCTCAACTTCTCCTATCTGCATGCCTTGCATAGTTCTGCTCCACAATTTTGGGACTGGGAGGAACAGGGAATATATTCCAGAGAGATCCACATGCCAGCTCCAGTCCTGCAGGGACACAGCAGATCCAGGTCAGTGCTGCCTGTGTGAGCAGCTCAGTTCTGCATCTCCCTGCCCCATCCTTTGGCACCCAAGCATGGCACTGAGCCTGCACACAGCACCAGCTGAATGGTGCATCCAGAGGACTCAGTCTTGGTGGGACATGAAATGGGGGGCACCAAATTTGGAAACCACCAAATGCTGTTTTGGGAATGGTTGGGACCCTAGCAAGGCTGTCAGAATTTGTACAACCTGGGGAATCCGGCCTGACTGCAGAGCTGCTTCAGAAATTTCTGCAGGATGCTACTTTGTACCAGCACTAGATGGGTGGGTTTCTCTCATATCACATCTGCAATTCCTTGGGTTAAAATAATAATAATAATAAATAACAATCAACCCCTCTCAAAAAAAATTGGAAGTTGATTTTTCTGCTCTTTCTTACAAAATACAGTAAATATTAAGCTCTGCGGAAAGAATGAGAAGGAATAAGTTCAGGCATACAATTAGCAGGTTCATAAAATAAAACCAGGCTGTTGAAAAGAGTTATTTAAAAATAATTGCAAACTAAAAATCCAATGATCAGTTAAATCTATTAAAAATATAACAGGAGATGAAACTAGGCTTCTGTGAATGGTATTGGATCTGGCAATTGAGTCACACACTAAAATGCATTTATTTTTCATACTGGAGAAAATGAGCTTGAAAATGACTGATAGCTAGTTAATATGGGAAAATGGCAGACAAAATAACCCATCCAAAAGAGGAACATTTTAAATTAGCACCTGTATGTGAATCACTTATAAAACAAAACCCTCTTTATAAACCTACTCTTTCTAAACTGTTTGGGTCTGAAAAACATCAGTATTAAGTGAATCCTCCAAATTCCTAAGCAGGAAGTATGGATCTGAACAGTGGCTGAAAATGACTCTTGTCACTTTTGGTCTTTCATTTCGAGCAAGTTGTTTTGAGTGCTCAAAACATGCTAGGGTGTCAGGGAAAAATTAAAAAGAAAATGACAATGGCAAACTATATTTAGTGTTGAGAGTGACTCAACATGAAACGATTAAGGAGAGTTTAGAATGACAATGTATCTATCTATCTTAATTTGTACTATTTATATGTATATTTATTACTTTTAATTCACGATTCAGTGATGCACAGTCTGAAGTGTCTTCTGTCAAGTACTCAGTGTCCCCAGCTTCTTTTGAGTGCATCTGGCTGTAAGTGGGATATAAAATATCTGGTGCCTTGCCACAGGGCAAACCCTGGAAGGCAGAAGAGTTGGATTGCAGTGATCAAAGGGTACCCTTGCTTGCCCCCACCCTCTGACAGAGATGTAGCAGCATGAAACTCATAACTGCAGTTCAGGGCTTTCAGCCTGGTCCCTGGGAGCATCACTCAGGGCAATTTCCAGGTACAAAACTCTTCAGGTTCTTGTTGTCCATTCCCCCACAACCCTTCCCCTTCCTGAGTGTTTGCAGGGGAATCTCCTCTCACTCAGCAGTGGGTTCAGCAGAACTGCTCTGTAGGGAAACAGTTTCACTGCCTGGAGGTGGAAGTTTTAGGTGGCTGACTCTAGTTAATCAGGAAAAAGTGAGAAAATTCTTGTGGGGGACTTGAATCCACTGGAATTTGCACCCAGAGCAGATTTTAGCCCTTGTTCTGCTAACCAGATCCCTGTGTGTCTGTGGATACGTGGTCTTCCTCTGTGCTCTCTGTAAAATGGAATTGCTGCTTTGCGAGGATGCTGTGGGAATAAATGAACAATGTTTGAGTTGATCTCAGATTCATTGTTGTAAGTGTAATAGAAAACAAATCCAAGTGATAGTTCATAGCATGGTTTAGTGCATAATACCATTCATTAATTTCCAGATCCTGCATTGCCTCAGCAGAAATGTTTGAGTCAAGAATAAGTACTCTTCCTCACTATTTGTTGATGAAATTTCAGATCAGTATCTAAATATATAAGATACTCCGTTGTTCTGTTTTGTTGGGTTTTGTTTTTGGTTTTTTTTCCAGGGAAGAGCAG
Organism: Cisticola juncidis; assembly: GCA_013400215.1. Classification (NCBI taxonomy): domain Eukaryota; kingdom Metazoa; phylum Chordata; class Aves; order Passeriformes; family Cisticolidae; genus Cisticola; species Cisticola juncidis. Next base: position 321,342 of record VXBR01009081.1, read on the forward strand.
ATTAATCTGTTATTCTTTCTGCAGATAAATGATTCCTGTCAAATATCCTTATGCAGGAGACTTTGTCCACACTAGAGAAAAACTGATTAGTCATCATGATGGAGTAGATAAAGAATCTTTGAGAGCACATTGTACCTCTCACAGTGAAGTTTTTGTAGAGATATTTTGGTTACCTGAAAATGTATTAATATGCAAAAGGCATAACAAGTTTCACTACAAACTAATACAGCATAACACATTAAATTCAAGAATAGGCTGCATCTTTTCCTGGGAAAGCAACAAAAGAATTCTGGTCATAAAGTAAAAAAAAATCTAGGTATAAATGTGAACTTCAGATGAAATTTTCTTCCCAATTTATGGAGATTGTAATTATTAAATTTCAAATTTGAGTGCTGAAGAAATAACCTTTGAATAAACTCTATTTGCATTTGTATGTGTAGAGGATGAAAATAATGGGGGTTGTTTTTCAGAAAACAGCAAACCACGGCTGGCAGCACAGGGAGCCACATCCTGAGCTGTGTCAGAGCATTGTTCTGACTGATAGGGGAGAAAAATTATGTGCAGCTTTAAATAGTGTCTTAGATTAAAATTAAAATCTATCATTTCATTTACTGTTTTCTGATGATTTAAGAATATATGCTCAGAATAATATTTAGAGAAGAGAAAGCTCTAATTTATGTGAAACAGTGCATTAAAAGCAGTTACTCATCCACCTAAGAAACATTATCAGCTACTCATCAGCTTCAATTCAGAACAGAATCTGAAGAATGGCCTGAAAGAGGCATCAAATTTATTCTGCTTTTTAAAGACCTTGGCAATGCAAGATACTGAGTGTGACAAATGGAGTTAGGTATAAATTACCACCCTTCTTGCAGCTACTGGAGCTCCAGGTCCCATTTCCCTCCACTGAAATGCACACAGTTCCACCTTGGTTTGTTCTGGAGGAAATCTGGAATGCCATTACAGAACACTCTGCAAGCTCCCATTATTTTCAACAGGAGTGATGCCAAGCTCCTTTCAAAGTTGATTACAGAATCATAAAAAAAATAAGGCTGGAAAGGACTTTTAGAGATCATTTACTCCCATCTCCCCTGTTCATGGCAGTACCAGCTGCATGTAAACTATTTCTGGCAGATGTTTGTCTAACCTGTTCATAAAAGCATACAGAAATGGACTTTCTGCTTCTTACCTAGGATTTTTTTTAGCCCTATGAATTTCTGTTAGAAAATCTTTCCTAATGGTCACCCTAAATTTCCTCTGCTATGGTTTAAGCCCATTACTTTTTATCATGCCCAAAATGAGCATGGAAAAAAGATTATTTCCTTCCTTCCTTTTCTCTGCAGACATTTATATTTTTCTGTTTACACTCTATCACCTTTCTCTATACCAGAATAATCCTAGTTCATCCATACTGGTCAAGGTCATGTTTTCTAGACCTGGTTGCTTTGTATTAGTCCCCTAGATTATACCTGTGCAAAGAGAGGTGCAGCAGGGTAGAATACTGAGGGATGGAGGGGGAAACTGAGTATTTTAAAAGAAAATGTTACTGCAATTATACCAATCATTCAGCAGCTTTTTTATTCTCTTAGAGTGCCACCTTATCTTTCAGCCTCTAGTTTGCCCTTTGTATATGCACAATATCCATTCTTCCTCCACTGTTAGTTACTGCTGTTTGCTGCAGTCAAAGGCTGGCATGCCTAAAATGAGAGGTGTGTGAAATGGGACACTAATTCTGAACTTGGGCAACGTGCAGGATCTGCAGAGTGATACGAAAATCAAAGCTGTGGTAGACTGAGATTTTCTCCTTCCCAAATCTTAATTGTACTGAGTGATTTGACACTGAAACCAGAAAGCTTACTCCATGCTTCTTCTAAGTTAGGCTATTTTTAGGATTTCCTGCAGAGATCTTGGCCCTGAGCTTTAATTCCTTCTTCCCACACACATGCCCATCTCTTTCCATCCACAGTGGAGTCAGTGATTCACGTCTGGTACACTCAGCCAGCAGGGATCTCTGATTTCTTCCTGTAGGGCTGTGGCACTTTGTAGCAAGGTGCAATGAAAATTCCTTTAATGAGAAATTTGTCTTAGGAGGATGCAAGTGTGGCTTGCATCCCAGCAGAAGTGGTGCATGGTAATTTAGGGTCTGTGATGTACGTTTTGCTTACAAAGATGCATAATTCATTCACAGGGGAATCTGTAAATTATTCCAGTAATCCTTACCTGTGGGATAAATATTGTCCCCTAAGAAGCTCATATTACTTTATAATCTGATAATTTATTCAGTCAGGATAACACTAAGAAATTCTGTAATAAACTTTCACTACTTGTTATTGGGCAACCAGAGCTTTACCCAAATGCTGTTTCCCTGATATTATGCTTCAACGATGCTTTTCTGATTCTTCTCCATCAATTGATAGTGATTGAAAACATATTTTTAGAAAGCCCCATTCCCTTGCATCTTCTCATCATAAATTACTGGTTTTTTTCTTTGATGGTAGGTACATGAAAATGTTCCAGATATTCAAGTAAACAATTTAAATTCAGGTTTTTTCACTGGATACAGAATTTTGTTTTACCATCTTCAGTCTAGGTAATTTTTCTACACTTATGGGAGGTCACTTTGCACTTCTGACCTGTGACAGACCCTCTGAAAAATTCAAGACATGCAGGATTTTATATCCCAAATGAGACAAATTGCTACAGCAGGGTTAGAGTGTGAAGGTTGTAACAGTCAACAGCCAGGATCACAGCCTGTCCCACTCAGAACGTGTGGGACAAATCTCCCAGGGAGAGTTTGATCAGCTGAAGCACAGGACACCCTGACACAAAGCTCGGGGGAGAGGCAGCTCCATCCCTTGTACCAGAGCAGTTTCACTCAGCAGCTCTGAGGGCTGCTGGGCAGCACAGATCCTGCCCAAAATGTCCAAACGTGGAAATGCTGGTTTGGAAGGATGGAAATGCTGATCTGGAGTGTCTGAGTGAGTGCTGCCTGTAGCTTTGTCAGTCACTTAGCCATCAAGCTGGACACTGATACAATGACAGTAAATTTCCAGGAGGTACAGTCAACATAAAATATTTCACTTCAGCAAGTGCCCTGCTCCGTGTCTTTGCATTCCATGTATTCCAAGCTTTTATATCCTCAAATGTTCCAAGTGCATTTATTTGTATAGATACATAAAGGTGCAACTTGAACATCTCAGTGCAGCAGAGTGAAGCTACAATCCACAAAGGACAGGAATTCCCAGCTACCAATAAAATAATATAAATTACAAATGCTGGTTCTCAGTCCTGAATTAAGTTAATGTGAGTTTATCCAAATGAAAAGGGTAGTTCTCAGATCAAATTGATGCTTTCAGCAGATGAAAGATGTCTGGACACCTGAAAATTATGAAATTAGTTCCCAAGCTCATCTTCTGCACACACTTTATGGGTGTACTTGTGAGTGGCTTTTCAGCCTATTTCAGGTGTTCTAGTGGAAGCTGATGTCCCTTCAGTTACAATTCCTGTAGCTGACTCAGAGATGGAACATAGTTATAAGGAAATTGTTGTTCATTTTCACACTCACCAATAGTACAAAAAACCATCAAAGAAAGCTGAGCATGGACAATGTAAATAAATTAACAAAGCAATTATGATTGAAAGTATTAATTCCAATCGAAAGGTCTTTGTTCACCTGTTGCAGTGCAGCCTGTGTGAACAGGTAAAGTGTGCAGATGCACCATATACTGAGAAAAATTATTAGCTTTCTTTTTCAGAAGTAAAATATTGTGCTATGGCCACACTTAAATCTATGGATCCACCTCCAGATCCTATTCCATGTGAGGAATTGCACCAGTGATACCAGTGCCATTAGACAGAAAGGTCTTAGAATAAGTCTCAAGAAACTTCATAAAACAAATTATTTTTGTCTGTCCTTCCTGGTGTTAGTTCCATGTTTTCAATACATCTTTTTTATCCCAGTACCTGGCTGGGTTACCCCATCCTATGTTACTTGGGTACTTTTAATAAAAGTAGTTGTTACTTTTTCATCTTCAAATTTCCCTACCTAATCTCAGCAGCCACTGTATGCATTTTTTTTTTTTTTTTAATATTTTAAAAACCAAAAGCTGAGACACTTTGCTTCCCCAAATTATTTTCCTTTTCATATCAAGTTGCATGCTTGAATTTTAATGCTGCACTTCTTTCTCTGGGAGCTGAAACTTTGTTTACCCAGCTGAGCACTGGTGCAGTGTTCCCAGCAGGGCTCACTGAAGTGCCTGCTCCCTCACTTTGAAAGGAGCTGTTCCCACTTGTTCCTTAATGCTCCTGGAGAAAATGCTAGCAAATGTGGAAGTTGGTGAGGGCTGCTGTGGTTCTTGCAATGCATTTTCTATTACAATGAAATGAAAGAAATGCCACATTGATGTCAGAGAGCACCAAGCTCATAATCAGATGGTAATGATCTGTACATGAGGAGGAGATCTGTGTCCAAGCACGTAACCTGCTTTGTTCTGTGAGACTGAACTGAGCATGACTTCAAGTTAGGAGCTCTTAACTGTTGGTTGGCTTTGTTTTCCTTTTGGTATTATTTATATCTTCTGGATTGCAATACAAAGGGCTCATTGAAAAATCAGTAGTGAATAGAAGCCTCAACTTCAAATCAGTTTTAAGCACTCTCCAAAGTGTAGGGAAGAGAAGGGAATATTGATTTCTCAAGAAATCAACTATTAGGAAATGAAACAACTTTAAAAAGGTGGAGATGTTACCTTATTGGCAGTGCTTCATGAAGTGCATTCTGATCTTGGCTCTTGGATGCCACTTATACCATTTTCCTACAAACTGGACAGCTGCTTTGCCAGAGCTTGAAAAGGAAGCCTTTCTTCCTGTTCAAAACATTTTCAGCATTTCAAGCCAAACAATTTGTGCAGAGGAATAGCTCTCTGTTTAAAGAAATAAGAGCAGACTATTCATTATCTGGAATCCTACTTTAGCATGTTCTTTGTTTTGGAAGCAAGGCTTTGTGAATTGTTCTCATTTTATGACATGACCAGCCATGGATGGAAGAGCTGGCTGATTTTGTCTCCATAGTTTTGTGCCTTTCTTGTAAACTCTGACTGAGCATGCTGTAATAATGTTTTCTTGTTCCAGACTGCTGAGGTTGAAATGGAAAGAAACGAACCTGATTGAAGTTGCAGGTCTGCCTGTAGCTTGTTTCATTCTAGATACAGCTGGATCCAATTTTATTTCCTATTAGTCAAGATTAAAAAAAGCCTCCAGTCTCACATACACCAGCTCCACAAAGAAAGACAGATATGCTACAGTTTGATTTCCTGGACCTCTCCTTCATTCAGTGAGGGGGATTGTTAGATGAGGCTGGAAAGACAAATACCCCATTTAAAGGTTGAGATGCTGAAACAGGATCAAACTGTTTGAGCAGACAGCTTTTTTAACTGTGAGGCTGCCCATGAGTGTAACAATGCAATCAGAAGCAGTAGGCTGTTATGTTTGTTTTCAAATTCAATGTGATGGTTGTATGGAGAAATATTTAATTGGAGGGCAACTTCTGATGCTGTCCTGCACTCACAAATATTTTTCAAGCTAATGCCTCTCCTATTTCTTGACAACAAAACCAGAAGCATAAATGGAAAATGAAGTCAACCTTAACAATATGTACCATTCCTTTATGAGCAGATTTGATAGTTCATTGTCTGCATGTAGAGTGGTGTGTGATATGACAGCACAGAATATTCTGACTTCTCCCAGACTTCTAGGACACTTCAAGGTGTGATTATGGAAAGTAACATTCAGGAGATTGTGCAAGTTCGGTGTGACACGTTACTTGAAAATGACAAGAAAATAACTGCTCCTCTGAGGAGGGAGATGCTGCTGCCTGTAAACATATGGGAAAATGCAATTTACTACATTTTTCTTGTGGAAGCTGTTATTTTTATTATTTAAATGGAAAGCAAAGATTCTTACAGTGTTCCTTGGTATTAGTGAGTTAGCTGTTCTTCCCACATATTCAGCCTTCTTTTGCATAGAACTGCATATGCATTTTTTGAGAACATGGTAGAAAATGCAGCCCTAAAAAAGTTATGAAGTTTTAAGAGCTCTTAAGCAGATACTTTAGAAATTATTTGCACATCATTGTGCCATTCCTTCGATGCTTTTTGCTACCCCCAAAATAACTTGTTATGTTTTAGAAATGTTGAGACATTTAAGTGTATTTTAAATCTGTTTCTGTGTGAGTGCGTGAGCATAAAATTTCATGATTTTTTGTTAGCTGAATATAATGTGCTTGGGGACCCTCTCTTTAGAAAGCTCAAATCTGTAGAAACGGTGCTGTTTAAAGAAAATCTGTTTTTTTTTCAAATTTACCAAGTGGTCAGTACTGTCTCTCTGTACAAATCCTACCCCCAATGTCATTCAGTGATGCATCATTAAATATTGAACATTGATTATGTAAGTGCTGCAGGATTTAATTTAGCTCACTTGTGAAACTTGGCCAATAAGTTTCCACAGTGTGAAGAAAGGATAGAAACACTTTGTGATGCTGATCTTTTACATAGGAGTTAGATGGAAATTAAGAAACTGGAGATATGCAACAGTACAATTTACAGACTTGAGAGAAATGCTCAGAAGAAGTGGTCAGAAACACTTTGGCTGTGAACTTTGCTAATCTGAATCAGCTGTGGGAATTATCCTTGTTATTTAAAGATCAAGTTTAATTATACCTAACTCCTGATTGCTTAGATACCAAGGAGAAGTTTGTTTTCTAATGCTATTAATGATTCAGTCAGGCTGTGTATCAGGCATTACCACCTATACGTAAGGTTGTCTGTGTCTGCTGCTATTTCGAGCAATTAACAAGTTTAAATGTAATTGCTGTCATATGGGTGGCCATTTTATCCTATTTATAACTTGTTTTTGAAGTGGTTCTGTAGTTAGATACAAAACATATATTCAGACAAACTGAAGAAGTGTCATTTCTTTGTTCCCTGAATTCAGCCCAGTTTGGTGAACTCGTTAACTGCAGAACATTACAATTTTCTTTCTTTTAGTTGCATTTCATAGGAAAAATTTGTTGCAGGCTAGAATAATAGCTGAACTCTAAGCAGTTTTAAAGATTCAGGTCCAGAGTAGCTGCACTGGGAAGTGTTGGTGCTGCTGGAGCAGGGGGAAGGAAGAGGAACAGTCAAGGTTCTGCTCCTCAGCCAGACCCTCCACAGACCTGCCACAGAGCATTATCCCCTTGCCCCATCTGGGAGGCCACAGAAAAGATAATTTTCACCCAGGGGATTATTGCTGACAATCCATAGATTTGGTCCTGAGCATAAAGCTGAAGCTGATTTGTCCAATATCAAGCAGTAGGTCACTGGGGAGAACATTGCAGTCGAGCTAGCAAACCTTTAAAGTCTATTCATTAAAACAAACAAACACAAAAGGGGAGGGAGGGGGGAATAATTGCTTCAAGGGTTCTTTTAAGAGGAAATAAATTAAACTGGAAAGCCAAGATTTTGCAAGTAGTGGTTTGCCAGGTTTGGCTTACTCCCTTCTCCAGGGTGAGTGCATTGTGACAGAGCCTTCAGCAGTGTGGCAGTGTTGTGTGTTTGTGCAGGACACCTGCAATGTTCTTTGCACAGGCTGGACCACAAGGAAGGACAAAATGATGTTTGAACAAACAGCTGCAATGTTTGAATGTTTGCTCTTGCCACTCACACAGATTGTAAGGTTTTCTTCTGAATGTGGATGCTGCTGGATGCCCACTTAAGGGATGTGTGTGTGCTAAGACTTGTATGTACACCTGGAACTGAGGAATTGAGGAGCTTTCTCTTGCTGCACAAAAAGAACTATCAATTTCCCAGAAGAAGAATGCTGTAGGGCCAGTTTAAACATTTTAGTGCTGTGGATGTATGGCTTTGAGCCCTGGGTAAAAGCTGGCTGAATATGTCATAGACATGATTTGTCTTTGGATGATAGCAGCATCTCTCATAAAGCACTCCTCTCAGTCTGTGGAATGATATTAGTAGTGAATGTGGAAAATGCTCTTTTCCAGTGGCTTGAGGTATACTTATATGAATCTAGCTGGTGAGTGACATGGTAAATAAAATCCAGAGGAAAAATGATACACAGTTAAAGATGTATTTTAGTGACAGGCAGTGCAGCAGCAAAGGCAAACAGAGATAGAGTCCTGCAGTTAGTACGTGAAAATAAGAGGAAACAAATGCCTTCCAGAACTAATGATCCCTTGAATCTTTGATCTGTTATCCCAGATTAGACTGGGAAAGATCTATTTAAAGGAAAATAACCTATTCTGCTCCATCTTTTACTAAGTCTTGTATATTCCCCTCCTCAGCACCCACACTTATGAAATGCATGTTAGGAATGGAATCATTCCATTTGGAGAAGGGTGGATCAATGCACATATTAACAGTGTGGAGCTCTGTGGAGGTGCATTATTTTACCATCTACATAGTTTAAACCACATTTCCTCTTATCTTTGTGACACTAATTCTAGCACCAGAATTACATTAGTCCCCATAGTGGATCTTCATTTCTGACAGTACATTTCTGAGCAAATGAAAAATCATCCAGTCATTTCTCTCTAATTAGTTGTGTCTCTAAATACCTAATTATCACTGGGAACAAATTGCATGCTACAAAGATAATATTACAGAGAGCTGTTAATCTGTTAAGATGCTGCTTTTGAGTTTTGTACAGTGGATGCAGCTGTTAAAACAGAATTTTTGCCACCTGGATATATCATTACCATTTTATTGTAAAATTCAGAAATAACTGATGGGAAACCAGAGTGCTGGAGTTGGCTTCTTTAAGCATTGTGCTTGTCAGATAAAGAAATGTATCCTTATGTCCTTCATAATCTACTCTTTTCCATACTTTAAGCTACTTTGGCATTCTTAAAAGGTGAGTCTGTGGCAGCAATAAAAATTAAATGTTCTTTCAGGGTTATTTGGTTTGTTAATAGCTGGGTTTGCTTTGTCCAATACACATGGCAGGCTAGAATAACACAGTAGATTCTTGGAGTTTTCAGCCAAATGCAATCTGCATAGAAATTGCATGTTTCTGTAGAATACTTGACAATTATGCTTAGGTGGCTTAACTGTAATTAACGTGTAATGTGCACTTTGGCTAGAAAAGAGAAATTAGCAGGTACTTACCTCATGATTATTTCAGCGTGCTCTGCACAGTTATGGTTTGTGGTCAGAGCAGTGCAGAGGATTCTCAGCTCATTCTGAAGTCCATTGGTGCTGAGTATCTCCAGAACCTTCTAGATAAGGTCCTGAATCCATGGGTAATATACAGGGACTGTGTGGAAAGCATAATTTATAGCTGATGCCTGCATAGGAGTAATGCCACTGCTTGTTAATGATGTCATCAAAAATTCCCAGCTCAAGGACATTCCTGATCACCAGAGCTATAAAACTTTATTTCTTGTAAAACCTCCCTTTCAAGATGAAGTTTTGGATTTTCTTATATTCCTTTTTCCTTTTTTCACACCAATTCTTCAGGCTAAAAGATTTTAAAGGTGACATGTATGAAGTAGAGTGATTTCAGTTTTAGAGGTAAATGCAGCTGCTCACACATTGTTTTTGTATTGATAGAAAATTGTATAAAAATATAATTGTATAAAGATGTGGACTGATAATAAGTTGAGAGTTTAATTAGCAGTCATCATGCTGCCACCTCTTCCATGTAATCAAATCAGCAAAAATCCTGACAATATGAAAGAGAGGTGCTTGAAGAAGTCTGTTAGTAATCTCATAGGAATAAATCTAAAATTTATGCCCTATTTTACTTTCATGAAAAAGTTAATTAAACTAATCAGCACTTCAAGAACCACCAGAGAAATCCTGTCCCAAATTCTGTATACAGGCAGCCTTGAAATGGGAATGAGGACACAGCCACACTGTGTCCCTTGGCAGAACCTGTAGGGACCTGTGAGGGTGCTGTGGGCATTGTGACCTTCCCCTGTTGTGTGTGTCAGTCCCACTGGAGCCTTGGATATGCTGTAGGATTCATCATTTGCTGTATCCAGGGACACAGGGGTGGTGATTTGTTTTCCTCTGGGATCTGCCCACGTTGGTTTCTCAGTCCTTCTGTCCCTCTCACGCAGCAGAGCTGTGATCATGAGCATTCTTTGCACTGGTGTGGGGATTAGAGGAACCTGAGGAGCTGGGCTGGGGATCCAAGCTGGCCAGAGGTGGGCAGAAAGCAGTGCCTGAGCTGCTTCTTTCTTTCTGCTTTGCCCAGGGGAGGCTGAGGCTGTTCCTTCCTGAGCAGGATCTAATCCCAGAGGGTGGGTGCACAGTCCCCCAAGGGAGAGGGGTCACAGCACCAGCCTGACAGAGCTCAGAGCATTCAACAATGCTCATGGGCACATGGGGGGACTCCTGGGGGTGTGCAGGGCCAGGGGCAGGACTCACTGATGCTTGTGGGTCTCTTCCAACTCAGCAATTTCTGTGATTCTGTGATCTATGGGTCCCAGCACAGTAAAGCACACCAGAAGCCTGTGGTGCCTTAAACCAGGCAAGCTGTGGGTGAGCATCTCCTTGCACCAAGTTGGCTTCAGGGAAACTGGTTTCAAAATCCAATCTTTTCTGATGAAAGAGAGAAACAGGTTCTGAGCCTGCTTACTTTACAGGGGCCAGGACAAAGTAAGCAGAGCCCTGGTACCTACAGCAGACAATGCAATAGCTTGGCAAGTTTTATTCAGAGAAGACATTATTTAGCTAAAAGCCACAACTGTGAGCTATATTGAAAACCAAGAGAAACTCGAAGGCTATTTTTCAATGATGCTCAAATGGAGCAGTATTGCTGAGTAATTCAGTTTTGGTGGAATTTGATTCCTCTGTGTTGTGACGTCTGCAAGGCAGCGCCTGTTTCCGGCACTCCAGCTGGGTTATTTGTTAAAATGTTTACTATTTTGTGGGGTTTTTTCCCTAGTGCTGGGAAGCCTTAATCATGGGTCAAGCCTGCATTGTTTTAGGCACTAAATGAACTCAGAACAAAGAGGCAGTTCTGCTGCCATGGAGTTTATAATCTAAGTAGAAAACAAGAGACAGCAGATGGGTCTAGACAGACGGGGGAGCATAAGGAAACAATGTGACAGCACTGGGCAGCCAAAAGTCAGTGTTCAAGGGAGAGCAGCGGGCCAGCTCTGAGTTCTCTATAAGCAGCATAGCAAAGACAGGATCTGAAATGAGGTAATTGAGACAGCTTTGCAGATGGCTGTGGGGAACTCCGAAGAATGAGGCAGTTTGGTGGGGAAGGGCTTTGGAAGTAAAGACAAACATTTTGTTGTTTAGGGCGTAGAAAGTGGGGAATAAAGCAGGAAACTCTCAGATAGTGGCAATATCACCAAAATATTAGATAAGCACGTGGGGTTTTTTGCAGCAGCATTCTGTATAGGTAGGAGTGAGCTGAAGCTGTGTGCCTTTGATCCACTTTGTAAGTGAGGAGGAACGTGAAGAATGCTCCTTCCTCTCATCCTCACTGAAGGATTTCATTGTATCAGCAGACACTGCTTGGCCATGGAGAATTTGATGAGATTCACTTTTGAGCACATAAAATGCTTTGTTTGGGTGTAGAGGCTACAAAACACTTCTGAACGCCCAGATTTCAAAGACTACTGAAACAAAATCCTGGATTTGGAAGTCAAATAAATTCTTTTTCTCAAACAGAACAGAAAAATAATCATAAGACCATGTTTGATTATACTGGACAGTTGGTAAACAACTTGACAGCAGTTTCCTCTTATGGTTACATCAGCTATTATTTTATATGGCAGTTGTATTTGGCAAATTACAATTTCCCTTTGAAAATGATCCTTGGAAAATAATACATGACATTTTTAAATTGCCATGGTCCATATATGCAAATGAATAAATGCAAGATAACTACATACAGCTAGATGGTGTTAACACAGTTAAAAGAGCCTTTACTCTCAGGTCTCTCAGTTTATTATTTCAGTATCCTATTGCTTTATTAATAAAATTTTCTGTATTTAAAATGAAAATTGCTTGCAAAAATATATAAGCATTGTTTTCTTTCAATTTCTGTGCAGTACATAAAGAAGATAAGAGCACTGAGTATCTCTTAACAGAATGAAATCCTTCCATATGGCACCCTTCTCCCATTAAGATGTATAATATGAACCCAAAAAGCATCTTTTAAAATTGTTTTATAGCTGAAATGGGATTTTAGTTTAGCTTAATTTGTGAATTGCCAGAAGCAAGAATTATCCTTAATGCTGTCTGTATAAGGCTGCTCCCACAGCTGCTCTTAAGCAATTCTATATCAAAATAACCAGGAGCTGTCTCACATTCATCCAGAAGTTGGGTGTCTAACATGAATTAACCTAAGTTTCCTTGTGAGTCAACAGAAAGAGTGAAGCACTTGGACAGGACATCTTGTCCTGTTCTATTACATGAGTTTGAAATAAAATTATCTGTTAAATCTCACTCTTGAGGTATCTCTGTTCCTCTTCTACAGAGGGAGCCTAGATGATTAGCTCAGGCTCCTCACCTCACTCTAGGCAGCTGGAGTTGGAGGAGATTAAAAACAACCTTTGAAACTGAGCTGAGCTGCCTTTTATTTCAGGCTGTGCAGTGTAGCAGTTCCCAGACATAGCTCAGCTCAGCAGGGGAGGATGGGAGTCTGTGCAGAGCCTGGACAGGACAGCTGGATCAGTTAACCCTGCAGGTTCACAGCCCAAGGCTGTCCAGGTCAGCACTGCCCACGAGCTGGAACAGCAAATCACTGAGAGCAGCTCCAGTGTTTGGTGTGGGGTAACCCCAGTGTCCTGTATTGAGTGCTCTGTAAATAATTAATTGTCTCACACTGTGGTTCTGACATGAGGAAGAGGCTTTATTTAAAAGAGCAGGATTTTTTTTTTTTTGCATGACTGGTCTCATATCAACTTCTTTGCTCCCTCCATGAGGTTCTCACCTGAGTACCCAAAACATCTTCTGTGCTTGAGGTTGCTGCTGGCTCTGCAGCGTGGCAGAATTTATTGCTGCAAAGCTCAGATCTGGGGAATGCACACTGAGGACTTTGTGCAGCTGTAACACCCTTAATTCTCAGAGCCACTTGCCAGATGCAGATGCATTTGACTGAGTGCAGCAACCATGATTCTGTCTCACCTGCTCTCAGCCATAATCTGCTTTATAACTTTCTCTGTTAAAAGTTCTGGTAGCCCTGCTGTTTGAAAGACTTTTTATAGAGTTCTCAGAGCCTGTAAAAGAAGCCTTTTCCATAAATCATATTTTTTAAAGTGCTGCTCCGAGTGATTTGACATTTTTTCAAAAGTAAGATAAAAGTTTATGTACTTGGAAATTATGTCCCTAAGAAGTATGCTCTTTATATTTTATTTATTTTGATAGCTTATGTTATGATAGATTTGATAGATCCTGAAAGACACTGACAGTTTTAAAGATACAGCCAATAAACTTTGGTTAGTGGGGAAAACATGCACCATAATGATCAGATGCCTTTGTCTATGCAAAGACATTGTATCAGCCTTATGATATTTTTATTTTCCAAAACTTTTGTCGTGTGCTTTTGACCAGTGTTACTTAATTCCAGAAAAGGAATATTTGACAGTGGAAGGAAGGACAAAAAGCTTTGGGGCACAAATTCTCTGGGATTATAATGCTTAAAGAAAACAGGTGAAAGACAGCAATGATACATTTTCTTATCAAAGTTTAGTCCATACATATGTGTATATATAATTCTAATACCAACATAATTGTAAGTAATGTCAATTGGACCAGCATAATTTGCTAGCCAGGCAGAAGGAGAACCAGAACCTCAGACAGCCCAATTTTGGATGAACTCACTGCATGTGGAAGAGACTATTCATTCAAACCAGCTGAAGATATGACACACAGCTCTTCTGAAGTCTTTGACATTATCTTTCAAAATAAAATATGTTTCCTCGTAATTGAACAAATTTAAAGAGCAGTGTGGAAATTCATTGAGTTGAAAATACGAATTAAAAAGTAATGCTATTTAAAATAGTATCAATGGATGGAGTTTTAAGCTAGGAAAAAAACTGAATTGCAATTACCAGCTGGAAACGTTTAAACAGACCTGTTAAGTTCCTGGCAGCCTTCAACCAGTTTGATTGGTGGATTACAAGGTGAGAGCAAGACCAACACAAAAGTCTTGTGCATGTTCTGAGGTGCAGTACAAGCAGAACTGCAGTGTGGAGATAAGAGCCTGCTTAAACTCCTGCCAGGCAGTTCTGCTGGTTTTGTTCTATTTACCCTGATCCTGCAGTCAGCACACGCAAGGATTTCTCTTTGTCTTGTGAAGGACCAATAATTCTGAAATTTCATAAGGGTAATGCTGTGATTTTTACTGAGGCAGGAACCCCTTCACTTGTACAAGCAGTTGTTACTGTCATTGTTTCACAGAATGATATAAAGTACTTGTTTACAGGCATATTTTTAAACTGAGGAGAGATTTGACTGTTTTATAGCTGTAAAAATCTTTGCAGTTCTGTCAGAGTATGTCTACATGTGCAATGCCTCACTAACATCTCCTTTCCTCATCCATTCTGTATCACAAATATCTCTCCTCCCCTTCCTACCAAATGTCAGAATGCATTTTCTCTGTTTCTATCCCCTTGACAATAAAAACAATAGCAAAGTTGAAGGGTTTGTCTGAGAATATAATTTAATTATCTTTAATAGTAATTTTTTTGAATACATTTTTTCTACAACAGTATTTGATTTTTAACACCTTTTCTTTTGAGGCATCTTGCTCTCAAAGAAAGCTTTAATACCAACCCAGTGGAAAATTGCTGCCATATAGATAAGAATTACTGAATTTATTTTTTCTTGAGATGGTGGATAATGTACCATGGTGAATTTATGGTCTGCCACAGTGTGCAGCCAAGGAGCATCTCATTTTGGTCATGAGAGGAGCCCTCTATGAATCTGTGAGTTTAGGGCAGGCAGCCATGGGAACCTTGTCCTTTGCAAAGGCTTCCACTTGGAAAATGCCCTGGCAGAGGAGCTGCCTCAGTGCAGTCCTAGTGAGAGGGACATTGCTGAGCTCTGCCAGAGCCCTCCCTGGCAGAGACCATTTCTGAATTACCTAGAGCATCCCCTATTACTGCCCCAATACAAAGGTTTCTCAATTCATGAATTGTCTATTTGCATTTAGCTAGATCCTTTAACCATGTACTATGAGAGATGTCTGTCATTTGTAGAGGGAAATCACCCTTCTTCCTTCTGTTTGGGTGTACTGTTAGACTGATTTCAGTTTCTAGTTTATTCATGCTCTGAAATGAAGTGTGGCAAAACTGTATACATGAAATTATCCTAATGCTAAAAGCTGAAGTGTTTATAGATGGTAAACCTAAGTATACTGTATAATTAAAACAATCATTTAATCAAAAGATGCTTTCTTAAACTGCTTTGCAATTAGTGCTATTGAAATAGTTCTATTATTTTCCATGCATTTAATTTCTGTTTTGGTCTTTTCAAAGCACATTTTTTGTAGAAAGCAAAACAACTTTACATCTATAATTATAGTTTAAACAGTTTGGGGTGTGCATGATCAGATTAAAAGACTAAAATAAACCTTACCATAATGGGACCAAAGCACAGGAGAATGTACTGTGGTGGATATATCTGTTTAAGGTTATGAGCTTGTGGGTTTGTTTACAATATTTCCTAGTTTCAGGGATATTGTGTCACTGTATATTCCCAGAGAGCTGAAAAAAGGATTTCCCACTGCTGACACACACTTTGCAGGTGTTTGCTGAGTGGCACAGAGCTGGTTTATGTATTGTAGCAGTAATGGATCCCTGGTTATGGCTTTGTTTGTAATATTGATTTCCCGTCGGTCAGATTTTATAAAAAGCTTCACATCCTTGCTGCACATCTCTGGCCTAGATGCTGCAGGTATTAGCCTCAGATTGTGAGAGATTTGCAAAGAGAATATTTTGTGTGCACGGTTGCATTAAGGCTGATGGAGAATTGGTGTGAAGCAGTGCCTGCTCTGTTGGAGAGCCTTCCTGCAGTTCTGGTGTTTAGTGTCCTGAAACCTGTGGGCACTGCTTCTCTTTCCACAAATATTTTTGTGCAAGACAACCATGGGGAAAGAAAAAATCCCATGAAGCTCCTGAGAGTGTTACTGTATGCTTCTGTTAAGGGATAGACCCTTCCCTGTGGACAGGATGAGTCTGTAAAGTTCTACTCCAGACATCTGAGTACAAACTGGAGTGTGCAGTGGGTGCATTGATGTGAGGGTAGGCATGTGTGAGGATACCTTAGGAAAAGCTTGAGGAGTATTTTGGAAATCAAGAGGGAAAAGTCTGAGAGTAGGAAATCTGCAGAGACCTGTCCTTTCCTCCAGTGCTGGAAGCCCAGTCCTCTCCCGTGTTCAGTGTGGCAGGTTGGGGTGGTGTTGCCCTGGGGTTCCCCTCAAAGCTCCCTGTTCAGGGATGGAAATGGAGCTCACCTGGGGAGGGCTCCACAGGGCCCTGGCCCAGTGTGGAGTTCCCTGATCCATCAGATCCCTCCCAGGGAGGAGTGGGAACAATCCAGCAGTGAGGAGAGCAGGCAGCAGAAGTTGTGCTCCAAATCCCAGTGATCCTTCTGTACCAGAGACAGCAGAGCCACAAAGAGGAGGCCTTGCACGCCCATAATCCACAGTTCACTGCAAAGCTTCAAAATGTAATCAGGAGAGATTAGTCATGCAGAAAACGTCTAAAGCATAATTTCATTATGGCAGTAAGGAGAGCAGTGTCACTGTCTGGTTCCTGTGCAGGGTTTGTGCACTCCTGGCAGGAGAACAGCACAACTCTGCTTTTTTCACAGCAGAGCACCTACTAAGGTAAGGAAGCTCAGAAAGGCTGCAGTCCTGTGGGTTTTTTTCTTTTAAACAAGAATTACAATTTCCTTTTTTTTTTTTTTTTTAACATCTTTTGATATATTTAAGTTTTTCTCCATAATTTTTATCTAGGAAGACCTACTGTAGGCAATACATTCTCTGCTTCCTTTTACCCTGTCTTTTGTTCATACTTAAGTTTCAAACACTGAGTTTATCCCTATTAAGGGACAAGATTCATCAGGCCTAATTACACACATCTTTCAGCACATCACTAGGAATATTAGAAAATGTTGCAGTGGGGGAACATGCAGCTGAATTTCTTCAAAGTTTTTGTTACTGAAATTCAAGTAGATGATGATCTGAAAAAACATGATATTTACAGCTTAATTTCAGATGGCATTGTGTTGGTTCTTCACAGACCAACAAACCCAAAATACCTAGACAGTTTGATGTCAGTTTTGATTTTCTCATCTAGAAGCTTGTTTCATTTGCTAAAATTACTTTACTTACTAGACAGTGAAGAAATCCATACTTTCAGATATTTTTTTTTGTAATTGCTCACACCCATGTGTGTTACTTTCAGTTACTTTCTGTTGAGTTGTTTTTTCTGGCAACCTGACTCCAACTTCATTGTTTTCCAGGTTTTTTGCTTGATTCCTTATTTTCACAGGGTTTAGGATGTGAATTGTTAATTTACCTACTCTGATGATTTGTTTATCACATTTCTTTTAAGCTCCTATCCTTTAAGTTTGCTGAGTTCAGGCTTTAGAAGTGTGTGCTAAACTTGTCTTGCTGAAAGGGTGAAAGAGCCTTTTTAGCACATGATCTTTCCTTCCTCAGAACTTCTAAAATGTAATCAAATCCTTTCCTCTTCCCTGGGTATAAAGGGGAGAGCCTTTCTGAAGCCACTGCTTTGATTTTGGTATATCCCACACTCTTGTCCCAGACATGTGACTTCATATTTTGTTCCAGTGGCAAAGCAGCTGGTAAGAAAATGAAAATTTAAGGGGTTTTTTTCCTATGGGTGCAGTCCTCACCACTGCTGGCTGATCTGTCCTGTGACCCCTGTTGCTGCCACTATTTTCCATAAATGGCAAGATTGAAAAATATGAGACCTGTAAAAAACCTGTTCAATAACAATTCCTGTGACAGCTGTTTGTGTTTATTTTGTCCTTCTTTAATCTCTTTTATAGTAGTCCCATGGAATTCAAACATTTCATGTGATCTCTGCATACTATTTTAAATGGGCTACTAATGTGATCACTCCCATCTTTTCTTAATGCTTCTGTCAAAGAGCAGTTAAACCCACTTGGAGCTTTGGTTCCCCTTTGGACAGGCCACTCTTATATTTCAAATTTTGACAGGAACCCTTCCACATTTGGATGTCTCAGCTAAGTGCCTAAAGTCAGGTGGGATGAATTTGAGATCTTCATCCCCATCACAAAACCCTTGATCTGATGGATTTCTCTAATTTAAGCAATCTGTTCCCTCACTGTAATGTACTGCTCTCAATCTTCACTTCCTAATGTTGTCTCCCTACCTTTCCCACTTCCATCTCTGCAATTTATCTCATCTCAGTCTATTCCCCTGTTGCCCCATGCACAGCTTAGCTCCACCACCTCCCCTTTCTTCCCTGCACTATTTGCTTCATTTATCCCTGCCATGCCCATTTCATTTCTTGTTCCCTTGAATATTTTCCTTTTCCACTGGGATAAAGCATATTCTCAGGTTTTTAGAGTCCTGTAAAAATTGATATATCTGTATATATATTTTTTCTTAATTATCACATTGCCATTTCAAATAATATTATGTATAATTCTACTAGGGTGTTCAGTTTATTTCTATTTAAGTGGTGCTGTAGAGCAGTATGTTGGGCAGAAAGCTTTGTACTATAATTGGGTAACGAATTATTATTTTCTTCTCATGTTCAGTGAACTGGTTTTGCAGATCTTTCAGCTCAATTCATTATGATCAAATGGAGAAGCATTTGTTTCAATAAGATTTTAATCTCTAGGACTATCTTTTGCATCAGTGACTTTTCATTGTTAATTGCTTTCTTGTCCCCCATTAAGGTGTTCTTGCAACTGCTTCATCCAAACTAAGCTCCCTTTCCACACATACACAATTTGAAAAGACTCTTTTCAACTTTTTAGGTGAAATAACCATTGTTGCTTTCTTAATCCATCACTCTGGCTTTAGTGTATTATCCTCCCTTGATAGTGACAAAATCTGTACAAAATCATCTCCGCAAAGTATTTTAGAAATGTCCTGAATTTCTCCCCACTTACATCAGAATGTAAGAAATCATTTTATTATTTCATAGCACCAATTAAGATCAGCAGGGCACCTGGTATGTGCTGGATGTTTGTGAGTGAATTACCATTAATATTAATGATTTGAGAGGATATGCAGTGACTGGAGTACACCCCTGGTGTCTCAGAGTCATTGTACCAAGAAGGTTTTTTTATTACAAGTTCTGTGAACCTGTTGCTACTTTAAATCCCATAAAGGGCATAGAAAAGAAAGACTTCAAACTACAATTTTAAATATGTAAAGAAAAAATTTACATGCTGAAATTACAAAATCAGGAGATGGGTTCAAGTGGTTCTCTCCCTTTTCAGAAATCAATTGCTTGTGAATTTATTATTTTAACACAGCTGACAGAACATACAGAAGGAATTCAGTAATGAAAAGCATTTGGGGGTTTGACAGGTCTTGGCTGAAATGAAGTCCTTTGAGACCAGCACTTGGAGGCAGAGGTGAAAGTAAAAATTGGTTTACCTGAAGATCTCTGTATATTGAATCTAAATTTTCAAAGGAGACTGCCTGCCAGCATCAGGGCCTATCTTTTGACACATCCAACCTGAAATCTATCAAAATCTAGAAACTCCCTGACTTTTCATTGTAAGGTCTGTACATGTCATTTTCTACACAAAACTTTGCACATCTGCTAAAAGTTCCCTGGAAATTTTATGCTAATTCAAGTAATCAAATTTTGCAGCTTACTCATGTATTAGTTTTCAAAATAATTTTCTCCCTGTCAAAAAAAAAACCCAAACAATCCAAGCCAATTGATTAATGCAGCCTTATTGCTCCATGGAGCTAGGAAGCATTTATACTGACAGTTTTTAATATCTTTTTTACTTGTGTTAGAACTGCAAGGCCAGTGTAGATAGGAATAAAGTAGATGGTGTTCTTTCTTCCACACCAATAATGAAGACATTCACAAAGGTGATAGCTGTGGGACAGGGTGTCACAAATATCACCTGGAGCCTCTGAACTGCACAGCGTGGCTGGGAGCTGGCAGTGGTTTGCAGAACTTCCATTGCTTAGTCCATTATTGCATAAAAGGAAAGCCCAGCTAAATTTTCGTGTTCAGCCTGAATTTAAAAGTCTGTGGGTTAAGGAGGTCTGAGAGGACCCTTCTATTGCCATGAACATTTAAGTGCAGAGGTGTTTGTGTTGCAGGCTCTGTGCTGCAGTGCTCACCCTTCACACACAAGGCAGTGAAGCTGAGTCCCTGGTGGAGGTCACAGGAGGTGGCTGAGTAACAGGAGTAGCAATTACACCCCAAAAGAAAATGAAAACCATCATGCTCTTCTGAGGAGCCATTCTGTCCATGCATATCTAACAGACACAGAGAACATTTCTCTGTGAATTTAAATATTATTCTGAAGTGCATCTAACCTAGCAATTGAAATCTCTGCAGGAAAGTTGGCTGTGCTCTAGGAACTTCTGCCCAGCACACAGAGCATGCACAGAATTATACCATGTAAAAGTAATCCCTCTTGGAGTCATGCTCATATATATCTTTGGAGACCAGAACACTAGTTATATATTTATTTGCATGTTCAGTTATTTACTGTCTAAAAAATTCAGCCCTGTGTTCAAGGAAGAGCCAAGCCCTGAAGCTCTCAGAGCTGAGTCACTTTGGATGGCCCAGTGATGCACCAAATCCATCCTGAACTGTGCAAAGCAGGAGATACTGCTTGCATCTGAAAATATTGGCAACAAAGTGTGTTAACTGTCATGTGCTCACTGGAATGCTCTGTGCTAGCCTTTGAAAACATAAAATGCAAGAAAAATATGATAATATGAAAAAATCCATAACCTCCTGTCAGACTTTGCAATTGCTTGAGTGTTCAGCAGGAGTTAAGATGGATAAAAAGTAAAGGTATAAGCCATAGCAATGAGGAGCAGATGAGCTGCATTCAAGACTAATAGATTCTTCATGAAAATGCTGTGACATTTATTTTCTATATTAAAAATTCAAATGCAAGTGTTTAGTATGTCTCATACATATCAGCTCTTTCTGTAATTCTGGGACTGGCACAGTTTTGCCTTTAGTCATTTGGGTATTGCTTTTCCATCCACTTTGATCACATTGTGCTTCTGGAATATTCCCACCAGTTATCCTAAGAACTGTGATAACTGAATCTTGTTTCATCTGTCCTAGAAACTAAAATATCATGAAGGAGAAATCTCAACTAAAACTGTAGAGGAGGAAACGACCACCCTCATCCCCCCCAAATGTTTATTAGCACCTTTAATATAAATATTTGTATTAATGAGAATCTAAACAACCATCTCAAAAATTATGGCATAAATATATGTGTAATAAACATGCAGTATCTTTTCTTTCCTACACAAAGGAAAGCATTTATCATTCTGGTAACACAAGGGACAGAAAACAATGCCAATTCACAGACAAAACCTTTCATGATTTAATATTGTTGTTTTGTCCCCTTAGATCCTGGAATGATAAATATTGTTGCTCCTTTTGTCAGCATCAGAAGCACTTTCATATGTGGAATAAAGGCTCATTCATTATAATCATACTGGTTTTTTTCCAGGTTGTTTTTTCCAATCTGGTTCAGAATACATCATGCCAGTGATACTGTGCCAGCTTCCTTGTGGTTATTCCAAAGCTCCACGGGTACCTGTGATGGTACCAGTTTGATTTCTGTTTATGGCTTTTTTATCATTCCTATTCTCAAGGTTTTAGAGTCCTCTCTGTGTCTGGGACTTCATTACACTGAGAGGTGCACGAACATGAAACATGTACCTGATCTAGCCTGGAATGCAAGTCAGGTGTCCATGGGGTGTGGTGCTCTGGGAATCCACAGGCAAACCCTATTTGGTCTCTTATGGTTTTGCACAAAGGAGGAGGGAGCTTGTGGAAAGCCCTGTGGAGGGAAGGCCCTTCCCTTGAACAATTTCAAGATTTTCTGTGCTATCTGCTCTTGAGAAGCTGTAAGGAGTCACCACCTGTGACATTTGTGCAGAACACAGGGGTCATTCCAGGTGAAATGTCTGCAGCTCCATCCTCATCCCAGCCAGCCAACAACCACCCATTCTGGTTTTGGCTAGTGTTGCACTATTTCAAAACATACCTTGTTTCAAAACGTGCTTTTTGCAAATCATGTCAGTGCTCTAAATAGACCCACGTCGTTTTCAGACAGAAATACACAAAGGTTAAGCACGTTGTGTTTTAGGGAGAGCTGTTGGCTATGGTGTGATGCCACCCCATCTCTCATTTAGTGGTGGCTTTAGGAAACACAGTCATTGCATTAAACCTAGACAAACTATCTAATTACTATATTAGCATGTATTAGTTAATTTGTGTGTGGCACTTTGGAGATAACAAGCTCAATATTTTAATACAGTTTCTCTTCCCTGGACACATCTCTTGTCTTCATTTGTAAACCACTCTGAAAAGGTCACTAAACATTGATTTTGTAAATGAAAGCTCTAAAATAGGACTTGAAAGAGCTGATGCTTGGGGGGAGGGAAAAAAGTGTGAAAATTCAACTTGTTTAAGTCAGACCATGGATTTTGGGGCTCAGATTTCTTCTACCAAGCTTTAGATCTCTTAACAGTCCCAGAAATTACATACCTCACGCTGGAGGATGTTTGTTCTTCAAGAGGCTCCTGGCCCTACTTCCCTCCCCTTTAGACACATCCCAGTGGGTCTGGAGAGGATTTAACCCCCACTGCCTCAGCCTCTGTGGATATTGAGCAGCTCCAAGCACAGCTTCCACTGGCACAAAGGACAGCTGTGTCCTTGAGCCACCCCAGTGAGGGAAACACACCTTTGTCTCTTCTGCAGTGTGAGTAGAGAAAGCACCTTTAAACACATCAAAGATGAAAAGTTGCATCAGAAATGTGCACTAGTTAGCACACAGTTTTTAAAAGCTTGAATGTAAATATTCTTAAAACACAGGTGGGACTCAAATAATGAAATCAGGCTGACTGCATTTAGATTGTTCACAATCTAGTTCATTGCCCTTAAAAATTGCTAGGTCATAGTTCAAATGTGAACATCTATTTTTATATCTCTTTGCAAATAATGTGTGTGTGTGTCTTAGAAAGGAATTGCCCACTAAAATGAGAAGTCGTGAGAAGGACAAATAATATAAATGATTTTTAAGGTCTTTGCAACTTTTTGAACTACCATACCACCTTCTTACACTAGTACAATACAAAGAGATGAAAGAAAGTAGAAAGGAATTAGAGAAGTCTTAGTAACTAATATCAAATTCACAAAGAAAATTCCTGATTGTTGGAAGCCTATATACTAAATACTTTGCAAAGGCAGTTAAATGGTGTGTGTACTGAAGCACAACAGAAAAAAAAAAGGAGCAAAAATAAGAATGGAAAATGAAGAGTTATTTGGAAAGAAGGCATTGGAAAGTAGTGTAGGAAAAAGCCAGAAATTCTATATATTCCTCTTGTTGTATTGTCCAGACCAGACAGAACAAACAAAAATCAACTCACAGGGTCACACATCTGGACACAAACCTTACACAGGTTTATATGAATCCCTCTTGAGTCTGGCTCTTCCTCTTTTGGGAGATAATACCTTATAATTCTGAACTTCACACATTGTCAAGTCCCATTCCCACCACAGCTTTTGTTTTCCTCTCACTTTTTAAGATAGATGCCATAAAATGTGGTGTCCCACCTTTTAGAAGAAAAGTGGTTTGCCACTGAATACCTGCTATTTTTATTCTTTGCATCCAAAATTGCAGCAAGCTTTTAATGAACTAATCCTTAGCATGAACCATGATTTTCATTGTCACCTTTTTTCCTATTCTTTATGAAAAATCAGTGTTTTCTTATGGCTTCTTCAGAGTCCCAAGTGCATGATGTCTAATGGTATTGCTTTATAGTTTTACATTACATCTTTGTAACTTAGGATAATTATTTATAGTTGCAAATCATAGAATCTGTAGAAAGCAGAATGGTGTGTTGCACAGCAAAGGGAGAGCAGATTCATGGTTTGTTATATTATTATGTTATAGATGGCACTTCAAGGGCTGTGGAAGAAAGTTTGTCAAAGGGTGGCATTCTCAGGAGCTGGGATGTACCAAACAGATTTCATTCAAAACACTCTTGGATCATTATCACTGTATTTATAGCCATTAAAGGATAATTGAGATATAGAAAATCAGGAAATGAGAGAACCAAAGCTAAGTTTTTCACATGTGATCAAAAAGCATATGGGAAAAAATAGAGGGGGGGAAAAAGGTCAGCAGTCAAATAGCAAATAGAAGTCTCAGTGCAATATCTGCTTTTAAAAAACAGATGGGAGATTTAGCTCAATTGCAGTGAGGGAGTTCTAATGTCCTGCTGAAGGTTTGTTTCTCCTTCATCACATAGTAAAAGCTTTTTTGAAAATGCTTTAATGAAAACTACCTCCTAATCACATCCTGGAAATACAGACAGTGTGATGCTTTGTATAGCACAACCATTCTGGATTAAAATATTGGGAACAATGCACAGAATTGCTCTGAATTTTGCCTGTTGTCTAAAAGAACCATCCTGACACTGGAAAACTCCAAGCTCTGTGTATCTCTTCCACATCTTCTTGTCCATGGTTTCATTTCAGCCATTTCTTACTCACATAAATATTGTTGAGAATGGGCTGCTGCAGTGAATCTTCAGAGTCAGAAAGTGTCTTTTCATTGAGTGCATCTTCAGGGAGCTGACATTGTTGGGAAATGGACTTGGTGAGGTTTTCTTGACTGTATCTTTGACCTGATTTCTGCCTTTAATTCCACATCTGTTTAGTAGCACAAGTCCTGTTCAGCAGGCCATGAGTTAGAGATCTTCTTTTGTTGTATTGAATGGAGGTGTGCAAATCAGGCTGAGATTTATGGCAAATCAGATCCTGAGAGGAGTATTTCATAGTTCCTGTATCTCTGGAGGATATGGATCCTAAAAGGAGAAATGTGGAATCTGAATTGGGTGTGCCAGGAGAATCTTTCTCATTTTTTTCCACAGGCATTTAAAGAAATGTTTTAAAAGGCTAAAGTTATAGCTTGGAAGTCTTTCTTTACAAGAATTGTTGGGGTTTTGGTGTTGTGAGTTGGGTTTTTCCCAAATGAGAATGAATGAGACAATGAGTGCTATTTGTTGGATTGTGAGTAGGTGGCAAGCTTTGACTACGGACTATCAATTTTCCAGTTCTCCCTCTCCAAACTAGGACACATTCCTAGGACATATATTATGATATATTTACAGTGATATGCAGCCATTGTTTTACTGTCTCTCAATTTTGGGCATTTGCTGTATCTGAATGTGTCACACAAGCAGGAACAGTGCTCCTCTACTATCATTTTACTGATATTTATCCATTTTACTGATATTTATCTATACTGACTGCTCAGGACCAAGTGTACGTAATGAAGTGTTTAAAATGGAAACCTATTTCCATACAATTTGACAAGTCTAAGTGTGTAATTTTGCCTGTTGCACTCAGAACATGGTGTTTTCAATGTAAAATAGAAGATTCAGTGAAGAATTAATGAGTGGCTGTGTAGCTTACTTGTCTATACTGGAGTCCCATGCAGAGTTACTCTCTTTGAGTGCAGATCATAATTGTGACAGAGCTATTTATATGAAATCTTTGGGAGTTAAAATGGTTTTTTTATGGTGTGAGCTTTTCAGCCTGTTACCAAGCTTTTCTACTGAAAATACTAAAAATCAATTTTCTATGTAAGTTGATGCTGGATTTGCTGATGGAGCCACCCTAATACTGACAGCGGGGCATTTGTGACTTTATTTTTATTTTCCTTTTTCTTTTCTTTTTTCATTGTTCTCAAGCATTAATATTACTGAAAAGGGTATTAATATTAATATTAACTGTACTGAAAAGGGTACAAATACCTTTTATTGAGGTCCTGAGGACCCTGACGTTGTCACTTTAGTGATATTCAAAATAAGGTTCAAAATTCTCAGCACACTTTCTGTCCCATTGACTTAATTCTGTGTTACCCTTCCAAGATCATTTATTTTGTCAGAGTGGCTCCTGGCTATGTAGCTGGGGATGTTCTAAATGTCTAATTGGACATCAGCAGAATACTGAAAAGCTGGCATTGCTATTTGGCTAGAACCAAATCAGTATCAAAACAGTGGTTAGAGTGATGATATATTGCACCAGTATGTTGGAAATGGAAAACAAGTCCAGTAGTCCATAAACCTTCAAAAGCAAAATTTTAAAATGAGCATTCTGTATGTAAAAGGACTGCAGATATCATACCTGCTGCTGATTAAGCTGTAATCCTATTGAATTTCTGGTGAAGTACAATAATTTCTTTGCATGAACCTATTCAGTGCCTTCTGGTTTAAATAAAATTTTTGATAAGGGAAAAAAAACAACCTGGTACCTGGAACATAAAAGGAAGTAAGAGAGAGAAAAAGGATCTTGAGGGTTATTGTTCTAATCTTCTTCCTTAAAAGTAAATGGTAATGTAAGTAGTATTGTTTTATCTCCAGCGTGGGCAGAATTGGCCCCTTTTGGGCCCTTAAACCTATTGTCTTTAAGGTGGTGTGTTTTGTCTTGAGGAGCAGAGTAGTAAAGCTGCAAATCTGACAGTATATGTTATCACCCAGATGGAACATTAGGGAGGGATTCATAAAAGCTGAATTTCACCTGGCGAGGTTTATCACCCCAGATTTCCTCTACAGACAGAAAGAGATCTGCTTTAAATCAGCCCTGCCAGAAAGGCCCCTCTGGAGGGAGGCAAACCCCAGACTGCTGCTGCCTTTCCTCCTGAGTGTTCCCTGATTGCTCAGTTGTTCCATCCTGCCCCGTTTCCCAGATTCTCTCACATGGATATTCACACACACACAGATATTCTGATTGCTGAATTGCATGAAATACAATTCAGCCCTGTAATAATGGCCAATCACGCTCTGTTTGTGTGGATGATAAATCTCTGTCCCACAGGTGCTCATCCCTCTTATGATGTATGGTAAGGCTTTAACTTTCATCACTGTGGTTAAAGCACCCAATTGCATGAATGGTTTGGGTAAAAAAGCTTTTAAAATGTTGTAACTCAAGCCCACCATTTTTTACAGCTTTCATATCTTCATTTTGCTCTGATTTGCATCCATGGTCCAAATAAAAAACAAGTTTGCTGAAGATAGAGACAAAGAGTACAATAATGGTGTAGAAGCAGCCTCGAGCATGCCAGGCTGGAGGAGACTTTTGCAATCCAGACTTGTATAATTACTATAGAGAGTTTCATAAACTAACCCCACCTGGGCCATAACTGTGATACTGACTTCTAAAAAAAAACAATTATCATTTTGTTTGTATTAAACCAGGATTTGCTAAAAGTAAGTGAAAATAGAGCTTCTTCAGTACTCCAAGTAGACTTTTTTCTCTTCTACAGAAATAGGTTTACAAGACCAAATTAGATTCTGGCATGATTAATGCATCTCACCAAATTCTTGCAGAGTAGAAAATTAGTTTATAGTGATTTTCTTGAAAACAAATTAAACGGCTGCACAACATCATAAGAATAGAGATGTTTTTCATAACATATGGATAAATGATTCAATGGAAGTGAGATGTAATCAAACTGAAAATATAATCCAAATGTTTCAAATATGACTGTCCGTTGTAGAAAAATGTTTAATTACTTGCAATTTAGTGCATGATGTGGAATATGCAGTGGCAGGGCAGCAAGGAATTAATCTGCATGAGATTTGCTCATATTCTAAGTAGATTATTCTTTTTTAGGTGTTTTTGTTATCATTCCCTTCAAAACAATATGACAAGAAGATTTGGCCTCAGGCTGCACCAGGGAAGGTTTAGATTAGGAAAAACTTCTTCACCAAAAGGGTTGTCAGGCCCTGGGAAGGGGTGGAATCACCATTGCTGGAGGTGTGTAAAAGATGTGTGTTTGTGGCACTCAGGGACAGGTTTTATTGGTTTTATAAATGCCACATTGTGTGTGTGGCACTCAGGGACAGGTTTCATTGGTTTTATAAATGCCACATTGTGTGTGTGGCACTCAGGGACAGGTTTCATTGGTGGACTTTGCAGTCTTAACTTCATGGTTGGACCTGAAGGGATCTTAAGGGTCTTTTTCAACCTAAACCATTTAATGGTTCTGTGGTCCTTGTGTTCCAGGAGGGTTTGAGTTGAGAAAAGAGGGTGGGAGAAAAGAGCTTCCATTAATCAATGTTGGATTGCCCCATTCCATTGCTGCAGTGTCTGCAGCTCCCACTGGGTGCCCTTCACCAGGGCACTGTTTGGAGCATCCCAGAGTGCATTTTCAGCTTCTCCTTGNGGGAAGGGGTGGAATCACCATTGCTGGAGGTGTGTAAAAGATGTGTGTTTGTGGCACTCAGGGACAGGTTTTATTGGTTTTATAAATGCCACACTGTGTGTGTGGCACTCAGGGACAGGTTTTATTGGTTTTATAAATGCCACACTGTGTGTGTGGCACTCAGGGACAGGTTTCATTGGTTTTATAAATGCCACATTGTGTGTGTGGCACTCAGGGACAGGTTTCATTGGTTTTATAAATGCCACATTGTGTGTGTGGCACTCAGGGACAGGTTTCATTGGTGGACTTTGCAGTCTTAACTTCATGGTTGGACCTGAAGGGATCTTAAGGGTCTTTTTCAACCTAAACCATTTAATGGTTCTGTGGTCCTTGTGTTCCAGGAGGGTTTGAGTTGAGAAAAGAGGGTGGGAGAAAAGAGCTTCCATTAATCAATGTTGGATTGCCCCATTCCATTGCTGCAGTGTCTGCAGCTCCCACTGGGTGCCCTTCACCAGGGCACTGTTTGGAGCATCCCAGAGTGCATTTTCAGCTTCTCCTTGGCATTTCCAGAGAGGCCAAGCAAGCCCTGCTGTCTCTTGGTCAGTGGCAGGCTGGATGCTTGAAAGGCACCAGATGTTGTACAGACCTGGATTTCAGACCAAACCAGGATATCTCACTCTGAAAGGGAAGGAGAAATGCCTGACTGCATTTAAAAAAAAAAAAAAAAATCACTGCTGGCCCCGTGGAATACAGTACAAATATTTCACACAAATATGTAGGGCCATTTCCTTTTCACAGTGAGAAAATTTGGGAAAGGCTGAACATTTCTTCAAAGAGCCTTTATTGTATAGTCTGGATTTCCCACAACCTGACAGCAGGTAATTTATAAGTCTATTCTGGGAATAAGAATTTCCTAGTCCCTCATAGATAGCCCTTATTGCTAAATAGCAGAGGTGTAATAAAAAGGAGCATGACATCTTCTCTCTACTAGTGTGTGGCTATTTAATTCCACACAATCATTGTTTATTTTATTATTGTTATGGTTTAAGCTCTGTCTCATATTTTACTTATTTAATTAAGTTATATGCAAAAGAAAAGGAAAGCATACCTCCTGGCCTCTTGGCTGTCTTCCCATCTTGCAAAAAAATATCACAGGAAAAAAATGATGGGGTTACTTGCCCAAAGTAATTTCCTAGTTAGTTTAGTTTGTTTAATATATCTTTCCAAAAGTAAGAGCAGTGTCAACTTAAAATACACATTCATGCACCAAACAGGAAGAGAAGCCCATAAAAAGACTGTGAATTTGAGGTGCTGTCAGCTTGTCCTTTTAAAAATAATCTCATTCAAAAAAAAAAAAAAACATTCAATATGACAGGCTCTGAAGACACTTATTGTTCTTGGCAGATGCTTATGATTCTTTTTCTCTGTGACTAAGTCTGGGATCTCTGGATACTGTCTAGGCACACCTGCCAGATCAGGAGACTCGGATACACATGAAGGATTTGACTATTTTCTGACTGCAAAATGCACTTAGATCTGGTGTGTTCTCCTAGCCATAGACAGTCTTGAACTTCAGGTGACTCTCAATTTTTCTCCTGGAAGGTACTGGAGTATCAGGTTTGTACTTGCTTAGGAGGGGTCTCTGTGCATCACATTTTTAAATACCAAATTTTGTTCTGGTTCTGGTTTATGTGCCTTTTGGATATCTCCCAGCATGAGCTGATCCACAGCAGAGGAGGATGCAGCAGAGAACAGGCTGGCCTTTTCAGCCATGGAAATTGAGCCTGAGCTGCTCTGCTTGGAAACAGTGTGGATGAGAACACAGGAGCAACCAGAAAATCATGAAACTATTGCTGAACAACTAAATTGAATATGACTATTTCTAGCACAGTATCTCACAGAATGTGAGAGAATTCTTTCCCATGTGTACTCAGAAACACTGCCTAGTAACAATCTTCTAGAATGTTATGTTCCTTCTAGAATATTATGTTCCTCCACTATTACAGACAATTATAATGAACAAGTCTTTTTCTATGAAGGTTAAATGTGTGCATTCCATAAACTTTATGGTGAATGTGATCTGTTTCTTCAAATTAAGAAGCAGGTAATACAAAACTTCATTATTAACAGGGGGAGTTATATATAATTTGTGCTTATATATGTAAAATTGCTACATAATGGCATATTTATGTTATATTGTTAAATAATTTTGGGTATATATGCATATACTATTATTTCACATATGATGTACATTGTATGCTTATCAAACAGAATTTTTTAGGCCTGAAATATTGATAAATGGCAGAATTCATTGGAATTCCCTACATTATAACTGGCAGCTTTATTGATGGACATGAAATTGCCCTCACTGGCTTCACTGTGTGCTGTGGTGACTTCCAAGAGGCACCACACTCTGTGACTCTCATCACTTAGTGAACCTTCAGAGAGCTCAGACCCATTTCTGTGGATTTCCATGGGCAGTGAGTCTTCCACAATGGCAATATTTTGAGTAAGAGGTCCTTTATGATAAAAGAGCATGTACAGTAATGCCAGGCTTTAAAGAATTTACAGATGGAGGGGACACAAAGACTGGTGGGCACTGAAGGGTGAAGCTGTGACTTTATTATTAAAATCTTTTCCCAGTCTTTTCTGTTTAAGTCTCTCTGTATGGCAGCTGGCATTTTATTTCATTGCTTAAAGTCACCTTAAACAATTACTATAATTTTGGTTAAAATGCCAAACAAATCTAATTGATCTACCTGACTTGTAGTTATTTTATTGTCTTCGGGTTTCTGAATGTTCTGATTCTGCATAACAATGACGTGTAGAAATTTAATCAAGTGAAGACATCTATCCAAATGTTATGTCTGAATAATGCATTTTTAAATTGAAAGGCAACACTTCCAGTTACCCGCCTAAGTACAAATCTGAGGTCATTCTTTGTTCCCTTACTTTTAACAAAAGAGACAGTAAGAATTCCATGCATTTCTCATTAAAATGAACAATAGACGAGGAAAAGAAAGGTTTTAAATATGCACACCATCATGTAAGACTAATTTTTTCAATGTAGGGATGTTTTTTCTACTTTTAGAGATAGCGTAGCCTTACATCAGTTCAAATGTAGTTGTATACAATCAGAGGAAAAATGTTTAAACATCCCAGCATGGGTATTTCCATTTAAATCTGATTACAGTGAAATAAAACTGTAGCTATTAAAGGTTTAGAAGAACTACAAATACAAGCAGTAAAAGAAGACAGTTAGTAAATGAGGTAGTAAAACATTTCAGCAGGGCAAACAGTTTATAGCACTCAGCCTTCCTGTGGCAGACTGTGCTATTCACCACAGACCCGTGCACTGTTCCCTGAACTGCACTTAAACCTGCAATTAACCTTTCACGCCTAATGAAGCTGTTTTGCTGCAAAATTAAAATATATAGTACTGCCTGTTTTTACAGGGGCTGGGAGGAGAGCATCTCAGAATGAATGACTTTTCAGATGCTCTTGTTTGAATGCAGGATTAAGGGGCTGTTTGTATACAAACCCTGAATGCACTTTTCAAGGTAATCTCATTTGATTTGCTGTATTTTATCCCTCTGCTTATTAATAGCTTTGCACTGCTGAAAAAAAAAATAAAAAAGGAAAAAATTCACACCCCAGTAATTTTATGATTAGAGACTTCCTGAAAATAAACTGTTACCATTTAACTTCCATTAGGAGAGACAATAGTTCTGCTAAAGATAACCAAGTTCATATTGCTTCCTCTGGTGTTTTCCTTGTTCTGGGTGCAATTATCTCTTACAAAAATATACTTTCCACTTATGATTTGACTGGGCTCACTTCTTAATGACTTACACATACATATCCTTAGAACAAGCAAGAGGTTGTTTGAGCTGCATAGAACTAGATCAGGTGATTTCTAGGACATTTAGTAGAAAAACAAACTAAATTTAAAAATAGGGGTGGTTCCACAACTCAGATTGAATTTCCAGAAATTAGAGGTGACCTGTTAAGTGTCCATGTGGGATCCTCACTGATTCCACTGCTCCTTTCTGCCATGCTGCTCAAGAGTCAGAAGGAAGCAGAGACCTGATTTGGAAAATACAGTTTGGATGATGGGTAGGATATTTAAACAGCAGCATTCAGGGAATGCAGGTAAATGTAATAACTTAGGAGTTGAGGTAACACATCCAGAGCACTGTACAATTTACAGTTCCAACTTCAATGACTGTAAATGTATTTACATTTGTTATTTAGATTAAAAAAGCTGTAAAATCAAGGGAATGTTTTGGTTTTGGGTTTTTGTTGTGTTTTGGTTTTTTTTTCATGAATATTTAAGCCACAGCATTTTCTTCTGTTTTATTTTGATGTAAATTCTCCTTGCTCGAAGTGTCTGTGCACAAGCTTCACTTGGTAAATGAAATTCCCTTAGACTGGCAGTCTG
This sequence comes from Cisticola juncidis, assembly GCA_013400215.1. NCBI lineage: Eukaryota > Metazoa > Chordata > Aves > Passeriformes > Cisticolidae > Cisticola > Cisticola juncidis. Next base: position 354,192 of record VXBR01009081.1, read on the forward strand.
AAATAATGAATTGTTCCCCCAGTTAATTGTATTGCTTTGATAACAAGGAACTATGCTGGGTGTAGAGGACATAATAAATGAATTTCATCAGATGATTTGTGTGACATTTTGACAAATAATCTTCTGTAGTGACCTGATGTTAATGGTATTCTATCAACCTGCCAGTACGTCCTAGTACACAGTGCTAGACCTAAGGAATCATTTCAGTTAGTTGTTAGATTAAGTGAGGTTAGCTTAATATATCCAAATATATTTTACAGTAGCTTATTAAATAAAAAAATCTGTTTACTAATAATGCTCCCTCTGTTTAGCATAGTCCCTAAGCCTAGCTGTTTTAAGCAGTCATCAAAATGTTATTTAGGTTTTATCCCTGAATTTGCTAATACCAGATACTGCTTAAACTTGAAAGGTGCCTCAACGATTTCAACAATTTAATTTGTCAAAGTCCAATTTTAAGCATCACTGGCTCATGCCAGGAAATATTTTTGTGTGTGAGAAAAAACAACTTGATTAATCTTGGCTCTTACACATCCCGAAATGTATCGATGATAATTGTACTTAGTGTTTTACAGTATCGTGCATTTTTAAAAAGCTGGATGCACATTAATCAGTTCTTGCAACTTTTTTGTGACTTAAGAAAGGTAATGTTGCCAGTGTGCAATAGTACAGATTTTTTCAGGATACTGAAAACCTGAACAGAATCTGACCATATATCTTATATTATGAAAAAAGACACTAGCAACACTTCTTAGTGAAAAACGTTTTTTGCAGTTTCTTAGTAGGTAAGTAATGAGGATTGCATGAAAAGTATTGCAAAATTGGATTCTGTGTAATAGATAAATTGAGTTTGATATTGGCTTGAGATAAGAAATAGAGACTTCCTGTTAAACATGGTGGAAAGTGTTTTCAAAGGTTTCCTTGGAGAGTGGTGGTGTTATTGGGTGGAGAATGAAATATTTTGGGCAGTGTGGAGAACCAGCACCATCCTTACCTACATTTTGGGTTTATGTGGATGTGGATTTTGTGGTTTGTTTGCAGCAGAACATATAAATGATGTGAATACCCCTAATCCATTTGATGCAGTGTCACCTGTGTGAATTTAAAAGCCCAGAACTGTGTGTATTGTGTGTTGTTAATCACACCATTTTAGAGGTCACTAATTTCTAGAAAAGATGCAGTAGCAAGCAAATAGAAGAGTAAATTCTTAAAATATTAGCTTAGGTCTAGAAGGGAAGCTGAGGAGTGGCTGAGGTCACTGGGTCTGTTCAGCAGAGGACACTGAGGGGAGAGCTCAGAGCAGCCACAGCTTCCTCATGAGAGGAAGAGCAGGGTCAGACCCTGAGCTTTGCTCTGTGGTGACAGTGACACGACCCGAGGGAGCAGCTTGAAGTTGGGTCAGGAGAGTTTAACTTGGATATTAGAAAAAAATTCTTCATCTGGGGGTGGTTGGCACTGGTACAGCTGCCCAGGGCAGTGGCCACAGCACTGACAGAGTTCAGGGAGATGTGGACAATGCACAGGGTGGGATTCTTGGTCCTGTTCAGGGCCAGAAGCAGGACTTGGTGATCCTTGTGGGTCCTTTCCAACTCAGAATATTCTGTGTTTCCATGATCCCTAAGCATGCTGATCTGTGCCCTTGGCAATAGCCTTGTTAGGATTACAACAGGTCATGAAATACCAACAAATTAACCAGAATCCAAATAGAAGAGTTTTGGTGAGTTGAAAACATTTAGAACTTACCCAGGTCATCATGGTTCACTACTTGTTTACAGATCTGTGCTTTCTAGAAAGATATTTTCGTATCTTGTTTGCGGTAAATATTAACCTCTAAATATTCACCAATTATATATATATGTATATAATTTGCAAAGGCAAATATTCAGGGGTACAATGTTATCCTAACTGCAGTTTCTACTTCTCTCTCATTTTCTGATTTGATGGTTTCATCAGTTCCTAAATGCAATGCACATGCATTTAATATGAGAAAATTCATGTCAGAAAGTCCACATAACCAGAAAAATTATCATAAAGAGAGATCATGCTGAGATCACACAACAAATCAATGAGAGACATACATGGAACTCAGTTCTCCTATTTTCCAGTCTGGTGTCCTAACTGATTTTTTTGCCTTGCACTGTGTCTTCACTGTTACCAAGTAGCATTTAAGAAAGTGAGAACTTCTTATCTGACTTTGAAATAAAACTGATCACTTCTGGGAAAGTACATAAACTTGGCTGGAAAGAAACCATCATGCTGCTGTGGAATTATTCTCAGGAAAGATGAGCATTAAAATTTTGTTTTTTTCCTTTATTTGTCTTCCAGGTCTTGCAATTGCAAGTGCTCTGATAGACATTTCACAGCAGAAGCCTGCAGACTGTAAAGACAAGAGCTCAGGAGTCAGGAATCGAAAGCATCACCTTTCAACACGTCAAGGAACTTGTGTCTGAGAGTCAAGAGCTGCAATTGTATATTCTGTAATGTTTTCTTTTTAAATGGCTTCCATTGAAAGCTATACTACAGCCTCAGTTTTTATGGAGGCAAATCTATGAATGAACACATGAGGTACTGTGCTCTGTTGTAATCACACAGCCTGCTATCCCCCAGAGCAGAACAAACTTGTGGTAGGTATGAGTATGCATGAGGAGCTTTAATAAAAAGAGTGGATCCTGGTATCAACAAAATACAAAATAAAATACCCAGTATTCTTAATCCTGAACATATCAGAGCAGAGAAAATCCTTGGACAGAACCAGGAAAAACTTTACTTTTTTTTTTTTTGTAATGTAGAAGCAAATTGTATAATTGAAAACTCAGCAAATTCCAAGAAACTAAAGGAAATTTTTGTCTAGCTTAATGTAAAAATGGGAATTGTACAGTTCTTTACTCATAATTGTCATTATTGTTTTCCAGCAAACAGGAACTAAAGAGAATCATTTGAATTTAGGTGTATTTTTATCATTGCCCAGAAGAGGTAGGCAGCTTTTGATTTAGCAAAGGTGTATCCCAAGAACACCCCAAGTACATGTAATGTTTGAAAGATAATTCTGTTAAATACTATGACTTGAGCATTTAATGATTATTTTTCTTTACATTGAAAAAAACCTCATAAACATAATTTGGGCTGCAGAGGAGTGATGGGTGGGCTTTCTTTCCTGTACCTCAGAGTTTGTCCTGAGTTTGGGATATTTTACAAAGAGGGTCCTCCATGCCAGCTAAATGATCAGCAAAATTAATTGAGCATGGAAAAGCTGCTTTACAATATTTTTTCCCATAGAGTCTCCAAGGCTGCAGATCTAAGGAGAGTTGAACATGCTGTAATTCAACTTGCTCCTGTTTCAGTATTGAAATTTGCTAGTATCTATATATTGTCCTTACCTATAAGCAGAAGAAATTAATCCAAGTCAGCAGCTGGGCTCTTGTTTTTATAATAAAGTATGGATTTTTTTTTTCCTCACAACTGCAGAATTCCATCTCATTTCACTTTAGCACCTGTTAAGGAATTACCCTATATAAATAAACAAATAAATGTTTAAAAATCCAACTTGCTTCCAACATTAGTTGGCAAATCCCACAACCAGTATGGAACCTCACACAATCAGAACTCAATAACAAAAAGCAGATTAAAGAATTTCCTTTGTGAAGGACTTCAGTCTTTTGGGGGCTCAGTAACCACAACAGATAAAACCTGGCAACCAGCTTTAATGGCCCTCAGTCTTACTCAAAATTCATGAACATGGAAAAGAGTAAGGGAATGCTGAGGGGCAGGCAGCAGATGTGTCATATTCTCATTTATGCATTGCACACTGACAGAGTGTAATATGAAACCAGTAGTTTTGTACAAGCTTGTTGAAAGTCTAGTTTCTCAACTCCAAATTTGCCACCACCCTAGTACAGGAGAGTGATGCAGAGGTATAAATGTCTCATGTAATGATAGACTTTTGGTAAATACGAAAGATATAAAAAGATAATTGATGTTTACTACTATATCTGTATTTTTTATGTTCTTTTTATTTCAGGAAGATGATGACATTTTACTGTTTATAGTTGACTACATAGTTACTTGCATGCCATGGTGGTGCAGTAGCAGTAATAAAGCCCTGTTGTGAGTTGTGTTTATTTCCTAAAGCCATTCATACATAGAAGTGCTCAGCTTAATTTGGATGAGGACTAAATGTAAAAATAATTGTTAAAAAGGAACAATTGTACAGTCTGTAGTTATATCTTATACAGGAGTATTAGGTTGCATCTAACCATGACTGCTCTATTGTTTTGATAAATTATGCACTTATGAATTATGGTATAATTATTTCTTATACTGGCATGATTGTTTCAGTATTTTCATATCTTAAAATAAGATTATTATCTTAAAATAATGCCATCACAAGCTTGTGACTTCTATTGCCTATTCTGACCTCATATAACCTGAAACTTAAAAAATTGATTTTTAAAGGTTCTGTTAGGGACTTTGAACCAGTGCTACTTAGCCTAATGAAAAAATTTTCCTTTGAAAACAACCCTTCCTGCCAGTTTTAAAGTTAATCTGTTCAAGTGAATATGAAGCAATGGGACTGGTTTACATGGTGCATACACTTAGGAAAAGGAAAGAGCCATTTGACTGGAATGTATTCCAAACTCTGTATTGTCCTCAACCCAAGCATTTCACATAAGAAATGTTCAGTGTGTGTTTTGTGAATGTGCTGGAAACCCCATCCACAGAAAGAACATCAGTCCTGCAGGAGAGTTTTGACTGTGCTCACTCATACAGGGTTAAATTCCTCTGAATCTCAACCAGAGTTTGAAAAATACTTGAAAATCAGGTGTGTTTTAAAGGGATTAAAGTACTTGATTGTGATACTGAAGATAGGCAAATAGCGATCAGCCATTTTACTGTGCTTTCAGGTAGAAATGTTGTTTTACTGTACAAGAAAAGCATGTTTGTCATGGGATCATTCAGCATTTCCCTTCACTCTGAGAATTTTTTTTTCTTCTCCCAGGATCCCTGATTGCATGCAAATTAATAAATTCATGTAATAATGAAGTACATAAAAATGCTTATATAATGGCCACACGTAAAAACAAGAAGTTTGAAAACACATTTTATACCAAAGCTTTCTTTTTGGAAGGTACAAATAGCATAAATGTCTGATAACTACATTTGTTAGTTGTTGACAAGTGCAAACCTTTTGGTAACTCCCCCTGTACATCAGATGAGAACTTTTATGAATAGTCCCATTATGATTGTGTCAAGAAAAGGCCATTTTTTTTTAAACTCTGTTCTCAGATTTAACTTTGGAACCCTTCCTTAGAGTCAGAAAATGTTGAATGGCCTGTTTCACTCTTCATGTGATTTGTACTGGATGAAAAATAAATGAGTAAGTGCTGTTCTGGTAAGGAAGGCCCAGTGAAGTTCTGATTGTCAGGATTCAACCTCCCCTCCTCAGTCAGTGGGTTCTGCTGAGGAAATCCAGCAGCTATGAATTTCTGTTCCCAATATGAGAGAGCCTGTCAGTGGTGACATGGGTTTAGTACTTCAGTTCCTCTTTGTACTTCTGTATTTTATATAAATTCTGAAATTCTGAATTTGCACATTTCAGAATATTTGTTTTTATTCATTACATTCCTATGAAATGTAATGAAATATTTGTTCATCTGTACCAAAAAAAAAAAAAAANATAAAAAAATTTTGTTTATTTTTAAAAAAAAAAAAAAAAAAAAAAAAGGTTATCAGTATGTTGCCACTATTAAAATTATTTAATTAAAAAATCAAATTCTTGACATATTAAGACATGGATATACCATTAAGGAACACTCAAATTCATCTGATTTGAGAATTTTCGTAGCTGACTGCTCTTTTTTATACGTAGAGTTTCCTGTCATCTTCCCAAATCAAAAACATTTTGACAATTTCAGATTGGGCATGGAATTTGTAATGTGTAAAATCTGCAGCAATAATTATTTTCTAAATAATTTAATGTAGAGGCTGGAATCCTGATGGTAAGAATTTTAGTTTGGGATCACTTTAACAGATGTTCAATCTTCATGCATAATAACTTTCCTAGTATTCATATAAATTACAAAATCATTATGTACCTAATTTCATTACCAGTTTTTTAAAAAGCATCTGAAAGGTTTCTTGACAATAAAGAAAAATTCTCTGTTAAAGATAATTTAAAATCCCTCTTTTTTATAAGCAAAGTTATCCTGTTCATAATGTTTGACATTACTGGGGATAATTAAATAAATTAACTGTATTTTTTCCACTCTCTAGGGTGCAGCATTACCTGAAAAACTGTAGTTTGTTGGTATTTATTTCAGATCTAGAATAAAGTATGGAATATCCAAGGCTACCTTAGGTGCTTATAACAAATAATAACAAGCCCAGTGGTGTCTGCAGGTGGCCAGAACTTCCCATATTGTTCTCAGTTGTACTTCCTCATTAAATTCCAACAACAAAAGGCAAAGATGGCACAAAAGTCCTTGCAGAATCTGGGTTTGTATAACTCAGGGCCATACATAAGTTGTTTCAGCTTTTCTTTATTTAATGCAATTTTACTTGTATAAGGATTGTTTATATTTCTATATGAGTGCCTATATGGCCATGTGTGGCCATTTCTGTGGCTGCAGGTATGTCTGATTTGGAAAAATCATCATTTTGTACATACAGTTGGAATTCTGGTGGATCTCTGAAATTCAGTGTGAGGCTGAAAAAGGACTAATACTACCCCAGGCTTGGTCGTGTGTGCTGAAACTGGTTTGTGTCTTGAATCAACATTTCTGTGCCCTTGCTGACATGTTAAAAACAGCCTTTTTCTAACATGAGAAAGCCAGAGTAGCACTGATGGGCAGACAAACAATTATTTTTAAAGCGTGTGTGTGTGTGCCCATATATTTATTTATTTATTTATTTATTTATAAATATATATATATATTTGTGTGTATATATATATATAATGGTTTATATAATTGGTTTCACAGCTGATCTAAATCAGAACATTCCCTCAGTTTCCTCACATATTATATTGAATAATATGAAGGCTCAGTGATTGTTCATTTACATAACATCAGCGATTTCTACTGAAATAAAATCTTCAGTGTGTTTTTCCTTCTGAGTGAGGATATAGAGATGTGCTTGAGACACTGCATGGGAAATGTGATCAACTATCAGTTGTTATCAATTATTATCAGTTGGGTTTCAGTATTTTCAGCATGTCCAAGACTGAGTGCAGAAGGTGAGCATCTCCTGTCCTTTTGTATCTTTCCTTTTCTAGTACATTTTCCTGTAGTTCTTACATGCTAAGATCAGAGTTAACAATACAGAAAGAATACGAATTTTGACAGAATTGCTACTCACTTAACAATAACTGTTTCTCTTTCTATATTATCAAAACAATGCTTAGCTGTGCTATTTTCCAATTTTAGCAAATGCCTTTTTCTAAAAGATCTTTCATTAGACAAGAAGCAAGAAAAAAGTAATATGGAGCTCTCCAAATGCACTTCATGACCTAAAAGATATCAGAAACATCTTATTCTGCTGAGGGTCTGTGTCTTAACAATTGTTCTAAGGTCAGTATTCTTAAAAAGTAATTTTATTATAAGATTTTTAGGGATTAATATGAAGCTTTTTTTTTCATGGGGAGTCCTGATGGTCTCTTAAGATATTCAGTTATAAAATATAATTGAGAAAAAATAAACATACTTTTGGAACATAATATTCAGGATAACCAGCACAGATGTTTTCATGGAAGAACTCAACACAAATTGTCTGTTTGCTAAAGCTTTCTCTCAGACATGAAATTTGTTAATACTCCTGCAAATCTCCTCTTCCCCATCCCTTCCCAAAGCACTGAGAGCCAAATGGTCAGATCTGAAAATCTTTTAAATAAATTAATACAGGTAATTTTGTTTCTGCTTCTGAATAGATGGTGGAAATGTGGCCAAAAAAAGCTTTCCTAAGTGAATACTTAGGCATGATAAAATTAACCTTACTAATAACATGGGAATATTTAAGATTATTTAATTAATGTAGAGAGAGCACTCAGAGCTCTTTACTGATCTAAAAATATCAGTCACTGTTAGAGTGCTGAGTGTATTTTAGTCACTAAGTTATTTAGTATCAGGTTCATTTCATAGTGCTAGGTGTTAATTTTTTATAACACAACTTGAGAGACAATTTATAAAAACAACAACCCAACCAAATTATTTGCTGGCAGATATTCAAACTCTGACTTTTCTTATAACAATGGTCACAGATTTTTCTCTTGACTCTGCTTATCAATATCATTTTCCTTTTCTTGGTAAATGTTTTACTAGTATATTCGATTTACTGGTATTTTTTTATTATTTGGTCTTAGTAGATGTCTGATTTTGTGTTATTTTCTTCTTTGTTTTTCTTCTTCAAGTAGACACTTTTCATTCATCACCTTCTGCTTCATTCTCAGTTGCCCACACTATGGGATCCCAAAGGTGCCCCACTATTTTGTCCACTGGAAATGTCAGTGAATGTAACGTTTTAACCATGTTGAGGAATATTAGGGATAATGCATTTCCATGCCTTAATCTCTCATTTATATTAAATGGGCCAGAGATTTTACACCTTCTTCATGCTCCATCTTCTTCATTGCAAATTGTGACCATGCCTGTTAAAAAATGCCTTATGGAGGTATAAATTCCTCCAAAGTGGCTCAAAGGCCATGAGGTGGCTTTGTAAGAATTCCTAAAATCTGGAGGTGTGTGTGTTCATTCTGGCTGTAGTGTTACATATCTTCAAATGGATCATGATTATTTAATATTTGGGAAAATTCTTTTTTCCAAAATCCAAATTGGTGTTACTGGAATGATTTTGCTTTATTAAAAAACAAACAAACAAAAACCCCACAAAAGCAACCCCCTAAAAATGTAAACCCTTCTGAGACAGCTTTTTAGGCTTTCAGAAGAACACAGGCACTCTCTCCACTGGCTTTTACACTTCATTTCTGAAAACCACCTTCCATGGCTCTGAAATTTTTTCAGCTATCTGAAATCAACAGAATTATTCTGTACAAACCTTTGGCTTTGTTTGCTTCCTTCTGCTTTTAATAATTTAATGGCAACTCTGTCAACACACAGTGCCAAGTTCTTCCCAAAGGTTTGTAATTGCCTCTTGGATCCCTTCAGAGCTGAGCTCCACAAACAGCTCGGGTCCATCCCTTTGTAACTTTGAAAAGAAAGGGTTTTCATTGTTCATCAGATTGGCAAAAGAATGATGCTCTTTCCTCCAGATGAAAATTTTGCTCTCTTGTCAGGCATTAATGTTCCTTCTCTGCCCCATCCTCTCCACCATGCCCTTCAAATGTTCTGAAGTGGCTTTGTCTCTTGGCTTTTTATTTGATTCAATCTCATCATGAACCTGATCCAGGTTCTGAAGGCATGCAGTCCTAGCCACATGCTGATCCTGATCACTTTCCAAAATGTTTGATCTTTCCTTGTGGGAGTGTACTGTTGGTTTCCTCAGTAGTTCTAAAGCATCTCCAATCATCTTCATCTTACACTTAGCATCATTGCACACTTCAAACAGAAATCCTGCAAAGCTTCAAACCTGTCCTCAGGTGCTGCTCAGAGTTTCTCTAACTGCTCAGATGTGTGAGTTTTACTTGTACCATGTATGTTTGTCTCTGCTGAGACAAGGCTGCCTCCTGCAGAGACATTTACAGTTTTAATATCCAGCCAGCTGTTCCCATTTTTGGGGCTTTTCTTGCACCATATGCACTGAAAATGTTCCATGACCTCAGGGTCCACCCTCTCCTTAGACATCCCCATTAACTGCCTTCCCAAGACTGAGTCAAGCATTTTCTAAGAATTTGTTCTTTTTAATCAAGAAAAGGCCTCAAATTCTAGGTAATATTGCTTTAATATGACCCCACTCCTTCAGCCTGCCCAGGATTTTACAGTCAGCAGGACTTTAAGAGTCAAATGTGTTTTCAATGAACTGTTCTATGCCAAGGTCTAAGCAACTCTAGCTGGAGCTGGTGTGCTGAGTCATTGCCTAATTTCTGTGGTGCAATAGATCTGGGGGTTGTTTTCTGCTATATTTGCAGGGTTAGAGGGAAATGTTTGAGAAATATAAATGTTTTAGGCCAGTGATTCATATTACTGCAAAGGTGTTCTTTTATTACTTGACCAGATTGCCATTTCATAGGGTTTGCCTCTCACTCCCAGTCCCATAAAAAGGAAAACATACAACTTTATGTTCTCCTCATGACTAAGACATTGAAATTGCTAATGGCAGACTATGTTATAATTTAGTTTATTTAATAAACTAATCCATTTTTCAAAAGAGTCTTTAAAATTTTGCAGCCTAATGGTAGCTCAAAATTGAAGCATTCAGAACTTGCCATTTACCTTGTCATTGTTCAGCCTTTTGTTATAACAAACTGCCTTTTTTATAAGAATTACCAACCCAAAAGGAGTGCTTTGAGGCCTGGGTGGCTTTTGCCTGCTTTGCAAAACTTTGCTTTAATGGCAAACTACATAGGGTTGGAAAGGTTTCTTTATTTGTGTTCCTGTGACAGTGCAAGCAATAGTTTTGCTGTCTGAAAATATCTTGTTTGGTTTGTAGTCTCTAAAAATGAAGGCCAACAGGAAGGGCATCAGTAGATGTACCCATTAAGATTATAACTTCAACAACAAAACCAGCATAGGTAAATCCTAAATAAGTAAAAGTTAAACCAGGAAACAACAGGATATTCAGCTTTCTGATTTCTCCCTTGGCTGTTGGGAGTGTGATACACAGCTGGAGGTCTTTTTCACAGGAGAAGAGACAAAATAAAGTGCTTATCTAACTCATACTTATTCCAAATATGAGCTAGACATCTGTGCTCACACACAAACACACACACACAAATATACATATGGATCTCACCTATAGAAGTATTAGTTAGGCCTAAGGTCAGTGGTCTTGCTTGCAGATATGTAAAATGTCTCTCAGCATAAAGACTGCGGTGTCTTCTAGAAGCTTCAGGAGTTTTCCAGCTTTCCTTCCCTTTCTAGTTTTACACTGAATAGCTAAAAGTGGGCTGTGCTCTATGATGGATACTATCCTTATCAGGGAGAAGAATGAGCCCCAGTGAAATCTCTGAGACCTTCAGGCTTCCAGTTACACAGAAATTTCACTGCTGTGGACTGAAAGGAGCAAAGTGGTTTTAGCATTTGTGTCTGGATGTGCCACCCCTGGCCTTCGGGTCCTACACTACTAAAGACAGGATGTGATATTTAGACCAAGCTCTTCACTCAGTCTTAAAATTGTCCTTCTGAGGTATCCCTATCAGCAGAAAGCCATTGCAAAATCCAGAGTAATGGTACAGAATTTTGGAAAATGGGAGCAAGCCCAAACCTTTCCTATGGTGTAGGGACTTGTTTTATGAATTTATTACTATGGTGTTTATATTTACTGGGATCATCTGCTTATGTCAGCTGCACATGTATTCCATTGCATCAGGATTTTGTTTCCCTTTGCTTTTTGTTTTCCCTTTGGCTGTGAGGATGCCCTTACACAGCATCAGTAGCATGGTGCAAATCCCTCCAGCCAATTCTAGGTGAGTTGGTCTGGGTACCAGCAGGGCACAGCTGCCTCAGCACTGTCCTGCCCCCTGCTAATGGCTCACTGCTCTGCAGGGCTAATTAGCTCATGAGAGAGCACAGAGCCTGGCACTGGCACAAGCCAGCTTGTTCCCAGCGAGCTCAGGTAGCTCTGCACAGCATTTAATTTTCCTGTCCAGTTTTCAGGTTAGCAGCAATTGCTGGATTAGCCTTAGTGACAAAGCAATGCAAATAACAGCTCCACTCCAGGAGAACACTCAGTGCCATTGAGTGACATTTTCCTGCAGGATTTCTTCTATGAGCTGGTGAAGCAAAACAAATGTTAAGGTATTCATATTAGTAAGTGTATTGTGTCCTTAAAAAAGCCAGTTATTCCTCCCATGAAGGCTGGCACTAACTGTACTGAGTCATAGTTTCAAAAAACAACAACCAGAAGAACTGTGTGACAAGGAGCAAGTGACCAAGGCATAGCAAATAATCTTTAGATTCCTTTTATTCCTTTTGAGCTAGCTTCTATGATTTTTTTTTTTTTTTACTTTTTTTCCCTGCTGCTTCAAAGTGCGTGGTTACCCTCTGCACCTCCATGTCTGACGTTTTGTGAGGTGTTTGTGAGTAAAGCACTCCTGCTGCAGCTCCCACATTACTTCAGTTTGTATCACTTACAAACAGTTTTCATTCTTTCCCAGTCAACGCTGGAATACGCAAAGCAAATCAAAAGCTGTGGTCAACACAACAAACAGAAACATCTATCTCTCCCAGTCAGCCTTTGCCTCACTGTGCTTTTTCTCCACTTTAGATAAACAATCTACAGTGTTTACTGAGGCTTGCACTGATATCCCTCAACGGTGCAGGCAAGTCTACTTTTATTCCAGCAGACACAGAGAATAAGCCCACGGTGCACAGTGCGTGCAAACCCCTTTGAAACCCAAGATTATTTGTTCTCCGACTGTTCTGAGGTAATTAAGGAGCATTGCATGTTTCTCAATTAATGATTCCTCATTCAGCTGGGGATCTTTGATGCTAATTTGTTTTAATCAGGACAGAGACTGCTAAAAAACTAAACAATTCAGTGAAGAGGAACTAGGAATTTTTAATCAAGTGGAAAAGATCTAAATGCTATGAGGGACACATCCATCATAAGTTTTCACTTCTTGTTCATTTAACTTTGTTCTTTCAGGTCTCATAAAATGTTGCGTTAATCAATGCAAGAAAGTTGGTGCATATGAAGAATGCATGGTGGTTTTTTCTCCATCTGACGTGAACATTTGTGTAAATATGAGGAGCTGAAACAAGAGCCGTGAGGTTAAAACACATTCACCGTGGTTTTTTAGTTGTGCACTGAAGTACAGTTTTCTGTTTTGTCAAACATTATATAGGAAGCTGTCAATCATTGTCATTAATATGCTGGGGAGTCCCTGGAAAGAAATACTGGTGTTGTGGAGGATTGGATGCTCTCCATTTAAATGTTAATTTTTAAATTATTTTGGTATCACACTACATGCATACATTGGGTAAAATGACCTACTGTGAACTTCTGCCCATGGAATTAGTATTTCAAATGCTGCAGCCCATGCTACATGAAATCATGTGGTTTCTGAGGAGGCCATGTGTATGCTCGATAAAATAATGTTTTATTCCTAAGTACATTTATTTATGGCTTTGAGGCAAAAGCACTTCACAGTTCTGTCTCCTCCAGCTGCTTTACCACAATAGACTTAGTGTCTTCCATCATGGAAATACCAATGTGTATATCCCACTCCTGTGGCTTCAGCAGAGTGCAGGTGCTCCCAAGCCTTGACTTTCAGAGATCTTTAGCCATGAGATGCAGTTAAAGCCATGAAAGACACTTAGATCCAAAAGGTGAGTCTTCCTGAACAAGCAGTATTTTAGCAATGGTTCAATTAAAAGTTGTATGTGCTAAGAAATTTCCAGATGAGGAGAGGCAGTTAATGGCTTTGAGGTTTTTAGTGCTGGGAAACATTTTCAGATTACTGATTCTAATGTGACCTCCAGCATCTTCCCTATCAGTGCTTTTAATGCATGGAACCTGTTTTGGACTGTTACCTATATTCTTAATACCTGTCACTAAGCTCTAAACAGTGCCAAAAATAGGCAGAGAGACAAGAAATCTGACTGCCTTCCTCCTTTCTTTATGCCCTCCTGTCTTTACTGTGAAGAGTGTGTTTATTTTTAGCTGGGAAGTTGAACAGAAAATCCTTCTAAGAAATTCTAATGACTATCTTAAGGGTGAACTTTAAGTAGTTCAATAGCAGCAGGGGTTTGTTTGCTTGTTTGTTTGTTTGGGTTTTTTTCTTGCAAGAGAGCTTAAATATATAACAGTTAAAAGTAGAATTGTATATGTTGAATGAGAGTTGCCTTAGAGAAGATGGCTTTTTTCACCAAAAGCTGTCTGTGCACTGTGAAACACAGTTCAGATGTTTGAACTTATGCTAATTGAAAGATCAACATTTTTCTTTCCTCAGTGAATACCCTGCTCTTTTCGTCTTCGAGATGGCTCTCCCATGTGCAAAAAATGAGCTGTAATTATGCCCAGCTCAAGGCAATCTCAGGATCTAAAATATCCTGCCAACCAGTGTGTTCTCAATCTGCCTTGTTAGTTCACAAAATTGTGCATGTGCCTCTGCTACAGTCTCAAACCTGATAATGTCACATCATTGGGACAGGAAATGTTCTCTGATCTTATCTGAAGTGACACTTGCAATTTCAAGTTCTAGCTTGATGAGATCACGTTGTCAGGGCTCCACACAAGTGTGATCTTTCCTGATTTGCAATTGTATCTGTTTTGAACGGTCTTTACACTGTTCTAGCAAAAGCATATGATAATGCATTTTGTCAGATGCAAGGATAATGAAAAAGGGATTTTATGGTTCCCCTTTTAGAAAATCCAATTCATGTGACTAAACTCAGTCAGTTTCCTTAACAGTTCCACCCCATCTGTCTAATTCTGTTTGCACCTGGAAACCCTGGTACCTGCAAAATGTGAGCGTGTCAAGGTACTTCTCCCCCTTCATAAAATAGATGAGACTTATTACCTTTAAACCTCTATTACTTCCATGAAGCTCTGGGCTATAAAAGGGTTTGCACATGCTGGAGTTGTTAAAACATATATTATGCCTTAAGCAAAAATATTTAACGTAGTAAAAGCTTGTAAAGTTGAAGAATACTTAAATACCCACGTCGTGTTATTGGCAATAAGGAAGTCTGTGATATTTAGGAGCAGGAGACTCTCAAGTCATATTTCAAATGTTTTTTATTCATGATACTAATTTTCTTTAGATGTACATTATATGGGAAAGAAAGAGCTGTTACAAGTGCTGTATTTCCCCTTTTAGCATATAGATTACTGTCTGAATCCTGTAACACCAAGTTAAAATAGAAGAGGGAAGAAATATTGCATATATCTAACCTGTTAAGGCTTCAGGAGTCTGTGAACAGAGGTATGGTGTTAAGGTACAAATGTTTAGGTGTTCAATCCCCATTTAAAATGCATTATGACAGCTCCTACATCAATGCAGATGACCAAAACAAAGAGCAAATTGTGACCTCTCTTGTAGCAGCACCATGGAGCAGATTGATTTGTCTGGATTGTGGCATGTGGATCACAGTAACAAGCAAGACAGGCCACAGCTATTTGACTAAATTGCTGCAAAATCTAAAAGGGAAATAATATTTATTTGTCCATTTAAAGTGACGAAAATAGAAGGCAATAAGAATCCAGGGTATTTTACTTTCTTGGATAATAAGATAAGACTCGGCCTGAAAGACTGGAGGAGTGGAAATAGAGGAGTTTCTTGGCAAGCAGTTCTGAAATCCAGACAAAACCTCTGGCAATTATTTTATTTCAACTGATTATTCTTCCTAAAGAGTTGTGTCCAAGCCAGAGGAAACACAGTTTCTAAGAGTTATTCTGATATCACAATAATTGCATCCCTCCTACTACAAGATTAGATAAATATACAGTTTTGCTGTATATCACATAATGATATATGGCCCAGATATATCACCAAAAATTAACCCCAAAGTGTTGCATTTGGACTGACTAATCCTGGACAAAAGCTATTTCTTTCATAATGAACGCCAGCCCCAAACGCATTGTATCGTAAGGGAAGTGACAGTTCTGCCCAAACCCTGCAGAACTTGCAAGATGCAGGCTCATGTGAGATTACTGTGTGCAGTGCTGACTAAGAAGAAGAAAGGACAGAATTAGGTTATTTGGTGCTACCATGTGTGTTAGGCTGAGATGGGAGGTGCACATGTGGGGCTGCCTCTGTGCATCCCTCCCACAGCGAAAATACTCTCCAAGTTCTGCTTGTATTTTGGGGTCATAGTAGGCAGATGCATCTCTCTGCCTAATAAATAGGATTTTAAAAAGGGTTTTTAACTGAATATTACCATGTGACATTTATCACAGAGCTGCTCAGATTAGTGCATTTGAAGGGGAAAGCTGTCTTGCATTATTTCTAAGGGACTGGGTTTCTTCTAGCTGCACAATGTGCTTTTGTCTTTATTCCCATGATGATATTCAAACTTTATGACTGGGTAGTCTAAAATGTTATTAGATGGCAACAATAGCTTGCAATCTATTGCCTGGTCAGCTGGATTTTTATTGTTTAAAATAGCTTAACCTTTCCCTGCCATTTTATGGAGTATATAGAGCTCATTCCAAACCATTTTGTGCTTTGGCTGAAAGATGTATTTAGTAGATGGATTTTGAAATACCCTTGTTGAAAATCTGCATCCTATTGCAGTAATCTGTTCTTGGCCTAATGCTAGTTATTCTTTAGCACTAATCTGGAAGAAAATACAAAATCTCTGCTAGTAAATATTGCAGGTGACATAAAAATTAGTGGAGTGGTAAATAATGACAGAAGAGATCATTTCTGTCTTCTGGATTTGCATCATTTCATAAGGTGAGCTCATCTGAACAATATGCATTTTAATACAGACAAATACAAAGTCATATGCCTGGGAACAAAAAATTCCGGTCACATGTACAGAGCAGCAGAAAAGTACCCTTGAAATACGGTGCTGGTGATGAAGATTTAGAGTTTGTGATAGGTGGTGTCTGAATGTGAGCTCCCTGTGCAGTATAATGGCTGAGAGGAAAACATTAGCTTTGAATGGGTAAGCAGTGAATGTCAAGCAGGAGGGAGATGAGTTCATGGCATGACTGAGATAATTGCTAGCATTCTCTGTCCAGATCTTGTTTGCTCACATGAAGGAAAAACCTGGAAGAAAAAAAAAAAAAAAAAAGGAAAGATAAAAGGTTCAGAGAGGAACAAAGGAATGTGGAAAAGCCTGTGGAAAAGACATTCCAATAACCTGTGATTTAAGAAAATTAATCTGTCCAATTTATCTAAGAGTGGGTTAATAGGTGAATTGATACCAGTCTTCAATATCTACATAAAATACCTGTTTCACAATTCTGATTATGTCTGAACACATCACTAAAAGTATTAACAGTATCTTGTGGATGGAAGCTGGAGCTAAATAAATACAGACTTGAAAAAAACCACAGTGCTTTAAAAGTCAGGGTAATTGATTACCAGAACAATTTATCTAGTATCAGAATGTATTTTCCCCCTCTGAATATCGTTTTGAAAAATGTACTATTGTTTAAACAGAAGTTAATTTAAAATAGATTATCGTAATGATCCCTTTGGTTTTACAATCCATTAAAGAGACATTACAAATCTCCAAATATGACCCAGAATGCAGATTTTTGTTTGAAGAAGAAAATGTTTACAAAATGAAAGACCTATAGGAATATGAGCTTCATTCAATTTTAAATCTCCAAGAGAAGTGTTTAAAAGAACCAAGAAACCTCTAGTGAGAGCTGCAACACAAATATTATGTATCAGAATTTAAAAAGGAAAACAGAGGAGCAGTGACATGAGTTTCTGCTAACTGTCTAAGCTGTCCCAAAATGCTGAAGGAAAGAAACTGGGAAGGCATGGCACTAGAAACTGAATGCAGTAATAGCATAATTATTGGCATATTGCTTATAATAAATCTTGTTTATTGTCCTTTTTAACTTGCCACTGACTTTCTCTTTTCACTGAAATGTAGTTTATATTGTGAAATAAAACCATAGCCATTAGATAAAAGAGTCTTGGTGAGACTTCTCTGAAATATTGATATATTTCTGCTCTATATTTCTGTGGCCTGTCCTGGGAAAGGAATGAAGAAAAATATTAGTGAGCCATTAGAAAATGTTTGACTCTCTAGTACTGCTCTGTACTAAGTCATGAAAGAACAGCTCCTGTCACTGCAGACACACAAGGTAAAAGATATTAGCATGGTAATGACACCAGGAAGGGTCAAAGGATGGAGGAGTAATGAGAACAGACACGTCAGGAGGATGAATAGGTGTGGCCATTAATTTTAGTTGAAGAGCAAAATGTAGATTCTGGCAAGATTTAGAGGACAAGTGGAGTATGATGCAATGGCTGTAGGACAGACAGGAGTAGGACACATTTGGGCAAGGCAAGGGAGAAGAGAAACACTCTTGCTGCAAATAGCATTTATTCTTTTTTACAGGGTAACACCTCATCCTGCTTCAGGGTGAGCTCAGGGACAGGAAAGGAAAGAGAGCTGCCAAAAGGCAGAATGCTTTTGTCTGCCAGATACAGCTTTCCAGAAACTGCTCCCCTCAGTTGATTCAGGGTAGCACCGGTTTCAGAGCAAATGATGCTAAATGCAATGGCTGAGCTACTTGTGGAGGAAAGTACACAAGAACAGAGCCTCATGAAAGATAAATCCCCCAAACTCAAGAAGAGAAGCAGCAACGAGAGGGTGTTAATCATTCCACAGCTCTCCTTTGCTTTGGAGCCACGATTAGCACTGCTCAGTGACAGGAGTGCACATAAATCAGGGGCAGGGATCTCAGCAGGCTGCCCAAGCAGCAGCCTGGGATCCTGTGAGTGCAGGCACTGGGTTTATGGCATTCTTAGTTTGATACTCACTCAATAACTCTGAACACCTTCAGGAATGGAGTAATCCTGGAGAGGCAGTGAATGAGAGAGGATATGTGTATGTGTTCTAATGGCAAGGTCGGGGCACTGATGTAATAGCAATACCTATCCAAAGATCTTTGACGTTCTGATCAAAGACACCCAAAAGCAAAGAGTTCAGACTTAGTTTAAGCTCCCACATTTCAATTAACTCTCAAAGAAATCTTTCCTTCTAGGCTGAACTGAAATGAGTTATTGATGTAATTATGCCACTCAGGAGAAAAAAAACTTTAAATACTAGTTTTACCAACTGATACTAGGAAACTTTTCAATATCCCATTAAATGCTTTTTCTTGTTCTGTTTGCCAGGGCCTCAGTTCAACAAAAACATTAAAGTGTTTGAGGTAAGTTAGTCTATTCAATGAAACCCACAGTTTCATACTTACCCATATGTCCCATTGACATTAAGCACATACTTAAAGTTAAGCACACAATTAAAGGCTTAGCTGAACTGGAGACTAAGCTCTTTATAAAAGAAGTTAGTTGCAAAGAGAAAATGAGCAAGGGTTCATTTCTACTTAGTTGAGCTTTACAGCTAGATCTGTGTTTAAAGAGAAAAGTGTCTAGAAAGAAAAATTTAATCCTAATTCCTCTCTCAGGAGCCTCTAGACAGAGCCAGCTGCAAAGGAAGACTGATTGGAAAATCAGGATTTTAGGAGTAGCACATCAAGGACTGTCTGTTCCAGTCACTAGTTACTGGAGACATCAAGGTTGCCTAACCCTGTTAACTCTTCTTGAGGTACAGAGGACACATGGATGCAGAACTGGGGAACCACTCACTGCCTACCTGGGCCAAAAAGAATTCCTTGGGGGCATTTTACAGAAGCTTATATTTCTGGGAAAAAATGTCACAGTACTGTGAAATCAGGAGGGTGAAACCATCTACTATGCATCCTTTTAGATTGTGAAACCTTTAATTAACTTTCATCTTGTATGGCTCTCTCAGTTCTCAGGGTTCTTAGATTTGGATGTGCTACAGACCCATCACCATGCTATGACAGCAGAGTTCATAATTTAGAACATTATGGTTGCCATTCTTGAAAAGGTTTGGAAGAGATGATAATTTTCCTTTTTTGAACTGTCAGGCACTTTTCTCCTAAATTCCCTAAATCACAGATTGATATCTAAGTGCATGCCTGTGTTATCTTTAGACCTCACACCATTCTCATAACCATTTATGATTACTGTTATTAATTTTTGTCACATATCACAGTTTCAGTTTCATATCACCTACAAGTTCTTTTTTTTGCACTAAATGGCATCACTTAAGCATGCTTATCTCATTCAATAAACAAAAGATTCCAAGAGAATCTTTATGCTACAGTTGGATTCAGATAAATAGTCTTTTCAGCACTGCTGTGAGTACAAGTGACATTTTTGAACCAAAACTTAATAGAGAGTGACTGGAATAGCTGACTCCTGATTTTTTGTGGAGATAAAATGAAACTTCAGTCTTCAGACAGTCCTATCATTGATTTTAGTCTTTTATCTCCCATGAAAACATCCCCCTCAAAAATCATTTAGCTGTGGATTTAGCAAAAACAGAAAGCAGATTTTGTCTGTTCTCAGGCTACCCCAGTAATACAGTTATCTGACTTTATTATGGCATACAGATGCTGGTTGAAGCACAAACCTATTTCTGAGCTCACTTAACCCGTTTCTTACCCTAACAGGAAGAAATATATTCAGAATGTATCCTTGGCAGGTCACACAGAAAGAACTCGGTGCTGGGAACAAAACAGATGACCAAAAAAATTGCAAATGGAATAACAAGTGGAATGAGGTGCCTGCCAGCCCACAGTTTGATATTCTGGATCCCCAGCAGCTTCCTGTGTGTCTCTGTATCCTTGCTGCTGGCCTGTAGCTCATTCTCCCTTCCTGCTGCCACCCATCCTCCTCACCTGAGCATGTCTGGTGTTGCTGCACTGAAGCTTTTTGATCCCTGTTTTCCACAGGCTGCCAGGACTCCTGGAGCAACTCCTGGAGCAACTCCTGGAGCAGGGCAGTGTCTCTGGTCTGTGGGTGATCCCATTCCTGATGCATGGGAACACCCACAAGTTTGTGCTTTGTCTGTGCAGCCCTGATCAATCAGCCTTGTCCATGTGTGATGCTTGATGCCAGACATGGAATCCTTGGAGTGGGGAACATGGGGATTTCCCATGCAGTCATCTCAGCCAGGTCATCTCCTCTGACAGGGACACACAGGCCAGAGAACTTTCCAGAAAGGCCTGAGAGCAGTGTTGAAAAGGAGAGTGGGAAGGCAGAGCTGAGCAGCACAGGTGGGGGTGCTCAGGGTGACATGGACAGTGCCAGGCTGCCTCTGCCTGCTGCTTGAGCCTGTGGGGCTGCTCTGAATGGCTCCACCTGGAGCTTCCCCAGGCAGATCTGCAGGTGCCTGGTTTCAGGAATGGAAGGAGAGTCGAGCCCTGGAATGAATTTATGGATGCTTGGTATGATAACATGAACAGGATAAAACTTCTCTCTTGTTCAAGGTGAACACAGCAGAGGAGGGAGGGAACCAAATGTGCTCATGAATACAAAATGGAGCCTGAAGTAAATGCACTGGATGAAGAAGGGAATCTGCATTGTTTATCTGTGTGTGGTTTTGTTTGTCCAGTAATTGGGTAACTGGGATGTCTTTCCTTACGAGCAGGTTAAATGAAAGCCAGCAACTGCAGAAAGAGTGAGGGCAGAGACGTGGAGAGGAGGATGAGGAGGGTAGAGGCTGGGTTTGCCAGTGCTCAGTGGAGTGAGGTGAGAAACTGCTGCTTTTTGTTTAAATGTCTGATCACACTGTGGAAATTCTCACTGCCGTTAAAAATGCAGGAGGGACTGGATTTAATTTCCTATTTACTGAGGAGGAGAAAATGACAACTCTATTGGAAACAATGGTAATAGGGTGATAGCTCAGGATACTGCTTTTCTATGGTAAGCTCTTGATACCCAAAGCTGCTGAGTGCTGTGGCAATTTATACAATAGAATCCATATGGAAACAGATTGGAAGAGGTCAAGTATTCCATGGTGACCTTTGCTGTCACCACAAATTGGTGGTGCCTTTGAGCATCACTCAGTATGAACCAGTGTGTGCAACTCACTGCTTTCCCAGTGCCAGCTGATGGACTTGGCATATTTGGCTGCTTTTTAGAAGTAAAATGCTGAAGAAGCCAACTTTTGCTTTCATTTTGATCGAAGTTTGATTGCACAGCCTGTGCTGGTTGTAACTCTGTTCTTTTCTCACGCATCTCCTGCAAACCTCATCTTGCTGCAGCTCTGGCCACACCACCCAGCAGCTGTGCTGGGAACAAAGGGGCTCATTGAGCCCTCTGGTGCTCAGCACTGCTCTGGGAGCTGGGACAACCACAGGGGGAGTCAGTGCTTGTTGATCCCACACACGCAAGTGCTGCGTGCTCTGTCCTGAGCATGAACCACAGAGCTGCAGCCCCAATAGCCCATGAAAAGCACCAGGACAGCTGCTGGTTGTAGCTTTAAACACCCTGTGAATGATCCTCATGTCCCCATGATATATCCATATTGCTTTTCTATCCCCTGTACCTGCAGGGTGTGAGGACAGGGACCAGTGAGAGCTCAGAGCACAGCTCCTCCTCTTCACTTTGCTGAGCACAGGCTGCTTCTGGCTTCCCCCTGCCATTTTGGGGCTTTTCCCCTCCTCTAACCCCCTACAAAAGAAGTTACTGAAGAGCTCTTGGTCCTGGGGCAAGGCATCCTGCTCAGGGTTTGGCTGGTGCAGAAAGGGCTGTGTGCAGCCCCAGCTGAGCATGGTACATGACAGATCCCAGAGCTGCACAGGGCTGAGATCATCCAAAGGAACAGGCAGGCAGTGAGGATCTCTGACAGCCAACACACAACTCCAAAGGTGGTACAGAGACTGTACAGAACAGAAAATCATATGGAAAATTTAATGTGGGGTACTGTTTGGTTAGGTTTTCGTTGGCTTTTTTTGGTGTTTTTTGTTGTTTTGCTGGGGGTTTTTGTTTGTTTGTTTTTTTGGGGGGGGTTTTTTGGTTGTTTTTTTTTTTGGTTTGTTAATTTTTGGGTTTTTTCTGAGATAGATACACAGTTTCCGTGGATACCCATTTTTATTTTAATGTATGTTTCCTTTTATTAAATATGCATAACCAGGCTTGCTCGGGATGTGAAGTCTGGTGCTTGATTTTCTTTACATTTTCTCCAGGGAATTGCTAATAGGCAAGCAGATTTGTGGAGACATTTAGGACAGTTTTACCTTCCTGCTATCTGATGCTTCAAGCTTTAAGAAGCCAACCAGATACAGGAAGAGGACAAAGAATACAGAGAAGGTAAACTGCTGTATGCAGTGTGGACAACTCATCTTCCCCTAACACAACCCATTTTTCTGCTGGATCCATCTTTTTGTTGAACAGGTTTTCCCACCGTTTAATCCTCTTCTTGTTTTGTTTTTTCCTTAGCCTGGGTAGCAGCAAAGCTACTGCTGATAAAATCTGACTGGTGTGGAAGGTGTTGGCCATGTGAGGGCTTGAGGCTCGGTCATGGGGTGCAGGTTTATTAGTCAGAAAAGCCCCAGTATTTAAGAGGGGAGGAATGGGGAGCTTGTTTTGGTTGTTTCATTTTGAATATATCTTGCTTTAGAAGAAGAACCTCCCCTCAGAGATCTGATTTTTTGGATGGCCTGGGAGGCATGGCAGTGTCTTACTGAGGTGTCCTGTTTTAGGAAGCCTAAGCAGTGAGTTACACTGAACTTAAACAAAGAGAAAAGGTAATTGTATAGGGGGGTGGAACCTATTTTGGAGTTTTCTTAAATTTTAAGGCAGAACAATTTCTTTTGTCTTGCTGATGGACTGAGAATGAGAAGGGATTATAGATGGCCCTTTACTGAAGTTTTCCTTCTGATTCCCAGTTAGGACACAAGATCAGAGTTTATGGATATGTTACCTTTTTTTAAGGAACACAAGCAAACAAAACAAAATAAAAAAGCAGATAACTTCTTTAAATTAGTTTCTTCTTTGTTTTTCAGGAACAAGGACTGGTACCAAATTCAGCAAGTGTATTAAAAACTATTGGTGCCACACTGTTCTGTGTCCAGGTCTCTGTCTGGTCATCTGGTTCAGATTGCTACCACTTTTTACATTATTGCAGCCTTCTGGAATCAGGGAACAACATCTCTCTGTCAGGGTTAATGTTGAGAATGTTGTCACTGTCTCACTGATGTGCCATTTAGAAGAGAGGTGAAAAATTGAGGATTATTCTATCAACACCACTTTTTCCATTGAAAAGGAAGAGTATAGGGCAGGTTCCCCAAAAATGTCATCACTTCTATCTGCTTATAGTGCAGTCTTCCACCTGAAAGCTCTCATGGTTTTTATCCATTAGCTCCTTCTTTATCAGGGCCATTTTATATTATCTTGGACACTTTATTGAGCAGCAAACTATGAAAGCTAAGAGGCAGAGCAAAGGACAGGTGGCACAGAGGCTGCTGCAGGAGGTGACTCATTTGGCATTTCATTCTGATCAGATTACTACATTTAATTTGGGCATTGGAATCTGATGTTTCCTGTCACTTCTCATGGCAGGCAGGAGAGGTGGAGGGGGAGAAACTTTTGTACAGAGCTCTGAAATGCAGCAGGGCACGAAAGATTTGCTGCCATCTTTTTGTGTTGTTACACAATGGAAAATATCAATTAATTGCTTTCTAACACAGGGAAGGGTTTCTCGGCTGGGAGTAGGAGGCAGGGTACACTGAACTTGGTGCAGGTTCTTTCTGGCAGCAGAGATCAGGCCTGAAAACTCACCTACAGATGGTAGAGCTGTCTTCATGAGGGGCAGGGACAGGGAGTGAGTTATGTGAGACCCTGGTGAACCTCCTACAGCAAGTACAAGTGACACTCAGGTCTGAGCTGGTGTGCAGCCACGTGCCCCAAAGTCCTGTGATTAATCAGTTCCTTCATAGCCTGAATGTGAGTCAGGCAGTTCTTCAGCAAGGCAGGAAGGGATTCTGTGGGGTGAAACCTTGGATTCCTTATCCCAGTGCTACAGAGGAGAGTGTGGAAAGAACTTGGCCTTTATTTATGTCTAGGTAAATACACACCCCTGATGCTCACCTGCCTCGGGGAGCTCACTGTGCATCCTCCCCTTCCCTTCACTCTGCCTTGCAAGAGGCAGGGAATCACACTCAGCAATTAACACTGCTGCACTCAGATGCCTTTAGAAGGGGTTTTCCTGCTGAATCCTCTCCAGTGCTGGTGGTTTCCAGCAGGGAAACCTGCAGGATGAGGGGCTGCCTCCATCAGTGCAGCTCACTGCAGTTTGCAGTGGTGTGGGCACATTTTGGAGCTCCTTTCCCCTCCAGTCTCCCTTGGCATGGCAGGGTGGGAGCGAGCTGGGCTGCTCAGGGCTCCCAGGCAGGGTCACACGTGTTCCCATGGCAGGCAGGGATCTGCAGCACAGCCCCCAGAAGGGCTCTGTGCTCTGCAGCTGCCAGTGCTGCGTGAGATCAGCCAGCTCTGATGCTGAGCTCTGCAGATTAATGTGTTTTCTTCTCCCATTTCATCCCTTCTCCACGAGCCAGCCTATCTCTTGCATCAGTAATGACCAGCTGCAGAGCCTCAGGGTTTTCTCTAGCCACTTTTAACTGATCTAGAACTTCTTATTTTTTCCCATGCTCTGCCCTTTCCTTGATTGGTAAATTCCCAAATGTCTTTAATCAAGCTGTGTTGAGCCTAGCAGCTCTGGCAAGTTTTCTTTTGTTTTAATAAAAGGTGAGTTTGTTCCCCAGGCAGGTTCTGCCAGCTCAATTTCAACTATTGCACACTGGTCTAAAAAAAAGCAAGGGGCTCCCATCTCAAAACCAGAGGCAATAAAATATCCCAGGTGAACTCCTGCAACCTTCCCCTTCAGAGAAAAAAGGGAGTTTTCCCTCCCATTTCCCTGAGTTCAGTGTTTTGTTGGGTGCATTCTTCATTCACAGCTTCAGGCTAATGGGCTCAAAGGATTTGGCTCTGTGGCTGCTGCTCAGTCCAGCCTTAGAGCTCAGATGACCACTCAAGCTCTCCAGAATTGTTCTTACTTAATATTACTTAAACCTGCAAAGCCAAAGTCAGGCATTCTTGAGATCTCCCAGCCTCTCAGTTCTCAGCCTCTCCCTTTTTAGGCATTTAGTAAAAGCTGGGAGAAATCTTTCACATAAACAGACTTAGTAAAAATCCACTGGAAAGAGAGACCAAAACTTGATATGAGTTTGGTCAGCACAGGGGAGTGGGTTTGGGGTTTTTTTGCAGACTTTTTTTATTAGTAGTGTTTCAGCCTCTTCTTGAGCTGTTACCTTTGCAACAGCTGGTTATGGAACTGGAGAACAGGTGAGAAAAATCCCAGAAAACTCACAGAGACTGGGAAACCATAACCCTACAGCTTGTCCTGGTATTCCCTTTAGAATATGATGTTCCTTCTGAAAAGCTTGTTTAAAAAAGCTTTTTCAGATTTTATATGGTTTGGGGGTTTTTTAAGCTTCCAGCTAACAGTAAGATGAGAAAATTCAAAGGTAAGGCTAATTATTTGGAATAGTTCCAAAATTTAGACACTGGAAGTGTGAAAACTGCTATTAAAAGCATCTCTGTAATTCATCCAGCCCTGCAGAAATTGAAGCAATAAGTCAAGATGAGTGCAATGTGGGGCTGCTTCAGGCAGAAGAAATCAAAATTGAAATATTGAACCAAACGATTTGAGAAATCATCAAAATTTACAAAATACAGTAATTTATTTAGTTCCATGATTTCTGCACAGAGCAATTGGACTTCAGTAAAAATTAATTAAGTGGGTCTGCATGAAATTGTTGGGACAAAGGTAACAAAACCATCTACAGCTCCTCTGAGAGTCCTGGCTCAATTTTTTTTCCTCAGATGGAACCATCAGGAAATTTGACCTGAATTCAGGAATAGCTTCTGGACAAGAGAAAATGCATTTCTTGGTGAGGTTATTGTTGACTGAAAAAATTATATTTACCCTGTACCACAGCAATATAAATAGCTTTTATCTCCATTACAAACAGACTTATTTCATCTATCAGTGATGTACTTTAAATCTCATATTTCCATTACAAACAGGTTTGTTTTACCAGTGACTTAGTTTAAATCTTGTAGTAGAGTTCTGACAACCTTAATTTTCTTTATGGGCAGATGCAGAACAAAGGAAAATAGGTGCTCTATACTCCACACTCACTCTCAGTGAAGCAGTGGATTTTCTTCCTCAGCAGGATTTCCTTCCCTGCCAGGCTCTGTACATGTCTGAGATATTGGGGGGAGGGAGATATTGGGGTGATTCCTGAGGCTTTCTAGTCATGGAGAGGGGAGAATAAATAAATAAACTTCCCAGGCCCAGGTCAGGACATTATTGCACTGCCTTTCTGAGCAGAACAAGGCTTGGTGCAGTGATGGAGCTACACTCTTAGCATTGAGGACATGAATGTATGAAGTCAATTATCAAAGGGAAACTCTGTGGTGCACAAATAATTGGTGCAAGTACAGTGGGTTTTCTGTGTGGAATGTAGCCTTGGAGTGTTGCTGCAGCCTTCCAACACAACCAGAGCAAAGCAGCTGATTGGAGAGAATAAACACACCTTAAAAAGTGAGGGGGAATGGACAAAGATGGGAAGTTAGGGGTTAGCAGTGGGATAGATATTAATTAAAATTTTGAAAGCCCCAGCTATCAATTTCCATGCTTTGAGATATTTGGAGTTCTTTTAAGTACAGCCAGAACTCAGAACACCCTGAGTCATTAATGGCTGTGATGATCATTAGTGCAGGGCACCCAATGAGTGTTCAAAACAAATAAAGACATTTTATGTTCAGAACTATTTACAATAATAACTGAAACAGAGCAGAGTGGAAATGATGGCCAAATAAAACACAAGACAGAGGTAGTGAAGGGAGGGTTTTGGTGGCCCTCCAGTGCTTCAGTGAGGCTGCAGTAAGTGTGCAGGTTGCTGTGGAATTGCTGCTTCACTTCTTTAGTGGCTGCAAAGTGCCCTCAGCAGAGGACTTGGGGTGCTGGTGGCAGCAGCTGAACACGAGCTCAGGTGTGGAATTAAGAGGAGGTTACAAACAAAAGCCTTCATTCCCTGTACAGCATGGAAAGTAACACTCAACACCCAGTTGCCAGGGAACAAAGCTCTTCCTAAGGAATAATGGACAATGGAGAAGCCAAAAATAAGATTAAAAACTCTTTGGCAATATACCATATTTTTACTTTGTCTCAAGCCTTCATTTTATGATTGCCTTGATAGAGGTGTAGAGCACAGAATAAAATGATGGAATGGGAAAGGAGCATAGATCATTTTTTTCAGGTTCTGTGTCACTGCTTTGCAGAGAGGATGTTCCTGCCAGGAGACATGCTCATCATTTTTCAAGTTTGGTGTCAGTCTTCTAAAGAAGATATCTGTTGATCATGCTCAAATTTATCTAGGGAGTATATCTATCTCAGCAGAGAGAATAATAATTCATTCTTTAGATCTGCCAGTCAGAGCAAACATCTGTCCTTAGAGTGAGGAAAAGATAGAACCCATATCCATATCCTCTTTGACAGGTTATCCCCAAGGAAGGCCTGAGTCTCCCTGTTAGAGTGCTCTGTGGGAGAACAGTGGTGTGCAACAGAAACAAGAATCAACCTTCCTAAACCAAAGAATATTTATCCCTACAGTTTCTAATTTACACCCTGCCTTACTGCTGGGAGAATTTTGCACCACCCCCAGAAAACCCTCAACCCCTTTTTGTGCTCAAGACTGTTCAGGTTTAAAGAAATTGTTTCTCAGTGAAGGATGCCCACGAGCTGCATGAGAGACAAACTGCAAGGAGATACTCTGACTCTGAGTCCCAGCCACAGCCTTTGGACTTCCCAAGCTTATCAAGATGCTCAGGACTGTAGAGTGTCTCTAAAAAGTAATTCAGGCCTTGGAGTGAGAGAACCAAGCCTATCATGTCAAGTGGCAAAACACAGGAGCAAAGGACCAGTGGCTTAGGGGAAGGAGAAAAATAAAATGAACCATCATCAGGTTGTCAGGTTTACAGTTTTATGATCTGTACAAGCTTAATAGAGTTTAATAGAGTGGAAATCCATACCTTTGAAGATGCTGTTGGAATGCATACTGCCTGATGAGGTTAATTGAGGAAGGCCTGAATTCTGTGAAGTCTTAAGAGCACCACTTAAGTGAGTAAAATATGTATTCACTTTTATGTTGACAAAACAACTAAAGCACTAGCTCATGGCTGTTCTCATACACTGTCTGCTGCATAGCATCTTAGCAACTTCAGGGTGTTTTCTTTACCCTCCCTGTGTGTTGGTGCTGTCAAACCACCCCTCTCCCACTTTTCTGGTCCTTTTGTAACTGGAGACACCGTTTTCCTCTCCTTCCTCTCTCTCTCCCTTCAGCACTGCCTTCTGTTCCTGCCTGTCTCTCACCATAGACTGTGAGGTGTGTTATGTTTTGGAGTCCCAGTTCTGAGACAAGCAGCAGCACCTGCTCATAAAGCTCTGGAAAGCTTTGCCAAAGCTTTTGGGATGTCATATCTGTCATTGGTGTCTTTGAAATTGTACAGCAATTTAAATCTATCTCTAATGAGATAGAGCTATTGATGCAAAACCTTTATTACAGGAGGAAATTTTAAACTTGAGGAGCATGGGAACAACTATGGCTGTAATATTTTTGGGAGGAAGGAGGAAGCTTTTATTATTTTTCTCAGCTGACAGTTTCAGTTTTTAACTTGTTTTCTCCTCATTGGGCCAATTCTGTTGGTGCTTCCTTAGGATTTACTATGATTCTTAAGGCTCCCTAGCTGTGTAGTCATATTTAGACTTTTGAAAACAAGCAACACATCCTCAAGGGCTCTTAAGTACACTAGTGATAATGTTAACTGAAGCAGGGAGAGATCTTTCCTTTCTTGGATAAAATATTTCTGCAGGACAGTGCCACAGCCTTGGCCATATTCCATCAGTCTCCTCTTCCCTGGCTCACTGTCATGGCTTGCTAGACTGGAACAAAGCTCTCAGATACATTAAAAAGAAACAAAAATCTCATGGAGAAAGAGTTAATGACCACAGCCAGGACTGTTAACACCAAGCAAGGCTGAGTTAGAGGAACATGTGGCAGATCCTCACCCTGGGCTCCCTCTGTGACTCTTTGATCCTGTGCAGCTGCAGAACAGCTCAGAGCAGTAACACCTGCTGTAAAACAGCTCAGCAACTCTGCTAATTGCTTAACTGAGGGAAAACAGCGTTAAACAACATGGGGTGACCACACTGCTTCTGCCTTCCAGCACTCAACAAGAGATCAAACTCCAAGATCTGCTGCTGGAACACAGGGAGAAGGAACAGGAGACCTGGCACTTGTGCTGCCCTTGGAGCTTCAGTCTTAGCTAATACCCTTGGGAGAAGAACATGAACATAGCTCAAAGGTATTTTGGGTGTTGGGGGCTGTATTTCCCATGTTTCTATCAGTGCATATTCTGATGGATGTTTGGGGGCTGGAAGGAAGCAAAGGTCTGTCAGCCAGCCCCAGGTTTGTGAGGAAGGAGAGCCAGTGAGAAGCTCTGAAACAGCTTTTTACAGTCAGGACAAAACTTCTGGCCAGGAGCTTCCTAGGTAGCAGTTTCCACCCTGCTGTAAGAGGCCTTCAGGCAAAAAGATCTGTAAACATTTTTGTCTGAGAAACAGAAAGGTGTGTGCTAAACTGAGCTACACTGAGAAGTGTAATGGACACCTGTCATGGATGTGGATGCTTATTGTCTGAAACACAGGCCATTTTTTATTATAAAATTAAGGTAGGTTTGAATTAATGGAGTGGGATGTTACTATTTGCCATTTGCAGATCTGAAGCAGGCAGCTTTTTGTCACCCTCAGACACTGCAGGTGTTTTCACTGTAAAGATCTGGAGGATGCAAGAAAATGGGGACTAATTTGCAGGCCTTACCTAAAATAGTCATGTATTTTAAGCACTCCTTCCAGTGTGAGACAGTGATAAATTAGAAATCTCTGCCCTGGTAAGGCTTGTTAGTAAATCTGATATGCAGTTAGCTGACAACTCTGATGCATGGGGCTTCAAGCCTGCTCTTTGGCAGCCCTGCCTTCTGCCCACCTCCCACCTCACTGGGAGGAAGTGTATCCATCAAATTTTGCTTGGGATAGCTCACACTGCTATCTGGATGATAGGAGCAACATTTTCTGCATTAGCAACTCTCAACAGATAATGTCTTGAGGATTGAGAGAGGCAGATTAGGTCTGAATAAATATCCTGTGTTATTCATATTTAATCATTTTACTTTGACATTGTCTAATCAGTCAAAGCAACAACTGTTACTGACATATAGGCTTCATAAAAATACATACTACACTAAAGCACTAAGCCTTGTCCCTTTATATTCATGTTGAGCCTGTAAACAGATCTCAGAACAAACTGACTTAGAAATAGAAACTGAAGGGTGTAATGAAAGAGCTGTGTTACCAAGGAATGACAAACAGGAAATTTGGAGAGGTCTACCCTGCTGGAGGAACAGGAAAGAGGAATTGTCGTGGGAGCAGCTTGGTGTGGTAATGTTATCTTTGTCACCCTATTAGCCTCTGAGTCTGGGGCAGATTAAAGGTGTGAAACCTGCCCAAGTGTACACATTTTAATATCTCCACCTCAGAGTCTTTCCCCCCGTTCATAAATACCAACAGGATGGAGGGAAAGGGGAAAGCAGCAGGGGGAGGGGGGATGGTTTGGGAGAGACTAAAATGTTTCTGCTTTTCCTGGTGCAGAACTACAATTCTTGACAAAAGCCTGGGAATCAGCATTAGAGGGAGAGAGGGAGGAAGGGAACAGTGAAGATGAGCTGAGAGGAGGACAGAGAGGGTGATTTGAAAATTTCTGGAAGAGACAGAGCAGATGTATTTCTGACGTGCTGTAAGTAAAGTGCACCATAACCAGTCTGGCTGAGGTGAGTTGGCATGTGCTTTCACAGTGAAATTTGCCTCCTCCATCACAGGAAACATCCTCTGGTTGCTGCCCCATCACTTAACTGCATGGCATTCTACTTAGGGCACAGACAGCTGCTCTCTACCTTTACAGACAGTGAGGATGTGCAGCAATGTCTTGAGTTGTGTTTTCATTGCAGCAGAGGATAGGAAGCCTCTCCACTGCAAGCATTAGCAATGCAATTTCATAACTATCTGTTCAGACAGTGCACAGGAGCTTGAAAAACAACTTGAGACACTTTATTCCCCCTGGGAAATGCCATCTGAGAATATGTTAATCCGACAAATATGCAAAAGGCTGTCCCCTATTGGTGAACCATGAAGAAAACCACCTCCTTTTTTTGATGGGTTTGTGAGATGTGCTCCTCCCTGCCAAGAGTGGAGCAATCCTGACCCTCTCATCAAACCAGACAGCTGAAAAGTATGGAGACATTGTGCTGCCTCCTTTGACTTGCAATGTGAATTTGATACTATCTGTACCACCTTTGACAATGCACTTGAAATTAATCAGAGGAGAAATGTCTTATTTGATTATATTTGACCATGAACATTGATCAGTTGCATGCAATTTTGACTTCAGATCTGCATGTCCAAAGCCCTTTCTAAAAAGGGCAAAATATTACCCAGAGATACACAGGAGCTTGTATTATCTGAGTCTCTGAAAGGAAACTCTCAGGGGAAATGAATGTACATCTGGGAAATTAAAAATCATTTGCTATGAAACTCTGTGTGAGAGATGGACAGTATCAGAGGAGAGATCCCCAAGACATCAATCCTATGCCCGTTCTCTTTTCACTGCATTAGCTCATCCTACTTTCATATGCTTGTGTTCATTTCTGGCAGATGAGGAGCTCTGTCAGTCCTCTGAGGAGAGCATAGCAAGACCCTCTGCTCCTCAGCATCCCAAGTGACACAGGAAGCCTCTGACTTCCCTGTGTGTGGTCTGAAAACCCCATGGAGACCACGTAATCCTCCACATAGCCTCTTTTTCAGGCTTTCTTTCTGCCACAGGGGAGCTGCTGTGGCCCTGGGAGAATTTGGCATCCTTAGGGCAGAGCAGTCTGAGGATTTGTCAGGTGGACTCAGAGTCAGGTAAGCCAAGAGCTGTACACAGTGAGCTGCTTGAGGGCTTTTTCTGGAGCTTTTCTGTGTCTCCTAGGCTGGAATTCCCACCAAGAATGTTGTTAGAAGCTCTCCATAGGTCTTCTCCTCAGTGCAGACTTGGTCACATCCTCAGTGGTGGCCACATTTGGTCCATGACTGGAGCAGAGCCTCCTTTAGCTGCCTCCAAAAGCTCTGGGGCTTTCATGCACCAAAACTCAAAGCAGCAGTTCAGTTCTTCACTGAACAAAGCTGTTCTGTTGAGGAGTGCTTTGTAGGAGGCTGTTGGAAAACTTTCTACTGTTATTACTTGTATCTTGAATGAGTAGAGATCATTGCTTGCCTGCTCTGGCCCTTATTCCCTCTCTGTTTCTTGGGCTAGGGTNAGCTCTGGCCCTTTGAAGAAAGGGCCTCTCTGTTTCTTGGGCTAGGGTAGATCTCCCAAATTTGGTCTATCCCACAGTGCTCAGATAGTCCAGCACTTTTTGCTGATGACAATAATTTAAATTAGGGTGGAAAAAAAAAAAAAAAA